>JAKOOJ010000003.1:38545000-38885000 GCA_022577455.1 Arizona elegans | reverse complement strand
AAATGTCCACCTGCCCTCTTAAACTCAATATTCTTTTGTTTAAATAGCAGCAATAAATGGGATACTGCCATTCTGCAACCAAAGTGCCAGGATTAATTTATTTATTGTACTTAGAAAATAAACTGGTGAATAGCAATAACTCATGACTTTATTTGGAAGTGCACCATCGACACAGACAGAAAGAAGAGATAAGCTGACTCAAGAAAGGAATAGTTTACTTTCTGGTTACTTGGAATTTTGTGACTGGTCTTGACCACAATTTTTAGATGGCGATTATATTGCAAAAACATGGGGATATGTTCTCAAGTGTTCAAATGAGCTTCCTGTGTTTCTTCCTGAACAATTAGGGACCTCTGAAAAGACCATAGCTGGCATCATACAACACAAAAAGCAGATGCCACATATTGTGCCTAGCTTATAGTTTATTGAATAAACATTGACTGACTTCATGAAATCCAACCCAACCCAACCCTATTGTAAGTGTTTGAATTTACCTTATTATATGGTATATGTCTGTGGAATTATTTTATTTCACGATAGATACTGCCCATTTCTCCAGAACAATACCCCCTTCACCACCAATATCTGTATGCTTCTCTGCAATCCTATCCTGTTTCCCCGAAAATAAGACCCCACCAGAAAATTAAGTCCTAGCATGATTTTTCAGGATGCTTGCAATATAAACCTTACCCCCAAAATAAGCCCCAGTTAAGATTGTCAGCCAGATGGGTGCATTTAGTACCGTATTTCCCCCAAAATAAGACCTAACCAGAAAATAAGCCCTAATGCATCTTTTGAAGCAAAAATTAATATAAGACCCAGTCTTATTTTTGGGGAAATACGGTATTTAAAATATCTTTGAAAATTGGTTTTGTCTCCAAGCCATGGATTTTATGTTAGTTGGAATGTTTGTTCTTCTGGACATTGTTCTTTTCTTCTTTTGGTTCTGGCTGTTTCTAATGTCCTGCACTGCCTATAGAGTTGGATGGCTTTCTAAATGTGATTAAATAAATGAAAAATGTGCCATGAACTTGATGGACACAGTCGTAACTTTAGAAACCAGTCCCCATTGTAGCAGTTCAATTTTTGTCTCTTTTAAGTTTTTAAAATATTTTTGATATTTTGGTAATGTGGGTAGTCCTCATCTTATGACCACAATTGAGGCCCAAATTTCCATTGCTAAGCAAAACAGTTGAGTGATGTTTATTTATTTATTTATTTTATTTATTTATTGGTTTGATTTATATGCCGCCATTTTCCGGAGACTCAGGGCAGCTTACAATGCGTTAAGCAATAGCCTTCATACTTTTGTATATACCCGTTTAATAGGGCTTTTGCCCCCACCCCGACTTTATACAAAGTCAGCTTATTGCCCCCACAAACCGGGTCCTCATTTTACCTACCTCGAAAGGATGGAAGGCTGAGTCAACCTTGAGCCTGGTGAGATTTGAACTTGCAGTAATTGCAGGCAGCTGGTGTTACTTAACAGTGCTTTAGTCTGCTGCGCCACCAAAGCTCTTGATGTTTGCTCCGTTTTACGATCTTTCTTCCCATAATTATTAAGTGAATTCCTCTAGCTGTTCAGTGAATCTGGCTTCTCCATTAACTTTGCTTGTAAGAAGGTTGCAAAAGGTGATCGCCTGACCCTGGGACACTGCAACCATCATAAATTTGAGTCAGTTGCCAGTGTTTAAATTTTGATCATGTAACCATAGGGATGCTGCAACAATTGTAAGTGTGAGAAAAGGTCATAAGCCACTTTTTTCAGTGTAACTGTGAATGGTCACTAAACAAATGGTTGTAAGATGAGGACTACCTGTACGATGTGGAGGAGCTAAATAAATTGAATTTATTACTGCCTTGAAATCTGACATCTCAAAATATCTGCAGCCCTTGTTTCTCTTGGAGCTACAATATCATTAAAGGATTTTTCCATGATTGGCTTAGAAAGGACCTGTGTTTGTAGGAAACAAAGCTTTCTGTCCCCCATAATATGCCACCTGGAAGAAACATATGCCAATCCTCAATTTCCTTTCCATTACAATTTAAAGGGATTGCAGTCAAACAAAGAGTACTGATCTCATCTTTCTGTTCTGCCTGAATCTGCTCAGACTTCGTCCCTCTGCCTTCCTTCCCAGATTGCTAGGCTGCCTCACTTATTAGAAATAGAAGGAACACGTACCACGTACCAAAATGGAAACAGAAAAGAACACTTATGGAATTAGACCTCACATGCCCCTTCCCTTTGAGCTGACATTGTACATATTACCTAAACCTATGAAATGTTGAAATCCATTGTGGTGAATGACATGAAGGAACAGGAAATTATGAAAAAAATAAAATAAAAAAATAGACCTTGCTCATATTTAATAGCTCAAGAATTCAGGAGAATTTAAATAGATAGTATAAGAAATGAATACAGCAAAATTGCTTTTGATTGCCAGAGACACATAATTTGGCCCTAATATTAGCAGTTATATTAGGATCTAGTCATATTTCATCAGAATTTTGGAGTTTGAAGAATTTAATCTTCATAATTAAGAAACTGGTAGGCCAGGGGTAGGCAACTATTTATCTGGACTTGCTGTTGGAAAACCTTCATAACCTTACAAGCACTAATAAGCTTAGTAACCACAGTTAGTTTTAACTAACAGTTTTAACCACAGTTTAGTTTTAAGCACATCAGATGCTTCTAGTCAATTTGCTGTGAATAGTAGTACCATCTACTTCACTTCAATTTAAACTACTTCACTTTCTCCAGTATTTCCAGGAGAGATTCCTTCTGTGACCCTAGAATATCACTCACTTCAGTGGTGGAATCCAATTTTTTTTACTACTGGTTCTGTGGGCATGGCTTGGTCGGTGTGGTGTGGCTTCGTGGGCATGGCAGGGGAAAGATACTGCAAAATCTACATTCCCACCCCATTCTAGGGGAAGGATACTGCAAAATCCCCATTCCATCCTCACTCCTGGGGGAAGGATATTGCAAAATCTCCATTCCCACCCCACTCTGGGGCCAGCCAGAGATGGCATTTGCCGGTTCTCTGAACTGCTCAAAATTTCCATTACCAGTTCTCAGAACTATTCAAAATTCTGCTACCGATTCTCCAAACTACTCAACATTTCCGCTACCGGTTCTCCAGAACCTGTCAGAACCTGTCAGAACCTGCTGAATTTCACCCCTGCAAGATACCCATGTGATAAAACTATGTATTTATCCTGAAAAGGGAAGCTTATGCGTAACTGGAGAAACAAGAGGCAATTATGGGAGCATAGCAGAGACTATCATACCCTACTTTGATCTATATTAGCCACTTTAAGGTTGTTTATATTCAACCAACATCTACCATGATTCTTAATGCAATACTTCTTAAGAAATAACCCTGCATATGTGAACAATGCCAAGCATTATTGTAATATTGAAAGACACTATTGCAAAGAATTTTACTGCCCACCTTTTCAATAATTCCTTTCTGCTTTAGATTTTTCTGCTAGAGGTATGGTTTATACAAAGCTTGTAAGGCATACACATATTTTATGAAACCAACTTTATCATATCTTGATGACAAAAATTAAGAAAACCTTATAAAAGCTCTACTAAACGTTAACACTCCATGTTGAATAAAACCTTATGCATTTCTTGCTTTTCATCAAATATTTCCATTGGTAAAATAGCAGTGTTTCATTATTGTTTCTAAATGTTTCTAAATTTCCTTGTCTAAAATTCACCCACATGCTAGTAGAAATAGAATTGTGTATTTTAATTTTAGTTCCTGAATCCACAGGCATTGCATTCATAACTTGAATTAAAAGGTGTCACTGTTCATAAAAGCCCATTGCTATTAGGAATTGAGTGTTGTGATTAAAATGTAATGTGAGATTTGTAGAGAACCAAGCTCGTTTTGATCAGGAAATTAACCAGTTCTGTTTCTGTAACACTTGCTTTATAATGGTAAGGACCAGTGTCATATAATCAGTAGAACCAGAAGTCCATACAGTACAGCTCAACAGACTCTCAGAAATTGGTCCTCAGCAAATAACACAAAAAATGAGGGAACATTTTTTGCATTTGTTGTATAATATAGTGGGATGTTGTGGTAAAGCCATTGAACTAAAATGGATAGATCCGTATTTAGGTCCATCCTCAGCCATGAAAATGTACCAATGATCTGGAGCTAATCACACCCACCCAGTCCAGTCTAGCTCAATGAGTTATTGTTGTCAGCATAAATTGAGAGAATAGGCCTTTTTCAGCTCCTGGAGAAAAGAAAGGATATAAATCAAACAAGTAAAATAGGTTTATTGAGCTGTGTAATTACTTAAAGCACCCATTCCTCTCCTTAAAGAAAAAAAAAAAGCTGGAAAAGTTCTTAGAGGTTCACTTAGAAGATTCACTGCCTAAATCTTGCCAGCCACTGAAAATTATTCTGCAGTATATCCAACTCACCTTGGTATGAGATGGATCTTGACGTATGTGCATGTGAAGTTCACCTCTTATAGAGCTGTAATTAGGGACTACTGCTCCTGTTGTGGTTTTCCTTCAGCATTAGCAGTTTTTTTTTCCTTTGCAAAAAATAAAAACGTTTATATGGATCTTCCAGACCATTTGGGATTCAGTTTATAGCCACCTATTTTTTTACAGCTTTTAAAAGCGGTCAGATTCATGGAGGACCAGAGTATCGTTGGGTACAAGTCCTCGTGCCTTCATACTATCTTCAGAATCACAGGAGGCCCTTTTTAGATGCCAGTGGAATGCCACTTTGGGAACACCAGTAAAACCTTACAAACACAGAGATAAAAGAGAGCAGTGATAATGACTGAAAGATAACATCAACCAGACATCAAAGTTACGAGTAGACATTAAAGCAAGGAACATCTGTGCCTCAATAAATAAGTCTTTTTTATCAGCGACTGGAAATGGAATTTGTCTTATTCCAAAATAGGATAATTTTATTTGGTCAGAAAGTCTTAACCAGTTCTTGTTGGAATGTTAAATAATCACTACACGTGCGAAATTCTGTTTTTAAAAACAGTCCTTTTAAAGGTTTATATGTGTAACAAGCCCACAAGCAGATGTTTTGTTTGTCAGATAAAATGAAATGAAATGATATTTTTATACTTCAGTTTGGAGTTTTCTACAGTTAGCCTTAAAAAGCTATCTGGTAAAACTATTTTGGGGAAGTAAACTGAACCTTCAGAATAATGTGAAAGAATTTAAAACAGGCTTTACCCACTTATTCATCTCCTGTTGCGTGTTATGGTATGTTTGGTGCTATCTTCTGAGCAGCATTGTGGGATCATCCATGTTACAAGAATCTCACCAAACTGACTGCATTCCCTTGGGAACAGTGAGATAAGGCTTCGGGGATTCAGGGGGAAGTCAGGCCAGTGTTGCTTTCTGCAGTGCAAGGACTCTAAATTCAGCCCACTCTTAACACCTCCTTCCAATCTAACTGGAGATTTTTTTTCATCACACTACCATTCATAATCTGCTAGGAAGAGAGTTGGAAGATGTTTCAGCTATTAAATGGCTGAAGTCCTTCTTATCAGTTGTATTTCCCCCAGGAAAAAAAGAGGGAGGAAGACATTTTGCCATTGATCAGATAATGAGTTTTGAGTTTCTCCATCAAACACTCACTTGTATCTTATGTAAAGGAAGTTTGGTGGAAGTTTCTTGGTTTCTGGATTGAGGTGCTTGGCTCCTACTGACTAGCAGCAGACTGGATTTCTAATTCTATCAAATTGCAGCATGGCTAGAAAGTCTAGTGAATAACTGATCTCATTGTGGATCTACTGTGGAATTTAATTTTTTCCACAAAAAAGTGTATATAGAAATAACTGCTACTTTCCTTAACAAGACTTTTTTGGACTTTCAATGTAGATAACATTTAAGTTTTTCTGAATATTACATGTGTTCTTCCTCCTTGAAGCACTTCCGTTTCTATCGTTAAAATTAACAATATGTAAACTAATAAGGAAGAAAACTGCTTCACTATGGGGGAAATGCATCATTAATGATATAATTTCTAAATTGGAAAATATAATTCTTCAGCTTTCAAAGAACTTTATTTTAGGCTTGCCTATAGGCTACGCAATTCTGCACACAATGTGTTTATATTATTAAACTTTTTTCATTGCCTTAGGTAAGAACTGCACTCTTTTGAAATGCGACTGATTTTAAAGACTATGAGTAAGACAATAAAGGGTTTGCACTACTGTATATAATTTGAGAATTACATGTGAAGAGCATTCTCATTCTCTTTGGTGTAATAATAATATTTGTTTCACCCTAACTCCAGTGCACACAAGACCAAATAGATCTACCATAATGTTTCAAAAGATTGTGTAATAGTTCTTTAGAACATTTAGGATGGATGTGAATTTGTACACAAGCAACATTACATGTTAAATATGGTCCTTCTACTTGTGATAGACCTACTGTACTCTTCATAATTCATGGCTCTAATTGTCTAGCAAAGCTGTTTGTTGGAACTGAGAACCAGATTAACAAATGTACAGCTGCTGATCTTAAGGAAAAGCAAACAAAATAACTCAGCAAGAAAACAGTGGAAACCTTGAAGGCTGAGAATCTTTTGCTTGCTGGAAACTTTTCTCTATTGTTGTACGCAGAAAGGCAAACAGTGTTCACATTGCTTTCTTGATTATCTGGCTTTCCCCAAGTGATGTCAATGATAGAGTGAGAAGGAAAGCAGAATATTTCACTCTTAGGGTTGTTCACTCAGCCATCTGTTTCCAATAAATAACCAATACATCATCACATTCCTAGCTTGATACAGTGTACCTAATTTATTATGAATGAAAGCTAATTGGTTGGTTAATGCAGGATACCAGCCAACAGTTTTATATGGCTACTGCCTTCAATTAAGTATTTGTTTCAGTAATTAAGATTGCGGGACTCCTGTTGAGTGAGAAATGTAATCTCATGTATTTTAAATGGAGTAGATACTCTGATCAATTTTTCATGTCTGTTGGTGTATTATGTAGATATAATATTTTATTAAATAGATATAAAGTTATAAGAGGACTTTTAGCTTTTTGTTTTTTTATGTCTCTTTCTTCTTGAATTTTGTTTTCTATTTTTTCCTTATCCAGTTTTAAATGTAACTAGTAACCAGCAATTTATGATAGAAATATTTCATATGCAGTGAATTACTCCATTGGTTTAAGATGCTCTGATGTTTATCTAATAATTTCTCTTTAAAGTAAAGCTGTAGAGAGTATATATCCCACTTGACTCAAGAGTACTGTAATATTTAATCACCTAAAAGTCTCCATATTCTTTCATTCTCCGAGCTTCATCTTAAATGACTCTTGTTTTCAGATTTGGTGGAAAATGTGCCAATCTCTATCTATTTCAACTTCTTACAAGATAATTTGAAAAATGGGGCATATCTCTGTAAATGTATATTCTCTTGCTTTTTTGTGTGACTTAACTATCTGTCTTCAGTTGCTGCTATGATATTGTTCAGCATGAAGCCACATCTGTTTATCTTCTATGGTTTGGCAGATGCCAATTAATATAAAGTAGCTTGCATTTGCCCTGTCATATATAAACCACTATCATGATGTAGTGGCCAAACAATTGCTATAATGGCCAATGTTTTCTATAACTTTTTAAAAATTATTTTTTATTGCTTTTTAATTAATAACAAAAAAGAAAAAGCAGAATACAACAATAATAGTGATGGTACCTCACTATTCAACTATCAGTTGAAGACAGATTGATTTTATTTGCAGGCATCCTTCTTTTGCTTATTTCTAAATCTCACCCAAGTGTTGATGCAAAGGACAGGATTACTCTATAGACTGGTCCCAATCAGAATTGATGCCAACAGGTGAAAAATTGAGTTACGCATCCATTTCAGGAATATCAATTTCATATTTGCACCAAATCAATTAAACATTTAGGTACGTCTATGTCAAAAATATAACTTATTTAGTGACATGTAATATAAATAAAAATATAGTTTACTTCTGATATTGAGAGATGGGAATGATTAAACCAAATGCTCTCAAAATGAATATTATTTTCAGATTAATTTATATTCAGTTTATGTATCTATAAAATATTTTCAAAAAGTAAATTCTTTGTGTAGAAAATTTCTATGGCATTCCTTGATCCTGAGAATATTTCTATAGAAAATGCAATTCCAATTAATGAGGGGTATTCCAAAGCTATATCATAATATTTTCCTATTGTCAAATATTAAATACTGTAAGCAGGTCTTCTGATATTGACAGCTTTGGAATATACATATTTAACACCTTTGGTTGGTTGGGCAATATTAGGATTTAAATCTACTAAAACTCTAGTATCTCTGGAAACAACCATGTCAGAACTTTATGGAAAGTTAAAAAAACAAAACAACTTTTTACCCTTTTTCCCATGCCAAATCGACTTTAAGGGGAAACTCAACGATAAAAGTTGGGGGAAACATACTGATATGAAAAAATTGGATGGAAACGAAGAGTTTGGATCAACTGATAGATGAAAGATCTAAGGAAGTACCTTTCATCCTGGGTGTTGGGATGTATTATTATAGTGATTTATATAAGGTATATAATAAATTTTATCTCATGGCTAGAATTCAGGCTAGATTTTTTCTCTCAGAACAGCCATAAATATTTAAATTGATCTAATTTTCCCGATTACCAAAGCAAATTAAACTATAGAAACCTGTAGGATAATAATGTCATCTGCTTCTGCCAAGACAAAAAGCAATGTTATTGGGTGTACTTGGCTGTAAAAGAAAGGATTTTCTTAGTTTGGAAGATTGGCTCTGCCTCTTTTTCAACCTAGCATTTTCCAAGCATGTTGTGTTACATCTGTCTCCCTTATACAATCTCTAATGAAGCCAGGCAATAACAGAATATTTTTTGAAGGATACTGTATTGGCTCTAGACTTGTTTTCCTCAATCTTCAAAATTGGGAAAGACATTTTTTTCCCCATTTCTTTAACTTTACTTAATAGAATGTTTGGCATGTTCAGCACTGATTCATTTATGATATTAACATGTCACATTTCAATGTAGTTTTAACTTGCATACATTATTAAAAATAATTTCTCGTAAGTAATCTGAGATTGGTCAACCGATACATGATATTGTAATTGACTATGTCTAACTACATCAGGGATATTTTCGACTCCAGCCTATTATTTTGAACCTATTAAGTGTTTGGGATTTTAAGGACATATTAAGGGAACTTTCACAAATGGTTTTTATGGTTGTTTTGTTTGTAACAAACATTTGTTAAGTGAATTTTGCCCCATTTTATGACCTTCCTTGCCACAGTTGTTAAGTGAACCACTGCAGTTCATAAATTGGTAACCCAGTTGTTAAGTGAATCTGGCTTCCCCATTGACTTTGTTTGTCAAAAGTTTGTAAAAGGTGATCACATGACCTTGGGACAAATATGAACCAGTTGCTAAGTATCTGAATTTTGGTCTCATGATCATGGGCGTGCTTCAAATGTTGTAACTATGAAACATGGTCATTAGTCACATTTTTCAGTGCTGTTGTAACTTGAACGGTCACTAAATGAACTGTTGTAAATCAAGGACTCCCTGTAATTTGATGAATGCCTGCCAAGTGAGATCTGTGCAAGGGCACTAGCACTCCCACTCCTGTGTTGCAGGCTTCTGATTTAAATGAAAGGAACAGGAAGTAGAGGGTTGTGAAAGTAAACGTTAATGCAGTTGACAAATAATGATGACTTTTGATAGTACTATTTTAAGTCGGGTTTGGCAGAATTACTTCTTTTCATAGGAAAATTTGCTCATCATTTGGGTAGTTTGATTTCCTGGAAGCAAAACTGTATGTGCCTTTAATAAACAGCTGGTATTAATCAGATTTTGCTTTCTTCTCTTGGTTTCTTCAAAGTATACCTGTATATTGCAATAACTAACATGTGGTAAAACCTATTCAATTATTAGGAGGTGTCCTACTGTGTATTTAAGTATTTCAAAACTTTCTCCCCTCCCCCCCACAACATCTTTTAGTGGTTTAAAAGTATCTAGGAACTACAAAAGATGGTATCAGAAGTAATTTGAACTGGCAATGGCATCAAAGAATTATGATAAGGCAGGTACCATAATAAAATGTATGAGATACAGAGGCCGTCTTTTCCCCATAGGATATTATTTATACAGTACTTAAATAAATGATTTAAGGTCTTTCCATTATAGCACTGAAGCTAAAGAGAGTGTGAAAGGATCCTTTTCTTAATTCAGTTCAGTGTCCTTTGTTTGGCCAACCTAATGATTTTTACCATTTAAATTAGTTTTTTTACAATCTGGTACTTTCCAGATGATGAGATTCTGAATCCTAAAATTCTGAGCTAGTGTAGTACCGTAGGCAGCCATTTAAGCAAAACCAGCTTAAATGATATGGTTTGTTAATTCAAATCATAATGGAGTACATTAAAAGCAATTTGGTTCTATTCTTGCATGGAAAAAGAAAACTCTACTAATTGTTACAAAGAAGATATTCAGTAAATGCTCGGTATGTTAAATAAATGGGCTACACAGGATTTCCTCTTCAAATTTTGTATCTTTTTTGTACCTTGTCTCTCCACTGTTTTCAGATCTATTGTGTATTTTTTGGGTCTACATGATGCATTTCAGTAATCTTATAATCTTATGATAAACTGCTTAGTCTGATAAAGAATACCATGCATCAGCGAAGCGTACTATGGCGGCACTAAAGTGAGTATTATTTTTTAACATCCTTTCAAAGGATCTACATTGGCATCTGTGTCACTGTCATTACATTAACCTAATCAACTCCGTTCTGAAGAGGGGCATGTCCTGGATTAACATTTTCAAAACCTTGCTATTATCAGTGATGCCACTGGGTCTGTACGTTTGAAAGGATTTTAATCATTTTACATCTCTTTATAGTCAGATAATGTTTTCTCATTTATGTAATTGCTTTTTTGTTTTACCATCTCTCTCTCCCTCCCTCCCTCCCTCCCTCTCTCTCTTCCTCCCACCCTCTCTCTCTCCCTCTCTCCCTCCTGGGGGTAGCTTGTTCCAGAGGGAGGGTGCCCCCACAGAGAAGGCTCTCCCCCTGGGGGTTGCCAGTTGACATTGCTTGACCGACGGCACCCTGTGGGAGCGTATTGGCCGGTGGGAGGTTATCAGTGGCAGAAGGTGGTCTCGTAGATATCCAGGTCCTAAGCCATGGAGCGCTTTAAAGGTGAGAACCAAAACCTTGAAGTGCACCGGGAAGACATGAGAACCTAGTTCCTGGTTAAATGTGGAATCCATTGGAAAACATAGATTGGTGCTCTTTTAAGTAACTTTATTTTTAATCAGTCCCTTTCTTATTAAAGAAGTTGCCATTTAAAAAAAATATTATTTCCTTCATGCTTTAGGACCAGGATGTTAGCGGAGCCCAATTTGTGTTTCATCTTTTGTTAACCCAGGAGTTGAGTATTTTTACTTGGCATCTTTATTATTGTTGTTGTTTTTGTTATTTTTATATGTTCCTTTTTGCTCAAAAGTTCTAGATTAAGATTGGTGGCCTAATAAATTTGCAGAATAAATAAATATTTCTTTGTTAAACTATTTTGGAGGCAACTGATGGGTGATTCCTAAACAGAGGATCTGCATACATATAAAGAGTTCATTTTCATCCAACTTCCCCCCTCACTCCCCCACCCCTGTCCTTCTCAATTTTCTTATACAGAGGGGAAAAGACTAGGAGTGCTCCTAGCTACTCTCATTTGAACACAAATGAAAAGTTCCTTTCAAAACTTCCTGTTGTATGTAGTAAGATCATTAATGAAGGGGATGTGGCCAGCACAAGTCATGTATATATATAGACTGGTTTTCCCTTTCATAAAGTTACACCTTCCTGTGCTTTGCCAATAGTTATTTCACTCCTAGTTAAACATTAATTTCTTCAGAAATTCCAGTTTACTCTAGAAGAGGATGTTAAAATGAATATGTGAGTGAAGTATTTGAAAAACCCCAACTATTTTAAATGTCAAGAGTTATTCATTGACTCAGTTGTATCACATAACAATTTGTGCAGGGATACTTTTAAAAAGTTTTTAATTTAATTTACTGCCATTCTTTTTCCTGTGGTCAGAGCTGTGCTGTGTAATAGTAACATCCAGTGTCACAGTTCTACTTGTTCTCACTTTTTGCAACATTGCCATTTCAACATTCTATAGAGCAATAGCGCATGGGTAACTCTAACTGAACTAAGATAGAAAGCAAAGCAATATGTTAAATAAGGTACATTTGGGATAGAAGCCTTGAATACATAAAAATAACTTCAGGAAAACTGTCGGTCAGCGGTGTCATACTCAAGATTCGCGGCCTGAATCCAGCCCATGGGATGCTTAAATCAGGCCCGTGGGGCTGGCCTGGAAACAGCAACGGTGTCTCTACCAGCGAAAACAAAGCTTGCCCCGACCCCTTGAGCTCCGTTTTTGCTGGCAGAGAGCTATCAAACAAACTAAAAACAAAACAAAAGGAGAAATTTGAGCATGCAAGAAGTGACAGGAAAGGAGAAAGGGAAAGAGGAAAGAGAAAAAGAAAAAGGTGGGAAGGTGTGAAGGGAGCAAGAAAGAAAAAATAAGGAAAGGGGAAGAAAGAAAAAAGGAGAATGAAGAGGGAAGGAAAAAGAAGAAAAGGGAGGAGGGAGGGAGGAGATTATAATGAGAGTGAGGGAGGGTCTCAGGGAAGTCCTGCCTTAGCACTTGACCACCACAGGTGCCCCCAACACAAGTCCTGTGTCATGCCCACCATGGCCACCCCCACCCCCATCCCTGGCCACGCCCCCCCTCCAAGGTCAAACACAACCCTGATGTGGCGCTCAATGAAATCGAGTTTGATACCTCTGCTGTAGGTGAAGCATTTGGAACATAGCAAACTCAGTCATGTTTTACTGTCAGCTTTTCAGCAAGGAGTGCCAGGGTCCCCATAGATTTCACTGCAATGTTTGGGTTGCATTTTTCTTCTCTTCTGCCTAAGCAATGCTTTGCCTGATACCAGTTGCAAGAGTGGTGATACAATGAAATGAATTGCGGAATCATAGAATACCATAGGAAAAAATACCTTGGAGATAAACTAGTTCACTAGTACAATATATCCCTGACAGATCACCATCTACCCAAACATTTTGTTCCATTGTTCAGCACTTCTTACTATTAAAAAAACTTTCTGAAATTCAGTGTTTTACGTGATTAAATCTTCTCTTCCTCTGCCCATTGAAATCATCAAGTGTTAAGCCCTGTTAACTCCAGTCTTTATAAGCACAATGTCTTTTTTTCTTCATTCTCCTAGTTTTCAAGCACCCTCTGTCAAGCATCCTCTCAGCCTGGGATTCTTCCTTCTTTCTCAGTTCTGTACTTGGTTCTCTTCAGCCATCCGCTTCTCTCTTCTTCCAGTCATCTGCCTTCCTAGCCAGACCTTTGGGTCCATCATGTTCTTAATCCCCCCCCCCATTCACTTTGTTTTACCAACTAATTAGTGATTGTTTTGGATCTAACTATCACCGAAGCTCATTACCCTGTTGACCTATCAGAATTATGCTTCCTTTTCTCTGTAATCCAAGACAGCGTCTCTCAGAAAACAGCTGTTGTAAAACAAGACTTAAGTTCCAAAGGAAACATTTTCTTCAAATATTTTTACTACATTTTGGCTACGTGTAGTGAATTCCACAAACTTAGACAATTATGCAATATCCAGTTTGCATAAATTTCTGAAATGGAATAGGAAGTAGTGTGTTTCTCCTCTCTCCTCTGCTTTAAATTCAACTGTATTTGCACCACAGCTGAAAGAAGATGCAACGTGTAGCCTGGAGAGAACTAAAGAAAAATTAGATTTCTAGAATTTCAACAGAGTTCATTTCAAGCCCCGGTCAATATAAAAATGATGCCATCTTGGAACCATATCCAATATAGCAGTTACAACAAACGTACATCAATGTTATTTTTTGTTTTCCTTTCTGAGTGGTTGAAAGTGGAGGTAGCAGAAGCATAGCCATGTAGGGCTGAACTGACTGTAAGAAATGGGCAGAAACTAGTCCATTTGTTAGGTTAATCAGTGCTCAAGCCTAAACAGATTGCTGAAGTTCATAAAGCTGATAACTTTAAGCAACAGCTCACATACTATGCAGAGTAAATGTATTATCTATATCTGTATTAGGAGCTAGCTAAATAGAATGAAAGGATTTTCCTCTGTGACGTAATAATGCTTTCTGTCTCCAAGAGGAAAGCCCCAAATGTTTCTGATATGACTGGGTTTGCTTTGCAGTCACAGAAAAAAAAAAATTGATTAAGCACTTGGAACAATACACGGGGCTACATTCTAAGTAACATTCTCATATTTTGGAAGCTATGCATTTGTTGCTGGTTCTCTAAAGCAGGGTCAGGCCTCAAACCAAGAACAACATGGAGTGATTCTTCCAAGCTGAGTTCTACATTGCTTCACACCTATAGGCAAAAATCTTGCCAGATTGAGGACACTACTATCTGCACCTACAATACAGGTAGTCCTCGACTTACAGCCACAATTGACCCCAAGGTTTATGTTGCTAAGTGAGACATTTAAGTGAGTTTTGCCCCATTTTATGACCTTTCTTGCCACAGTTGTTAAGTGAATCACAGCAGCTGTTAAGTTAATAACTACGGTTGTTAAGTGAATCTGGCTACCGCATTGACTTTGCTTGTCAGAAGATCGCAAAAGGTGATCACATGATCCCGGGACACTGCAATTGTCATAAATATGAACCAGTTGCCAAGTGCCTGAATTTTGATCATGTGACCATAGGGCTGCTGCAATGGTCCTAAGTGTGAATAATGTCCATGTCATTTTCTCAGTGCCGTTGTAACTTTGAACAATCACTAAATGAACTGTTTGTAATTTGAGGACTATTCTTATACTTTGTAAACCAGGGGTGTCAAACTTGGGGCGTCACATTGTCGTTACGTGACGTGTTGCGACTTTCCCCCCCCCTTCGCTAAACTGGGGGTGGGCGTGGGCAGCATGTGACGCATCCGGGCTGCGAGTTTGACACCCCTGATATAAACTTATCAGGGATGTGCTGTCTTCACCCCCAATTCTCTCACACATAACATCTGGACTTAGTTGCCTCTTACTCAGTGGTGGGATTCAAGTGATTTAACAACCAGTTCTCTGCCCTAATGATTTCTTCCAACAACTAGTTTGCCAAACTGCTCAGAAAGTTAATAACCGGTTCTCCTGAAGTGGTGCAAACTGGCTGAATCCCACCACTGCTCTTACTCCTCTGGAATGCTGCCCCCCACCCCTAACTCCTTAACTACACCCATCACAAGTTAGTTCCTTTTTTTCATTATCTATGATTCAAATATATGCCAATTTTTTTTTGAAACAATCAGAAAAAGGACACGAATTCAATAAGATAAACTAAAATAAAGGATTCTCTTTGATCTGACCTCAGTTTTGTGAAATAATAAATTTTCTTATCAATATCACTTGGGCAACCTGATGGAATCTCTTGTTACTGTTTCAGTATTGTAATTAAGTTACCTTGCAGATCAGGTTGTTGGGGTGGGGGGAGGTTGGACCCATAAATCACTGACTAATTGTAGAACGATGTATATCTTCACCTCTACATATGCCTTAAAATAAGTAAATCGGATCTGGGCCTGAAATAGGGATAATCAGGAAGATTATTGAAATGTATATTTATTTTCCTTTCCAACTATCCTCCCTTGTATTTGTTTCTATTACATTTTGACTACTGTCTAGCTCTACGTGTCACATAATATATGACATAGAGGTCTTTTGTTTGTGCTGATCCCAGTTCCATTATAACAGTGTGCTTAATGCTGCTTATATTTATGCATTATAAAGGGCAAACTAAGAACAATCTGATTCTATTGGTTTTGCATTTGTAAATATAGATGAATCATACATAATACAATATGTTGGTGAGACAAAGTAACTTATTTGAAATACTTTTGCTACAATAATGTGGTTTAAAATATTTTTTCCTCATAAAAAAAGCCCACTGGTGTATTTATTTTCACAAAGGTTGCACTACATAAATATGAAGAAACTCCAGGCATATTCTGTCTCATAGAATCATAGAGCTGGAAAGGACTTCCTTGCTTTTCTTGTTCAACCTCCTGCTCAAGGCAGGAGCCTTATCCCAGTCACATGGTTGTCCAGTCTATTTTTGAAAACCTCCAGTGATGGAGCACCCACAACTCTGGGAGGCAAGCTATTCCATTAATTAATTGTTCTTGCTGTCAGAAAATTTGTCCTTTTAGGTTGGATCTCTTCTTAATAAGCTTTCATTCATTACTTCTTATTCTGCCCTCTGGTGCCTTAGAGAATAAATCAATCCCCTCTTCTGTGTGCAGTTAAAAAGTATGTAACAAATACCACTGATATTAAAGCTTTCATAAAGATATTATTGAGATATAAATAGCAATTATCCGAGACTATAAAACTTGCATGATAATACTTCTGTCTTTGAAGTAGTGAAGGTTGCCGGAGAGATTTGCCATTTGGAACTTGCAGCAAGCTTCTAATTAATAGTTCTTTAGTAACATGATTTGCCATCCTATACTGTTTTTTAAATTTTTGGCCAAATTGAGATATTTCCTTTTAATCTGTTCTTAATGTTTATATTATGTGTTTTTATCTGGCTGTACACCGCCCTGAGTTCCCAGGAAGAAGGACGGTATATAAATTTGAAGTAAAAAAAAAAAAATTGTTCTGGAAAAAAAAATCTGCTTTATGGTAAATTTTGCACTTCAATTCTAAAAGTATCTTATTCTCTGGAGCTAAACCTGAAAATAGATAGGAGTGGCCATGGATATATGTTTTAGAGACTCCAGTTTCTACCCTCTGTAGTATTAAATATTAATATATATTATAAACCAAAAAATGTCAATTGTTCCACTTCTTTTATTTATCAAGAATTGCTGATAAAGTACCTGAAGTCACTTAAGGATAGTATATGGTTGGTTCTATGATTTCTAGCAATTCTTTCTATCTTTAATCAAATTTCCTTAGATATTTTGAAGTCTCAAATTAATCCAGGATAAACCAAAATAGGCACTGTAGTCAAGAAAATCATGGCTTCAATGTGTTAAGCTTGTTTTCCAGTGAGTAGAGGCTAAAGAGGTCATAGCTTATTTATAGACATTGACTCCAATTCCTATCTTTTTCTTGCCCTGAGATTATTCATTGCACCAAAGGTGATACCTTTTATACGGGAGAACATTCTGATAGTGAAAAAAGCCTTACCAATTTTGCCCTGTATTTGTACCAGGCCAGAAATATAGTAGGGTTTTTTTCCTACTAAAATTTGGATAATATATAAATGTGGCAAATATGAAGTGAATGATTTGCTTGTAGGGTTCCACCTTCAGTTAAGAATTTTTTAATTAGTGGGTTACAACTTTGGGGGAAAAAATCCAATCAGAATTGAGACGAGATGGACCAGAGGTCTGACTTAGTCAAAGAGAATTTCAGTGGTACAAACTGCAGCTAACAGGCATTTCAAATATCAATTGGTGCATATTTTGAACTTTGCATTTCTGAACAACTTCCCAGTGTACAAGGAAGACAGGACTTTGGAATGCTGCAAATGATTATAAAGCTGACCTTCCCAACAAGGCAGTTTGGTCTAGTGGTTAAGGCACCAGACTAGAAACTGAGAGATGGTGAGTTCTAGTCCCGCCTTAGGCATGAAAGCTGGCTGGGTGACTTTAGACCAGTCGCTCTCTCTCAGCGCAACCCACTTTGTGGGTTGTTATTGTGGGGAAAATAGGAGGAGGAAGGAGTATTAGGTATGTTTGCTGCCTTGAGTTATTTATATAAATAAAAGTGGGAAATAAATAAATAAAAACAATCACATGACTGTAGGTGTATATGTATGAATGTGACCATTTAGGACAACCGGGGGTGCTTTGTACATACATACATACATACATACATGCATGCATAAGCCCATTTCATCACCCACTGTTGGTGCTTAACGTTATAGCCCTGTCAGCCAGCAGTACTGCATTATCCGAAGGAACACTTTTTCAGAGTGCCTTGCCTATATTTTAAATCAATAAGACAGGTCTTCAAGTAACATTTGAAAATATATTTTCAAAGAAGGAAAATATTCTGTGTTTAAGTTTGAGCAATATCCACTCCATAGGAGTGAGATTGGCACAATAGCTAGGATTGAAGAATGATTAATCTGTTGGACTAGAACAGGAAATTTCCACTTTAGCTGTGGAACCTTTGAGATGGTCATCATCATCATCAATTATCTATCTATCTATCTATCTATCTATCTATCTATCTATCTATCTATCTATCTATATCCATCCATCCATTCATCCATCTATTTCCTGCCCATCTCATGGTTCAAAGTGACTTTATTCTTCAAGAAAGGAAAGAAAGAGAAGGGAACAGAAGGAAGAAAGAAAGAAAGAAAGAGCATGACATAAACCTATAATACATTATATACACATATATCTTTACAGCCAACAATAAAACATTTAAACGTAATGCCTAAACTGTGACTTACCAAATTTACATTGATTGTATCCCTGCCAATTATAGCAGACTTCCAATTGCTAAAATAAGTTATATAGATGAACAGGCCTCCAGTTGGTTTCTACATAAAATTTGGCCACTCTGAGAAACCTCACTCGGAATACTATATGTCTTCCCCACTATAATTTTATTAGCGTATTCTTAATGAAATATTAAATATCTCACTTCTCATGAGATGGGCAGCTATATAAATTTGATCAATCCATCAATGAAGTGCATTATGTAATTAAATTGTGCAGATGTTCCTCTGACATAAATTTGATGGAGCAAATATGGATCCAAATGTTGCTGGCTGAGAGAATACGGTGAATATCTTCTCCACAAGGAAGAGATTTTTCTTCATTATATAAAGCAGGAAATGAACACCATAAAAAAGCACAAAGGAGGACAATGCCGTTCATTGCTCATTTAAGGCTGTTGGTTGAAGTCCAGTTTAAGCAAAAAAATTGGATTAAAAATGTTTTCTGGAATAGATCGCTTACATGCGTCAGGCACTGCTTGTATTTCTCTGTTAAAAGGAGCAATGCAACATGTTCCACTGACTCAGTCTTTTTCCTCGTGCTCATATGTGACTTTCAAGTATCTGCTCACTAAAAGTACCAGCCACATAGCATTAAATCTGTCCAAAGTGAAAACTCTCCTCTGCCCTGTTTAGTAATGCAAAGCAAATAAATAGGTAGTTTAAAATTGCTTTTAACATCAATAAATTAGGGGTGACATTCAAGTATCTTTGTAGATCAAATCAAATCAATTCTTTAATCATTTCCCTAAACTTCTTTAGATATAAATAGGTCATAAATTCTGAGGAAAAACTGCAAAAATTGTTTATTTCCAATGGGGCTCTTCTATTTGTAAAGGTATCTTGCAGAATTAGAGGGATGAGCTCAATGGAGAAAATAATTTGAATTATTGGCTAAAGCTAATTTTTTCTCCGATTGAACTTATCCCACTAATTCTGCAAAACACTTTCATAAATAGTAGAAGAGTCTCAGTGGAAATAAGCAATTTTTAAAGTCTAGTTCTAAATGCATATTGGCATTAGGCAGATATTTAAGCATGGTTTTATTGCAAGAATTTCAATTGAACAATCTCTGATAAAAAATTATAGCAGCCGCTTTATCTTCCTGACTTCAAAAACTTTAAGGACCCCTGGGATCAATTGAGTTGTGACAGTCTCCATCTGTCAGAACAGTTGATTTCTCCAAGTTAGGAAGAAAGCTGAGTAAACTGCTTTATTTCTTGAAATAAAAATGGACTGTGGGCCTCACAAATGAACAAATCTTAAAGATCAAACTTAAATATGTTTTCTAGGCACTTCAATTTTTTATTCGAATGAATTTTATATTTGTAAACTGTATAGCCCTGATTATATTGCTCTTGTTTATTGCCTTTCTTTCTACTCCATTACAATGAGAGCTATAAATTTTAATTTATTTATTTATTTATACACACATATTTATCTCTAGGGCTATAAAGGTAAGAGAAGTACAGGTAGTCCTCTACTTACAACAGATTCACTTAACAAGCAGGTTACTAACTTAATACTGTGGCAAGACAGGCCATAAAATGAGGCAAAATCACTTAACAAATATCTCGCTTAGCAACATAAATTTTAGGCTCAATTGTGGTCGTAAGTCGAGGACTACTTGTACACACACACACACACATTCTTTTTTAGAAATATCTTTTTAAAATACATAACACAATCAATACATTCTGGACTACGATGATGTGAATGTAATGCTATCTCATAAGTAACTTTTCAGATTTCAGATTTGTATCTCATGAACTCATAATATTTTAGCATCAGCGGTGCAAGGGATTACTGGAATTTCAGTCCAAAACACCTGAAAATCACTGAATGGTCTACTGTTAATGTGTAACCTTTTTGAGTTTGGGTTATGAGGCAGCATCTTAAAAGAAAGCCGATATGTTTGAAGGAACAAATCAGATAGTATGATTTGCTTTGGTTTTTCTTGGCATGAATTTAAAACCATATTTATTTAAGTATTTAGAATGCGTAAAGATCGTATGTTTTGACAAGCGAGGTTGATACTGCAGCCTCTTTTTGTGTGTATTTTGAATGCTGTCAGATAATGGAAAGGAAGTAGCAATAGAACAGCATTCTCCAATCTGATGCCCTCCAGGTGAGTTGGAACTGTAGCCTAGAATTTGTAGGTAGCTGAATTTTGGGGAAAGTTACAGTGTTTTATTTTTATGTTTAAGTGTTCTATTATATGCATTAGGTACCATAGGGCTATACCAGCAATTACAGTGAATAGGATCATTACATTATCAGACACCAATAAAAATCTTCCTCGTGAGAGCCAATGCATCGAAGTATTCCATAAAAAGCAAAAAATAAAGGTAATAGGACAATCTCATTTCCTAGTTAAATTTGCAATTTTAAAGCAATTCTTATAAGATTACAAGACATTTCCACTGAATTTGAGCAGAAGGCTAGGGATACCACATGATTTTCTTGGCAGTTTCTAGCAAGAATTCCCCCCTTCCTACACCCTCTGCTTTGATTTAATGCTTTGAGGGTTGTTTTTCTTTTTTTAAAGTAAAAACATTTTCTATTTCTTAAAGTGACATTTCGCTTTCATGTATCTCTGGAGGTTTTAATTCAAATTAACTCTTTTTTCTGATATAGGAATATAGCTTTTAGTCACTTGCTTTCTTACTTACGTTTTATCTGTATTTTAATATTATTGAGCCCTCTACCAATCATGAAGGGACGTTTAGACAAATGGGAAAAGATATATTAAATAGTTCTGAAATTACTGATTTATGTCATCCAAACATGTTTTACATTTTGGAAATTTCTAGTTTATAACTTTACACTAATACACATGTGAATTACTGCATAATTCCTGTAATCTTCTAGATAAGTAGGCATGTAGCCTACTGATCTGGTCTTTGGAACATATTGGTTAGCTGGTGAAGTATTGGTGAAGCCTGTTTGTTTGAGGCAACCTGGGCCATAACATTGAATTAAAGGTGGGTGAAATAAACCTAGAAAGTGTGGCCCCTTCTCCCCTCCTCCTTCCAGTTATGGGGTCAGAAATCATTGTAATGATCTTGCTTCTTAATATAAACCTTCAATGTAAGAATATGAAATTGTACTGAACACTGTTAAGCTTCAGTAATACAGATACAGAGCCGATAAAAAAAGATTTAATTGCAAATTACTAGTTTTGATAGAAATGTTTTTACCTTGTAGAATTTAGCAGACATGGTAAACGTGTGTGTGTGTGTGTGTGTGTGAGAGAGAGAGAGAGAGAGAGAGAGAGCCAATCAAGCAGACATCATGGCAGTAGATAAGGATCTGAAGATAGTGGTCATAATACCGTGCTTCCCTGAAAATAAGACTCTGTCTTATCTTTTTTTGAACCCCGAAATAAGCGCTTGGCCTTATTTTCGGGGAGGTCTTATTATTTCAGGGTGGTGGAACAAGATGGGGCTCCTCTTGCCATCTTACCTGACTTCCAGCTGTCTCCCTAACCAGAGGAAATGGTGGGGACCGGTTGCACATGCATTTAAATATTTTGGGGGAGGGCTTATTTTCAGGGGGGATTATTTTAGCGCAAGCGCTCAAAGCCCAATTGGGCTTATTATCCGGGGAAGTCTTATTTTTAGGGAAACACGGTAGATGTAGTGGTGCCAAGTGATAGCAGCTTCAGGAAGGAGTCTAAGCTGAAGAAGTACCAGGGCCTGAAGGAGGAACTGGAGAAGATATGGAAAGTAAAGGCCAAAGTGGTCCCAATGGTGGTAAAACCACTTGGGGTTGTGACACCCAAGCTGGAGAATGGTTCCAACAGATCCAAGAAACATCATCACAACTCTCTGTCCAGAAGAGTGTAGAGTTAGGAACAGCTAAGAGACTCTACAGAACCCTCAAACTCCCAGGATTCTGATAGAGGAACCCAGATTAAGGAAGACACATCCACCCATAGAGGTGAGAAGGGATTTTTTTTTATTTCATATGTGCCCATAGATTTATAGGTAAACATGGAAAATGCAGGAACCAATGAAAAGAATTAATTTTGGTGCCCAGGTAGGAAGAGAGACAAGAGGAATGTGCACAACAAATGCAGCGTGTTTTAGTGAGAGAAGAAAATTGTGCTATAGTTGAGACAGGCAATTCTGATTGGCTTTGACTTCCAAATTTCAGTATGCCAATAGGGTTACTGAAGAAAATTTATTGAGGCACTTAAGGGAACAAAAATGCTAGGAGGCCAAAAGGATTAGTAAATGTTATGTACAAAATGGAACTCTGCTGGGCAAGATAGGATGCAGAATAGAATGAAACAGCAGGATAATATCACATATTATTTATTTATTACATATTACACAATACCATGCAAGAGAATAGTTCACTAAATGAAGCACAGGCCATGAATCTTTAAATGTGCCACATGTCCTTTCTATAACTGAAAGTTAGTAATACAGGCAGAAAATATTAATCAAGATAAAAGGCCTGCCCTCTGACAGCTTAATAATGATCTCCAAAGGCAACCTAAACAGGTTTTGTAGAGATTTGTGAAATAAATTAGACACATTTCTGAATAGACCAAGCTCAGCAGTTGATGGCTGTCTGCAGGTGAAGATGGCTTTCTAGGCGTCCTTCCTTATTCAGAGCAGCTGAAAAGGGAGAGGTTTTGAGTAGTTTTGCAGCGGCATAGGGACTAACCAGTTTGTAGTTCGTGAAGTTTTGTGTTTTCCACCCATATTCTGTCCATCTGACGAAACTGACTATATCTATACAATTTTACCTAAAGATAAACCTACAAATCTTTAAAACCCTTCCCCCTCCCCACCAAAGTCTTTCTTTCCATTGTGACATTGTGGCTTCTTTGTTGAGAAGATTTGCTGATCATGATTGCTAATGGGACCAGAAAGATGTCTCTGCTAGCAAAGCTTCGAAGGGCATTTTGTTGGCTCCTTGAGCTAGGGGCAGAGGTGCGATTCAGCTGGTTCCTTCCAGCTCGAGTGAACCAGTAGTGGTGACTGCAGGAGGCTCTGCCCACTCGCCCGAACATAATGTATGAGCAAAGAGCATGAGTGGAAGGCCGTGCGCATGTGCAGAGGAGGTGCGTGCGAGCGAAGCATACACACTCACATTTGCAAACCAGTAGGAAAGGTAAGTGAATCCCACCTCTGGCTAGGGGATTGTGGGAATTGCAGAGTGCTGTAATCTTTACTGTTTCAAATTATAGTATACATTTTAATAGATCTGAGTCCTCAGTTTATTGGTGCCCTATTCTAGGATTAAGTCACATGGTTTCATTCATTTCAAGTATCAATACCGAAAAAGTGTTTGAGATGATTAATAGTGCAATCCTGTGCACGACTCCACCAAAACCAGTCTCAGGGCACTTAACACAGGTAAATAATCTTAAACTTCTTTTATTTCTACAAGTACTTCTCAATATACAGATTTCTATTGCTAGCATTTATATAGCGCCCCTAATTAGATATATACTTCCTCTATTCCTTCAGAATACTAGATGTTGCCATCTGGTTTGTTTGTATAAGTGCAAAAAATAATTGGGCTTAGAATGAATGGGCACTTTGATTTATTTCTGCATAATGACAGTAAAAGTTGAAAATGAAAGTGACTTGTTTCTACATGCCCAATGTCAGCCAATATCTTGGAAACTGAATAAAATAAAATTTTAGGAAGTGTCTTTATGTGTATTTGAGTATAGAATAATTTTCCATTAGCTTTTTAAAATTGGGAATATACAGTAACAATTGCTGAAGGATCCTTTTAATTGCATAAAAAGTTACCTGAGCAGAACTTTGATGGCATAGTTTTTTTAAAAAATGTAACAACCAACCTTTTCATGCAGTAATATTTTTAATGGGTTTTGTCAGGAATGACAAAATCATGCCAGGTACGATTGGAATATTAAGATGAGGCTTCCTCTTGAGCATTTAAATGTAATTTGGGTTTCCTGAAAATCCTATTGAAGTATCTATAGCAGAATCTAAGGCTTGGGCACCAATCTCATGAGGATTTCTGCAATTAATGCTCTATGTTTTCAGATTTGGACACTAGATCTTACTTTGATCTCTAATGATAAGGGTGACTTGAAAATAGCATAATTGGATTTCCTGCTTAATGGTATTAGCTACTGCTTTGGCTTAATTGAGCTTTAATGCCTTTCCTGATTAAGATGCCACAATTAAAGGAGATTCTAAGTAATATGTGCAGTGGAACTAAATGTTTGTTTACTATGAAAGCTTGAAATTCTGTAACTCCACTCTTATGAATAGTAATTCAGTAGGTATGTCTCCTCACTCATCTTCAGTTTAGTCCTTCAGTTAAAAAATGGAAAACTGATGTAATTCATGCGAGTTTCCAAATGTCAGCTACTAACAAAACACAGTTATTTTGTTGCTGGTAAAGAGCTGTTAGGCAACATAAATATGAACCATACTGTACTTGTAACTAATTTCACTTCCTATTAGAAATAGAACTTCTGTTTAAATCCTTTGTATTTCAGCTCCTGCTTGGCAATTAAGAAGCAAGTATCCATAGAAATGAGCATCTGATTACAGGGATGAAGTCTGAAGTATATTTTCACTAATGGAAAAAGTATTTAGATGATGATTCGAGTCCCAGTACATATAGCACTAGAACATCGATAAATATTTACCTTTTCCCCTGACTATGGGAGCATTAAAGGTACTTCAGAAGTCTCCTTTTTTTAACATTTCTATTTTTTTTTTTAAAAAAACAAACCTTCCTCAGCTTGATAACACCTACTTGTGTTGATAAATTTACTCTCTGAATATAGCATAACATAGCTACCCAAATTATGGAAACTGAAGTTTAATATGTGGAAGTCACCAACTTGGTGAAGATGATTCTACGATACCTGTGCTGTTTTGGGTCCTAATAACATAACTTTAATGAGTAAGTAATGGGTAAAAGCCTGTATGTTAACCATGTGCTGTAGGCATTTCTAGCTCAAAGGGATTTATCAGACCAGAAGGGAGAAGGACTATACGAAAGGAACGGATTAACATGCCATGGTCTGTCTCTTGCTCCAAACTCATTGTATATGAAAGTGTCACCGGAATGATCCATTCAGAGGAACGTTCCAAATTGAGGCACACATATATTTGAGAATAAACCATGCCAAATAAATATGACATTTTTGTTAAGTAAACATTCATAGGACTTGGCTTCTCTGTAGTAGAAGATACATCAGCAAGTGGGGAAACATGCCAAAAGCAGTGTCCTGCTGTGTGGCCCTTTTTGTGCAAGCATTGTGACATAGACACGCCTGTATGAAAGGAGCCAAGCTTGAAGAGCAATGCTGCTTTCATTCTTTGGATGAGAGGAGTAAGATCATGTGAAACACCCATCGGTGCATGAATGGCTTGAGTGAAACCTAAATATCAGTTGAAGTATGTGTTACGTGTCATTTTTGTAGAAGCGTACCCCTGATTAAAAGAAAATTATTGCTGGCTTTTCAACAGCCACTTTTTTTTTCTTTGTCTCTTAGAATATTGCCTTGTCACTCTTTTTTGTAACTTGGAAGCTGCTGAGAGACTGCAGTGCAACGCTGTGCTAGGAACATATTGCAAAGAGAGCTCAACCCAGCTGCTCCTCTTCTCAGGCATCTTGGTCCTTTATATCTTGCGTATCTGTTGACATTTCAGTTGAGACCATTCATTACTGTCTTGACTTTCACCCTTTATGCCCTTCCTGGTCTCAGACTGTTTAGGAAACAGAACATGGGATGGTGAGCGGTCAAACTTTTCCTTTAAACTGTTTTGCTGTAAGCCAGAACTGTAAATATGACTCAAAGCCTAGGGATCATACATGACTCTGCGGTATCTTTTTTGTGGCTTCCAGAATTACCTCTTAATTTTGTTTTGCTTTGGGTGTGGGTTGGGATTTGTATGTGTGCATTTTTTTAAAAATGCACAAATGTTTGGAGGATAGTAAGGAGCAAAATTTGGGACACAGTGGCTCAGCGGCTAAGATGCTGAGCTTGTCGATTGAAAGGTTGGCAGTTCAGCGGTTCAAATCCCTAGTGCCGCGTAACAGGGTGAACTCCTGTTACTTGTCCCAGATTCTGCCAAGCAGTTCAAAAACAGGGGGAAAATGGAAATAGAAAAATAGGGAGCATCTTTGGAGGGAAGGTAACAGCATTCCGTGCGCCTTTGGCTTTTGAGTCATGCCGGCCACATGACCTCTTCGGACAGCGCTGGCTCTTTGGCTTTGAAACAGAGATGAGCACCGCTCCTAGAGTCAGGAACGACTAGCACATTATGTGGAAGGAGAACCTTTACCTTTACCTTTAAGGGGCAAAACTATTGTGTTAAGTCTTATAAAAGCTTAAGGTAGCCATTTCATTCCTTAATATTCCCAAAGCATTTCCCAGAATAGGAACCCATAAATTTTTGGAGTGTAGTTTTCCACATGCCTGGGGCTCTTGGAAGTTTTGGACCTCTGATGGAAGTGATGGAAGCAGAGTTTTGTCCCTCAGTCTGCAAGAGGGTGAGATGTTTTCTGGGCCGAGAGACTCTGTAGCTCCACTGAGGCTGCAGTATAATGGATAATCACATTAAGCTGTTAGAATGCAGTTAATTACTTCCCTCTGTTAGTGACTCACCAAAAATTTAGAAAGGTCATGGAAAGGTTGGAGAGTATATTTTTAGGCCTTATTCTGCACTGTGTTTTAGGACAAAAATGTTGCTGCTACAGATGCACCCCCTCCCTCATACAGATGGAAATCCTGCCCTTGGCCTAAACCTTAATTCAATTAAATTCAATTCAAACCTTTATTGTCAATGCATAACATGTGTACAATGAGACTGAATGAGCCTCCCTTAGTGCAACCCCCACAAACACAAGATACATCTCAGTGACCCATAAGTGACAGAAGAAGAAAAAAAACCCCTAACTAAATAGATCATACTAACAGACACACAATCCTTTATACATATATGTGCATAACATAACATTATATTACATTAACACCAGTGTGGACATATTGCACATTGTGCTGGCCCTGCAAGTCTATCATACTAAATAATTATGGTGCTATATTGCATTCAGAAGTCTGACAGCCTGTTCGTTTGACTGGCTATGCTTCTATATCTCCTGCCTGATGGTAGGAGGATAAAGAAGTGCTGACCAGGGTGCGAATTGTCCCTAAGGGTTTTCCTCACCCTGCTAAGACATCGAGTCCTAGTGATTTCATCTAGTGAGGTCAGGGGACAGCCCATGATATTTTGTGCTGTTCTTATCACCCTTTGTAACGTCTTTTTATCCGCGGCTGTCAAGCCAGCATACCATACCGTAATGCAATATGTGAGGATGCTTTCTATCGTAGACCGGTAGAAGGAGGTCATCAGTCATTGTTCCACCTTGTTTTTCCGCAAAATCCTGAGGAAATGGAGTCTCTGTTGAGCCTTCTGGACCACCTGATTTGTATAATTTTTCCAGGTGAGGTCTTCACTAAGATGGACTCCCAGGAATTTGAAAGAGGAGACCGTCTCCACACAGCGCCCCCTTGTTGTAAAGTCGGGCAGATTCTTCTTTCTTCTTCCAGAAATCTAGCACCATCTCCTTGGTCTTGCTGATGTTTAGGTGCAAGTTGTTTCCTGAGCACCATGTGGTTAACTTCTGTACCTCTTCCCTGTATGCTAATTCATCACCTCCTGTAATAAGACCCATAAACCACATTATGTTGATGATGTACTCGTCTGAAATTCATTGCAATATGCATTGTGAAAATTGAAGGCATAGGGCCGTGTGAATTTGTTAGCTTGTCTTGAAAGCCATATTTTGTTGTCTTGACAAATTTGCACCTCTTAATGCCTTTTGGGTAGGGGAATCTGGTTCTGCGTAATGCGAGCTGTCCTAATATAATCCTGAACTACTTCTCTTTTTCATTTAGCTGTCATTGTTCACGCAGTTTCAGATATCACGATTTGACATTGGGGATGTGCTGTGAGTTGATGAGTTATTTCTCCCTGACACGTAGTTTGGTCAAACAACATGGTTGCTGGTGCTCATGTTCACTTAGACTAAATTTTAAGCCAGATGTTTAAGTGGTTCAACTACTAAACCAAATGTATGTATGTATGTATGTATGTATGTATGTATGTATGTTTGTTTGTTTGTTTGTAAATTTCTGGGATGGATGCCTTTTAACCATTGATCAAGACATCTTGAAAAATAAATAGAATTAAAGTTCAAAGTGACATTAATAGCAAACCCAAATAAGTTGTATTCCTTTCCAGCTGCAATCCTATAAAATAAATCAATTCTGTATGGGAGAATACTAAGCAGGCACAGGAAACTGCTTTGGGCAGGGAATCCCTGCCCGCTAATCTGAAAATTAGATCTGAGAATTAGATCATTTCCCTGGACAGAAAAACCTGAAGTTTCATTTGATTATGTCAGTTCACGAGGTAGGGCTATTATAATATAGGACCTGTATGTTCTCATTGGAAAGGTCATTGAAGTCAAAGAACTCAGGAGCCAGGATAAGTTCAAAAGCACTACAAGTTTATTTCAAGCTACTGTATGCAAGAATCTGAACTACTAATGGTCAAGGCAAATTGGCGCCAAATAAGAGTCTTCAAGGGGGGATGGACTTAGGTCTCTTATGGGGGCATAGTGACTCCAAACTGATTCATGTGTTTGACCCCTACCCTCAGGTTCAGTCTGGTCATCTCCTTCAGTCATAGGCAGCAATATCATGCTCTCCAAGTGTGTTGGCTATTGAGGAATATTGAGAGCTGCAGTTCCAACAAAGCTGGAAAGTTTTAAGCTGGGGAAATTTGCCATGAGGGGCGAGCATATGTTTTAAATCCCAACAGAAAGACTATATCAGTGTAATTGTCAAATTGTCTATATGTTCCTGATTTAATTCTACAAAACTACGTCATTCATTAAGGTAATACTGAAGTCTCAAATCCTACAGACTACATTATTTCATTTTTTTTTCTTTGATTGTCTTTCCTGTGACTGCCCCTCCTGGTGATTCAGCAGTCTCTCCATCCTTTTAGCTTTTTTGGTAAAGCCATCTAAACCAGCTTTTTACCAGGCACTGGGAAAGAATGAAGGCATCTGGAGCAGGTTGTGGAGCATTCCAAGAGGATGACTAACACACTGGGTTTTGATTTTATGGTTATGTGGTTGTGGCTTAATGATTTATGATTTTATAGCTTTGGGTTTAATTGTTATTGTGATCTGTCGAGAGTTGTGCTTAAGATTGGCAGCTATACAAATATTTTGAATGAAGGAATATTGCACTTCTGATACAAATAAACTTTCACTGAGATAATGTTAGAGATGTGATAGTCAAGCAGAGAATGAGAAGAGGGGACATTTGATCCAGTCAGGTTACACTGAACTGTCAGAGTACAAGATCTCTCTGCTGCTTGGCTCCTCACCTATTCCATCAAAGGGTCCTGTCCACCTGTCACTTTATTTGTTCCCTTGGCATATTTTCTCTGTGGGAAAGAAATAGGACAAGTGTAGAATTGTTGCCAGTGAAAAGCAGGTGGTACATTTTGGACGTCTCCCTCATAAAATCTTGTGTTTGATGCAGGATGATTGCATTGTAAAAACCTCACCTGGAAACTTCCTGAAAATTTCTGCTAGGGAGATAATAGTCAGAGTGATCCAAACACACCTGGAAAATTAAAGGATCTGCTAATAAACAAGTTCCCAGTGCTTAGGTTTCATATGAAAATAGAGAAGCCTGGTTCATATTAAAACTCGGTCTTAATGTTAAGACTGTTGATTTTAGTTAAGTCAAGTCTTTAAGCATTTAACATGCACCAGGGGCAACATATTTTTAAAGCAAGGAGATATATGAAATGCATCCTTTCACGAGCTTTAGGATTAAGAGACTAAGCAGCTTTTGGAAATGGCATCAAAGGGACATTACTCTGCCACCAGGTATTAAAAGCAAAAAGGTCCTACTAGATTTAGCAGATTTAAATTTGGATTCATTTCACTGATGACTTTTCTGCTAATGATTTTTAAACATGCAATCATTTGAAATTTTAGATGGCTTCCTGATTTTTTAAGATTAATATGTATTTGAAGACACAGGAACCTATGTGTCCATTCAATCAAAAATTAATCCATTGATGCTAGCCCAGAATTGTGAAGTGATTACAATGCATAAAATGAGATTTGAAATAAATGCTCTCACTGATGGTATTGTTGGCTTTAATTTAGCTGATTGAGATCTTCTTTTTTTAAATGGAAATATAAAAGAAAAACAAGCAATGTGTTTACATATTTAATATAGATAGAAGTAGTTAAATACTGTATCAACTGTTTAAAACCTGCATTATTATTACTCGATGAACTGTCTACTTTAATTTATGAAGGTAAGGCACTTTTGTATCCTTATTTAAAAGGATGCTTAAACTGGCATTACATTTTTCAGTGTATATGTCATGCATTAAGCTAGTGCTTCATCTGTGCTTCTGAACATGAACCATAGCTTATTGAACGAATCATTAGTAAGGCATTGACAGATGGGGAGCCTTTTTACTTATCATGTGCAAATGGACCTCTCATTCCTGGCTATGGGCTATGCTTATTGTGGAAAACGCATGACTTCTTTTGCATTAACTCTTTCTGTACATCCCCACTTGGGCTGTAGTTAAAGGTACTCCCATCAGTTTCAAGCAAAAGATGCAGCAGTTTCTAGTTACTCGTCATTCTAGGTTAGCAGCAAGCAATTCTATATGTGGTAGAATATAGAAGCCCCACATTCCTTTTCAGGGTAAGTTAAGCTCAGAAAGATGCATTTGGTGGCCTTCCCAATTTTTGTCCTTACCACTTGATATTTGGAAACATACTCCAAACATGGAGATGTTCAGCTTTTCCCAGTCAGATGCCATCAAGATAGATAGGAACCGCTGTCTTCCAGAATGGATAGTTTACCTGCCTTTCCAGATTATGCTTTACTGGTCAGATCTGGGATATTGCAGCTGTAAATCAACTGTAGCCTACAGTGTTTTCTTAGCAGATCAGTGAGTTGAAGCCTTCAGATGCTACTGTTGGGGACAGAAATATGATGAGAGACCTGCTTTGGCAGAGAAGGCCTGTCCACCTTCAGAATACATAGCAGCCTCCTTAGCTAGGCATCCCCAAGGCAGCCTTCAGCCTCAAGCTTGCTAACTGATTTGGAGAGCTTTCTTCTTTATGCCAAATCCTCTTTGCTTTTTATGGCTTTATTACCATTGCTTTGTAGGCGATAGTTGTTTTTACCCTTCCTGATAACATTTCTCCCTCTTTCTATGTTACTGTGGATCATTTTAAATCTTGTTTACATTCTATATGAACTATGAAGAGCCATTTCGATCGCAATGGGGCGGTATACAAATATGATAAATAAATAAATAAATAAATAAATAAATAAATAAATAAATAAATAACGTATTGTACAGGTGGTCCAAAATTTCTGATGCTAAGCAAGACAGTTAAGTCAGTTTTGCTCCATTTTATGACCTTTCTTGCCACAGTTGTTAAGTGAATCACTGCAGTTGTTAAGTTAGTAATGTGGTTGTTAAATGAATCTGGCTTCCCCATTGACTTGCTTGTGAAAAGGTTGCAAAAGATGATTACATGACCCCGGGACTAGGGGTGAAATGCTCCCAGTTCGGACCGGATCACCCGATCCGGTAGTGATGGAGGCGGGTGGTTCGGAGAACCAGTAGCAAAAATCCCTGCCCCCCCTCCATTGCCCAGCTGAGCCGCGCAATCATCAGAGGCTTTTTTTTTAATTTTTAAAAGTATTTTTTCTACAACCTCTTTGGCCAAAAAAATGCTTTTAAAAGTAAAAAAAAAAAAAGCCTCTGATGTTCGTGTGATTCAGCTGGGATCATCAGAGGCTTTAAAAAAATAAAAGAAAGCATCTGCCGATCAGGCAAGTCAGCTGGGATCATCAGAGGCTTTAAAAAAAAAAAGAAAGCATCTGCCGATCAGGCAAGTCAGCTGGTATCGTCAGAGGCTTTAAAAAGAGGTTGTAGAAAAAATAGTTTTAAAAGTTAAAAAAAAATGTTGGCCATGCCCACTCAGTCATATTAACCCCCCACCACCACCAAGCCACACCCACAAAACTGGTAGTAACAGATTTTACATTTCACCACTGCCCGGGACATTGCATCCATCATAAATATGAACCAGTTGTCAAGCATCTGAATTTTGATCATGTGACCATGGGGATGCTGCAGCGTTTGTAAATATGAAAAATGGTCATAAGTCCCTTTTTTCAGTGCCATTGTAACTTTGAATGGTTACTAAACAAATGGTTGTAAGTTCAGGGCTACCTGTACTGCAAATTGATGTTCACCAGCTTGTTGTTGCGTTTCTTTCTCTTAGAGTGGGCCTGTGTCAACTCTTCAGCTTGCTACCAGTGCTGTCTTCTCAAGGAAGGGGATTGTTGACAGATCCTCCAGAACAGGGGTGTCAAACTCAAGGCCCAGGAGCCGGAGCCGGCCCATAGGGAGGTTAGATATGGCCCGTGGGGTTGCCCTGAAAACAGCAAAGGACTGGCCCACAGTGCCTCTGCCAGCAAAAATGGAGCTCAGGAGTGCCGCGGGCAGCCCTCCTCAGCTCTGTTTTCACTGGCAGAGGGCTGCAGGAGGCCATCCCAGCCAAAAACTGAGCTCAGGAGCCTGTATTTACTGGCAGAGTGCTTGGGCCACCACAGGCGCCCCAACATGAGTTACATTGAGCTGGCCACACCCCTGAAGTCAAACACAACCCTGATGTGGCCCTCAATGAAATCAAATTTGACACCCCTGCTCCAGAATAAAAGACTTAGGCTTGTTCCCCAGCTCAGAATTTAATTGTACTGTTGCAGTTTGTTCCCTGTGTGTCTTGGTAACTTTGTAAGTTTTGCTGCACTGCTATTTTTAATTTTATACTCAAAGGTAGAGAAGAAGCACAACTGTGGGAACACTGTTCCCTTCTCCAGGACGTCGTGAGACTATTTCTTGTGGAGGTTGTATTCTTTGTAATTAAGACCATTCCATTTCAATTCCTGCAATCTTGAATATAAATAAAAAATTGGCGCCTCATGGTGTTCCTCTAAAGATACAATTCCTTTAAGAGGCAAAGTAATTACTAAATGGTATATCAACTCTTAATGCCCATGTCTTTTTAAAGTAAAGCAGTAGCACTGATAATGTTACCTAGTTTGGATAATGAAACATCTGCAAGAAAACAACCAAGCTCAGAGAGCATCAAGGATCCCTCTTTCTGAAGTAGCTTATTCGATGGACAGATCCCTGTCCATTGCTTAGAGCAATGCCAATGGGACTACATTGGGACTACATTGAGTTTTTAATAGCATACTGTTCAACATTTTAGTCTGGGCCAATCGTGGTTAATATAACTATACCTTTCTGAAAGATGCGTTTAAGCAACCTATTTTCTAAACTCCTATGTATCAGCTTTTTTCTTTGCAATTAAAGTTAATTTAACTATTGCACAGTAACTTTCTTCCCAATTTTTCATTTTAATGTTTCCAGTATAAGAACACTTAAAGATTGCAGCCTTATTTTCTGCAAAGTATTCCTTGGCTTTCCTGGCCTTTAATTACTATGTTGAGTGAACTTTTCTGACATAGTGGTTCAATCTGTGTTGCTTTTGTGTAGTACAAATCCATTAGAGCAAGCATTTTGAGGTGTATTTTGCATACTGTTAGTAGGATAAATTCAGAAAGAGCATGTTAAAAACAAAGCAAAATAAAACACAGTTTTATAGAAGTGCAGGAATTGTTAGGGAACTCTCCTTAAAATCCAAATTGTCCTTTCAGGATTTAAAGAAAAATTGACATATTCAGCCCAGTACAATAAGATATCAGCAGCATTTGTGTGAAAAATTTGGAAAGTTTAAATCTTGCTTTTAAAAGCAGTTTTTCAACACTTACCATTTTACATTTTGATAAAATGCTAATTTGATAGACATCCTCTATATTTTTATTTGTCTTAATTCTGCATTGTCACTGCCACCAATAGAAAATGAACAGGAAATATTGAATACACAAAACATGATTTTGACATGATTTCTGTATAACACATAGCAAAATAGATAATTTCAGATAAAAAGGATGTTGCCAGAGTGATTCACTTTGTTTTGAATGTTAACTGCAGTGATTCCTCAGATTAATGTAACATGACAAATAGACCTTGTAAATGGCAAAACGTGCAAAGCACTGGACATAAAATAAATGCACCAAGATAATTATTTTCCTAGAACATTTTTTTCATCTATCATTTTCTTTGATAAAAAGTGGACACTTCAGTATTTTCTGTCTAATTTTGGATTTCTTAGAATGAGGTTGCATCCATTTCTCATGCCAGACTCATTCTCTTTCCCAATATGGATCTACTTCTCCCAAATGCCTTTGCTGCCAGGTATGTATACCAGAGCCTGCCCTGCCTATCCTCCATATGGCCATACTTCACATCAGAATTTTCTTTCTCTAGGCTGATTATCTTTTTAAATTTTATTTTATTTATATCCCACCTTGATTATTTTGTTTTATAAATCACTCAAGATGGTAAATGTATTTAATACTCCTTCCTCCTTCTATTTTCTGTACGAAAACAACCCTGTGAGGTTTCTTAGACTATGAGAGAGTGACTGGCCCAAAGTTATCCAGCTGGCTTTCATGCCTAAGGTGGGACTAGAACTCATAGTCTCCTGCTTTATAGCCTGATGCCTTAACCACTAGACCAAAGTGATTACTTCTCTCACTTCTCTTTCTTTTAAAATAAGTTTTTAAAATGTGTGTGTGTGTACACAGGTAGTTCTCTTCTTACAACCACAATTGAGCCTAAACTTTCTGTTAAGTGAGAGATTTGTTAAGTGAGTTTTGCCTCATTTTACAACCTTTCTTGCCCACAGTTGTTAATTGAATCACTGCAGTTGTTAAATTAGTAACATGGCTGTAAAGCAGATCTCGCTTCCCCATTGACTTTGCTTGTCAGAAGTTCATAAAAATTGATCACATGACTTTGGGAGTGGGACACAGCAACAGTCACAAATATGAACCAGTTGCCAAGCATCTGAATTTTGATCACAGGATCATGGAGATGCTGCAAAGGTCATAACTTCAAAAATGGTCATAAGTCACTTTTTCAGTGCTGTTGTAATTTTGAACGGTCATAAATGAACCGTGTAAATCAAGGATTACCTGTAAAAACAAGAAGCAGGAAACAGGAAAAAAAAATAGAAATAGGATCAGATAAATAGCAAGTAGTTGAAAAGCATGATGAAGTTACGGTTTTTCTTTATAAGTGTTTTTATTTATTTATTTATTTATTTATTATTCAAATTTCTATACCGCCCTTCTCCTTTCGGACTCAGGGCAGTGAACAGCCAAGATAAAAACATCTATACAAACATCACAGTTAAAAAATAAAGTTAAAATAATTTATAAATTTGGCCCATAATTTAAAACTTGTCAATTAAAATCAATATTAAAATATTAAAACTAACCCTAAAATCAAGACAGACCGGCTAACTGGAAAAAATAAGTTTTTAGGGCCCGACGAAAAATCCGAAGGTTGGAGATCACTCGTATCTCTGGGGGTAGATTGTTCCATAGGGTAGGTGCCACCACAGAGAAGGCTCTCCTCCTGGGGGTCGTCAGCCGGCATTGTCTGGCCGACGGCACCCTGAGGAGACCCTCTCTGTGGGAGCGAACCGGCCGGTGGGAGGCTATTGGTGGCAGAAGGCGGTCCCGTAAATACCCTGGCCCTAAGCCATGGAGCGCTTTAAAGGTGATCACCAACACCTTGAAGCACACCCGGAAGTCCACCGGAAGCCAATGCAGCTCGCGCAGGAGAGGGGTCACATGGGAGCGCCCCGTCGCTCCCATAATCCCCCGCGCAGCCGCATTCTGCACCAGTTGGAGCCTCCGGGTATACCCCAACGGGAGCCCCATGTAGAGAGCGTTACAATAGTCCAGACGAGAAGTGACGAGTGCTTGAGTGACCGTGCGTAGGGAGTCCCGGTCCAGAAAGGGGCGCAACTGGCGTATCAGGCGAACCTGACAAAAAGCCCCCCTGGCCACAGCTGTCATATGCCCTTCTAAAGACAGCCGCGCATCCAGGAGGACACCCAAGTTGCGGGCCCTCTCCGTGGGGGCCAATGATTCGCCCCCAATAACCAGTGATGGCGTCAGCTGGCTATACCGGGATGCCGGCAGCCACAGCCACTCGGTCTTGGAAGGGTTGAGTCGAAGCCTGTTTCTCCCCATCCAGACCCGCACGGCCTCCAGGCACTGGGACATCACTTCCAAGGCATCATTGGGATGGTCTGGGGTGGAAATGTACAGCTGAGTATCATCAGCGTACTGATGGAACTCCACCCCAAAACCATGGATGATCTCATCCAGCGGCTTCACATAAATGTTGAACAGGAGGGGCGAGAGGACCGACCCTTGCGGCACCCCACAAACAAGGCACCTTGGGGTCGACCGCTGCCCCCCTGTCAACACGGATTGCGACCGGTTGGAGAGATAGGAGGAGAACCACCACAAAACAGTGCCCCCCACTCCCAGTCCCTCCAGCCGGCGCAACATGATACCATGGTCGATGGTATCAAAAGCCGCTGAGAGGTCTAATAGGACCAGGATAGAGGAAGAACCCCTATCCCGGGCCCTCCAGAGATCATTCACCAACGCGACCAATGCCGTTTCCGTGCTGTACCCAGGTCTGAAGCCGGACTGGAGCGGATCCAGATAGACAGCTTCATCCAGGAACTGGGGAAGCTGTCGCGCCACCACACTCTCAACAACCTTCGCAATAAAGCGAAGGTTGGAGACTGGACGGTAGTTAGCCAAAACAGCCGGATCCAGGGATGGCTTCTTGAGGAGAGGCCTCACCACCGCCTCTTTCAAGGCGGCCGGCAGGACACCCTCGCTCAAAGAAGCGTTAATAATTCCCTGGAGCCAGCCTCGTGTAACCTCCCGGGAAGCCAGCACCAACCAGGAGGGACACGGGTCCAATAAACATGTGGTTGCGTTCAGCCGCCCCAAGATCCTGTCCACGTCCTCGGGAGCCACAGGATCGAACTCCTCCCAGATAACACTCTCAAGACCTGCCTCAGTCATCTCGTCTGAACTAACCCAGTTGGCGGCCAAGTTTTCCCGAATCTGAGTTATTTTATCATCCAGATACTGTACAAAATCCTCAGCTCGGCCCTGTTAAAGATATCTGAATAGTTTTGATCTCCCAAGTAACTATTAAAGTCTATATAGAATATAAATAGCAGTAATAACAACAAGTAATACCATGTAGATTTTATATTTCATAATTTATGAAAAAATATTTCATAATTTTATAATCATAAATTCCAACAAAATGCTATTAAAATAGTAAAGGGTAATAATAATAAATAATAAATACCAATAAAGGCTATTCATATAAAAAAGGAAAAGAAAAAAACATATGAAAAATATAAAAGACTAAAAACCACAAATTATATTACTCCCTCCCATTGTACCCTGGCTTTTGATTGCAACAATATATCAAAAAATGTTTCTGATTCTGTATTTGCATCCATTCATCTTACAAACCAAACTCTAAATATCTACACTTGTTTGGTTTTGTAACATTTGATATGCAAATGTTCGATATCATTGTCAAATCTTATCTCCATCCTCTTCTGTAAGTAGACTTGAGTTGAATTCAAATATTCAAATATTTTAAATATATTTGAGTTTAATAACTACAAATACATTTTATTAGAACAGTATAAAAGTCTTTCAATGAACTGCTTATAAACTTTATAAGATAAAGATAGATAGTTTTTGTTTTGATACTGTGATGCCCCCTCATCAAGCTAAATACCAGCACATGGATTGACCATAAGTAGCCACATTTTTGTAATAAACACTGTGTGCTACTATAAATAATTTGTCATAATGCATTTTTTTTTTCATGCAGTCTTTAAACTATGTGGAATGTAATTTTTGGGAAGTCAGTAATGCTGGATACAATGGCTTCCATTTTTTAAAAAAAGTAAATTTTGGTAGTTTGTTCTGATACCCAAAGGTGCTTTTTTCAAGAGGCAACTGGACTTTCTGGGGTTTTTTTGAAGACATTTCGCTTCTCATCCAATATAACATAAAGATATGTTACTGCAATAAATGTCAATACCATGGCCTGACTGTGTATTCTCTCCTACAACTTTTTGCAGTGGCAGATCAGGATGTCTAAACTTTTTTGGCTTAGGGATCTCCAAGTGATAGAATGGGAAATGTATTAAAAACACATTTGGAGTTAAAATTATTTAATTTTAATTGCATGCTCAATGAAATTGATAGCTTCATCAACTACCTCTTTAAAAATATCTCCCTTCCTCCCCACACCAAAAAATGGGAGAATTTGGCCTGGAAAAAATATCAATTCTCAAAATCAATACACCTTTGGTGCATGCAAAACTTCAGCGATTTTTCCTGGAAGTGATCTAAAGCTTTGGTTCGTCTGCTGTTTAAATCTTGCATCTGAGAGCCAGAAAGGAGTCCTATCTTCAATTATAGGTCTCTCGTAGCTATTGCCAAGATTTTGTAGGAGATCAGCAAGTAAACTAGTGCCTTGCTGAATGGGTGGAAGTTTAAAGAATAATAGACAATAGCCCCCCAACTACACAGTTCAGGTGCCTGAGAAAGTTTTCCTTGAGACATTTGTTTACATTTATACTCTCCAGTTAAGCTATAGTTTAACCCCAAGCCTACTCCATAATATTTACAAATGAAGCAATCTGTAATTTGTAGGAAAAAGCAGCTATTTTCTGAAATGCATTTTTATATGTGAAAGGAAGGGAGTTCTGCTCACTTTGTACGTAGTCCTGTTTGATGGCTGCTTATTCACTGTTGATTTAACAGTATCCTTTCTCTTACAGAATTCTATATATGTCTGTAGGCATTTTGCTTTTCCAATGTAAACTGTTTTTGCCATTAATCAAATACCATATTAATTTTTGTGCTTTCTTGACTTTCCATCCCAAGACTTAATGAAACCAATGTGCTTTGCTGTGTTTGAAAGCATATAATAATTAATCTAGAAGGTGTTTGAAGCAGAGTTGTTGAATATCTAAATATAGAAATAATTTAAAAGAGGTAATCTTTTCTGTATTTCCTTTTCTCTAATAGTTTTCAGTGTGTCAAGTGATAAAAGACAGTCCATTGTTTGTGTAGTTGTTTAATGTTTCCAGCATTGTACAAGTCATTCAGTGTATTTTAACCTTGGCTGTTTTTATAAATTCATATATCTCATTTTTTTTTTCATCTAAGCTCCAGGCAAGGGAGAAAAAACAGAAAAATTAGTTTTGCTTTAAGGCAAAGTATATTAAAATGTGTTCCTTAGAGATGTAACTGAATGCACATGATAGTTTATACTATATTGTTACTAACAAAATTATTTTCTTAAACTTTCTTCTGGATTCAGTACTTCCCATGGTAAAAATATGACTACAATGCTCTTTCTGTACAGTACTATAAAATCTATTTTTCACTGTACAGGCTGAATAGTAAAATTCCATCTTGGAAACGATCTTGGACTAAGGCCTATTCAGAAATCTTAAGTGGTAAAGAAAACCAGAAGTACTGTTTATTAGCTTGGGCTAGTTATCACCTGTAATCTATTTTTTATCCCTGTATAGCATCTTATGCATTATTATTATTTGGAATAAAAAATGTTGGTCTGTATTCCAGGATGTTAACTGAAATACAATTTTCAATACAGTCTTTCCCAAATTGGTATTTTACAGATGCCTCATGTTGGGCTGTAATTCCCAAATTTGCAGGTAACAAATTTATCTGGAAAATGTCAAATAAGGGAAGGAAGTTTTAGATATCAATTTTTGAATTAATTTGTTCACTCAGTTCGTTTCAAGGGCCAACTAAAAGTGCAGGCTATAAAGCTGTAAGTGGTTTAAATAATTATCTTAAAGATTAATTTCTTACAAGCTATGCAATATTTTATACCTATTAATTACTAGGATACTTTAAAGATGTTCCTTGGATATCCTAATTATGGAAGAGTTACAGGGGAGGACTATTAGTGTCAACGGCTGTTTTTGGTATAGAATGCAAGAGGATTTGCTTCCAGTCCAGTACAGATGTGGAGATCCTAGGCAAAAGCAAAAAAAAAAACAAAACCCCAAAACCCCATGAGTTTAGTGCTTCTGGTCTGTTGTATTTGATTCCAAATTTAATTAATATGATTTATGGAGTATTTTTGCTGTGGCATATAGGATACAAAGTGCTGTTTCATATTTTAATATCAAACTCTGCTTGTTATTTATGTTTCTATTATGGATTTTAAAAATCTCTTAGCTGTCTTTCCTAGCCCTTTTTCAGACAAAATAGAGGTGTAAATGATTCATGAGTGACCACGTTGGGAATTATAAATATGTCTGGAACTTTAGGAGTTACAGTCTGGAGGTGTATGAAAATCTGCAGTGCATGTATTTGGAAGAGAGAATATGGGTTGAGATCAGTGGGAGATAGCTTCTGATTTGGGGATATTGTGTAGGAGAGGGGAAAAATACCTATTATGAGTAGAGGTGATTCCTCAGATCATACTTCTACGGTAGCCTATAAGAAAAGAAATGCTTTCAGTAGTCAAAAAGTAAAACTTTTTTTTCAGCTATCATAATGAGATGTAGAAATAAAGACTTAACTGCCTAATAAAAAGTTATAGGTTAAAGATGCTATGACTTGGGTTTTGGTAAAGAGATATAATAGTGTTCATTTAGAAAATAGCTGCAGAGAAGTTGTGTCTATATTTATATAGTTCTTGAATGTAAAATAGGTTTCCACAGCCAAAGAATCCAAACAGTCTGAAAGCAATTCCTATTAAATGCATATAAGAACTAGGGATTTTTCTTTATGATTGGCCCCTTAGGCAGCCTAAGGGCAGCAGTAGATGGACAATGGAGGCATAAATCAGAAATGTGCATCTATTACATGCCACCCCTATGCCTACAAATAGTTTATGGAGGGTGCTGTGTGTGATTGGCAGGATAGTAATTGAATTGGGCTGCCAGTGAAGTTGATTTTTTTATCAGAAAAATCAGAGATAGCAGAAGGAGAAAGGAGACAGGTACCCCAAAGGCTGAAACTACCCATACTTGAACTACCCATAGGTAGTAGGTTAATGGGTCCTCTGGCGTCAAAGGCTTACTTTTGCATATAAGTAGTATACTTCAGGGTGGGTTCTACTTACCTTTACTACTGGTTCGCATCATGCATACACAGATCACTTCTGATTACGTCCAGGTCAGTGGGTGGAGCCTCCCGCTGGTTTTACTACTGGTTCTTGCGAATCGGTCTGAACCGGGGGCAACCCACCACTGGCATACTTGTCATTGTTGTTATTATTTCTGTGGTTCGTCACACAGTCAGCCAGATGCTTAAACTGGTTTTGGCATTTTTGTCCACCCATTAGGACCTGGGATAGGCAGATGTTGAAATTTTTTTAAAAAGTTTCAATTTGATAGAAGTGTTCTATTAAAGCAATGTTCCTCAACCTTGGCAACTTTAAAAAGCATGGACTTCAATTTCCAGAACTTGGTTCTTTATTATGATTATTTCACAAGTTGAAAATAATGTGTATATGAGATGTTTTAAAAATATGCATTCTAGAAATAACATGTCAGTATTCATGTAAAGATAAATTAGTAAATCTCCCTACTATGGTGCTCTTAAAGAACCATTGAGATAAACATAAGAGGTTAAATGTTTCATTCATACTAGATTTGGTGGTTGGTGAAATGCTATAAGAGGCTTGCTGATTGCTTTAACATAGTTCATAGTGGGAAAACAATAACTAGCCTTCTTTTAATTGCCTAGTGATAACTATGGCAGTACATGGAAATTTACCATAAATAGGACACATTCTTTGATGTCTGACTCATTACTTTCAGACTTTCTTATGGGAGTTACACAGTGGATATTTTAGTCAACAAGATATGAAGGATGTTTTCTGTGTAAAAGACTTTAAATTAACTGATGTAGGATTAATATTGTTTTAGTTTTTCCCTCCTTTCATCCTGGTCCTAACGTGTAAACAATTTTGAATTGGATGTTCTAATGATGCCTTGTTTACCTAAAAAAGTGCTACATCATTATAAATGTAGATGATATACTCCATTTATAAAATTATTTCAGGTAGAGGATTAGTTTGATTCAGTTGATCATAGCATAGTGAGGTGATAAGGAATAAAGCACTGTGGTAGTATTATGACATTCTTGTCCATTAGTACTGTTTATTCAAAGCCTCAGATTTCTATGTAAGGAATCATTTGTGTGCTGAAAATAGAAAGACAGTTTATTTAAATAATACTGAGCAAGTTTAAATCAAATACAGAGACATCCTCAGAATAGCTGTGAACAGGTTAGTCCTACCTGAACGCCATTTCTAATAGAGCTGGAAGAGAGCATCCAGGAATGGGCAGTAGCTCTATCTTCTTTCTGCATGGAGACTGAGCACGTGATCTTTATTTGCATATCTGGTCACTCCTTCCTCGTCTGGTGATTCCCCAGTTCGGCAAAGGCATAGCGATGAATAGACTTGTAATCTGAAAAAGAGGAGCCCCTCCCGGACTGTGGAGCAGATGTTAGTAAGGATGGGGCTGGATGCTCTCCTCCAGCTCTACTAGAAATGGCGTTCAAATAGGACCAACACCCATTCTCCCTAGAGCTGGATCAAGAGCACCCAGGAATGGAACATACCAAAGCTGGCCTGTCCCCTATGTGTGGGTGCAGTCTGGTCCTAAGTCCCCCCCCCCCCCCCCGACACTATGAACCCTCTGGAGTACTCGCTTCCCAAAGGCTGCCTCTGCCGAGGCAAAGGAGTCCAACTTATAGTGTCGAATCAATGGAGATGGGGAGGACCATGTAGCTGCTCTACATACTTCCTCAATAGAGGCCTGTATAGCCCAAGCTGTAGGCTGCAGGGATCCAGCATAAACGGTCTGCTCTGTACAGATCACAACACAATTCGTATATCGAGAGAAGAGGTCAAACATTACACGCCATGACTAGAACTATGTTGGCAGATTCTGGTTTTCCTAAAAATTTATGGGGTGAGGCTGTTATGTGTGCTAACCATGTGTTAAACAACGTGGTTAATTCCTCTACAGGTGAAATACCATTCACCTTATGGCATGGGAGGAAACCAAATCTTAGTTACTTACACACATTTGGAACCCCAGCTTGGGTACATATTCCATCTAGTTTAAGGAGAAAGGATCAACAGAGAGCCAGAAAAATGTTTTTCGTTGGCTATGAATCAAATCATAGGTCTTTTAGATTTTGGGCACAGGGAACTACTAGTGTTTACTGTAGTGCAAGTGCTAAATTTGTAGAGCACGAAGGATGGGATAAACTGGATTATAGACATGATAATAATACTGTTAGTATAGAGCATCATATTCCTGATGATAGTCCTGAGGATTTAGATGATGTAGAATCCTCTATCAAGGATGAAGAACAGGAAGTAGGTTTAGAGGAGGTAGTTTTAGGGGAGGAGTCAAATGAACCATCTGCAGTAAGTCCTGTTGGAATATCGTATGTCGGAAGACAATATTGCTGATAATTTTACCAAAGCGCAAGGTGCTATCAAACATAAAACGTGTTGTGAAAGCTATGGATTAAGAATCTAAACTGTATATATTGACCTGTCCAAAGGGGAGAATGTTAGGATATGGTTTGAGCCCAACAAGTTGTCCAGGCAATATGTGTGACTTTAAAGTTTTACTGCTGATTCATTGTAATGCTGAGTCATGCTGTAATTAGCTAATCACTAGTTGTAAACATATTTAAGACAGGTACTGTAAAGTATTCAGTTGATGATAAGCTACCATAGTGTGTGGAGGTGCTACCATTGTGCTATCATCGTTGGATGGATCTGCTACCATCATGGTTTGTGAACCAGAGTGAGTTTGTTATTCTAACCAACTACTGTTTGTGTGGTAAGAAGATTTTTGTATCACTGGACGGATTTAACTGGCAAAGACTTGGATTGATTTAAAGACTATGAGATTGTTTTTTCACTATAAAGTAAACTTTTGATAAACCAGTTTGCACATCTCTTATTCATTGCTCTCAGGAACATTTCTCTGTGCTCTACACTCTGCTGGTTGGTAACACAACAACAATATCCTTAACAACCTCTTCAGCCGAAGAGGTTGTAGAAAAAAAACACTTTTAAAAGCCTCTGACTATCCCAGCTGAGTTGCCTGATTGTCAGAGGCTTTTAAAAGCATTTTTTTCTGCAACCTCTTCTGTCCCGAGGTATTCTCCAGGGTTGTCTCACTGATATGTGGACCAGGTCAGCAAACCATGGTCTCTTGGGCCAATAGGGAGCTAACAGGATCACCTCCGCCTTTTCTGTGAGTACCTTCCTGATGACTGCTGGAATCAAGGCTAGGGGAGGAAAGGCGTATAAGAGGTCCCAAGGCCATGGATTGTGTAGGGCATCTTTCCCTTCCGCTTCCCGTGACCTGAACCTGCTGAAAAACCTGGGCAGGTGAGTGTTTTCTGGAGAGGCAAACAGATCTATAACTGGTCTCCCGTAATGAACTGTCAGCTCCTGGAAAAGTGCTGGATGCAGACACCATTCTGAATGGTCCACTGTCACCCTGCTGAGACAATCTGCCTGCACATTCAGGACCCCAGAGATGTGCTCTGCCCTTATGGACTGAAGATGACTCTCCGCCCAATGCCCCAGACAATCTGCCATTGCCATGAGGGGCCTGGAATGAGTCCCCTCTTGGCGATTGATGTGGGCCTTGGCTGCCATGTTGTTGTGTTGTCCCACTATGGCTTCCTTGAAGCTCTTGAGGGCCAGGTAAACTGTCCTGAGCTCCAGCCAATTGATCTTGTGAGACAGGTCTGTCTGGGTCCACTGGCCCTGTGCAATCTGTGACTGGCAATGGGCCCCCCAATCATAAAGTCTGGCATCTGTCGTGATGGTCAGATGGTCTGGTTCCTTGAACAGGCATCCCCTAGTGAGGGCCTGTGACCTCCACCACTGAAGGGACTGCAGTACTTGAAGGGGAACTCTTACCCTGTCCTGGGAGTTGCTCCTGCTGGATCGTTGGTATGGCAGGAGGAACCATTGCAGAGCCCTGGTGTGTAGTCATGGCCACAGTACAATGGAGATGCACGACATCATCTTCCCCAGAAGCTGCGACAGGAGTGCGAGTGGTACTGTGCCCATGGCCATGATATGTCTTGCTAATTGTTGCAAGCTGTCCTGTCTCTCCGGTGATAGAGAGACCACGCATACAGATGTTCTATTATGGCTCCCAGATGGAGCAGTTCCTGTTGTTTATTGAAAAGCCATGATCTTGTAGGACCTGGATCGTGATCCTTAGCTCTGCCTCTGCCTAAACTGCTGATGAGGACTGAATCAGAATGTTGTCCAGGTAACATTGGACCCTAATTGGTATGGATCGAAGGTGAGCCGCCAGAACTGCCAATATTTTTGTAAGGACTCTTGACGCTGAGGACAGGTCGAATGGCATGGCCTTGTATTGATAGTGCCTTTCTGCATTTGAAAAATGGAGGAACTGTCTGTGAGCAGGTCTGATGGGTATATGAAAGTATCCCTCTGTGAAGTCTATGGAGGTGAGGACGTTGACCTCTCGTATACTCCCCAGAATTGACTGGAATGACTGCATTTTGAAGCGTTTGTACTCCAGACACTTGTTCAGATGTTTGAGGCAGGGGTGAAATCCAGCAGGTTCTGACAGGTTCTGGAGAACCAGTAGCAGAAATTTTGAGTAGTTTGGAGAACCGGCAAATACCACCTCTGGCTGGTCCCAGAGTGGGGTGGGAATGGAGATTTTGCAATATCCTCCCCCCAGGAGTGGGGTGGGAATGGGGATTTTGCATGCTGCCATACCCACCAAGCCACAGCCACCAAGCCATGCCACAGCCACCAAGCCACGCCCACAGAACTGGTAGTAAAAAAATTTGGATTTCACCACTGGTTTGAGGTCTAGAATAGTTCTGTACCCCCCAGAGCTCTTTTGCACCAAGAACAGTATTGAATAGAAGCCCTGTCCCTGTTGCTCCTGAGGAACAGGTTGAATTGCCTGGATCTCCAGCAGGTATTGAATCGTTGAGTCCATCAGGCTGCTTTTGGCTGCATCCCTGGATACTAGGCAGCTTTGGGGGGTGGGGGGTGGAAATTCCAGAGCCAAACCTGATCGCACTGTGCTGAATACCCACTTGTCTGATGTAGTAGCCTCCCATTGATGGAAATTGAGGTTGAGCCAACTGCCCAGCTGTGGAACGGCCCTGCAGTCATTTTGAATGACGACATGGACGACTTCCTCCTCCATGAAAGGGCTGCTTGCCCTGAAACTGCTGGCGGCCCCAGAACTCAGACCTCTCCGTCTGTTTGTCCTGTCTGCCAGAATATGGCCTCTGGAATTGTTGGTATTCAACTCCCGACTTTGGAGTACGAAAGGATTGCCTCCTACAATAAGATGAGAATCTTCTGTCTCCCTTCCTATAAAGGGAAGGCATGGTTTTGCCCCTGCCCTTTGTCTCCACCAGGATGGGATTGAGGGCTTCGCCAAACAAGTTATTGCCCGTGAAAGGGGCCAAAGCCAACTTCCATTTGTTTTTATTGTCAGCCTGCCAATGCTTAAGCCAGAGGAATGTGAGGGGCTGTCACTGAGGAGGCCAGTGATCTAGATGCAAACTTGGCCACATTCAAGGTGGCATCTGCTGAAAACTCAGCTGCAGCTACCAGTTTATTTATATCCTGGTGAATTCTCACATCCTCTGGGGGAATCCTTTCCTGCATCTGGCGAAGCCAGAGCAAGGAAGCCCTGTTGAAGAACAAAGCTGATGTGGCAGCTTTAATTGCCCAGGCAGCTGCCTGGTGGGCCTTTCGCAAGGACAATTCAGCCTTTTTGTCATCTGCCTTCAAGCAATCTATTGCCTCTACGGGCAAGAGTGCTACTGAAGCCATAGCAGCGACTGGTTTGTCCACCGTGGGTACCTCCAATGCTTCAGATAGATCTCAGGCCACATTGTAAAGCTTCCTTTCTGATCTAGAAGGAGGCATGCCAGTTCCTAGATTGGTCCACTGTCTTTGAACCACATCCAAAAATAATTTGGGTGATGGAATTACCTCAATTTCCACTGTAGGCTCAGAAAAGAGCAAATGGCCTGAATCCCCAGGGCTCTGGGTCGATTCTGAAACTTGGTCAAGATCCAAATTCGTAGACATTTCATAGACATTATATAAGAAATGCATTGTTACTGGTATGGGAGAAAGTTAGAGATAAATTTTATGTGAAAATACCAACATGGTTATCAATAACGAAAGCTTTAACACACCCAAATGCCTTTAATTTTGTTAGATATTATAGATAAATATTGTTAGATAATGTTTAAAGATAAATCAGCTACTTGCTGGAAATGTCATCAAACACCAGGATCTTATTATCATATGTGGTGGACCTGTTCTGAAGCAAAAAGTTACTGGTACAAAATTAAAATCTGGTTGGAAGAAATGATACAGCAACGCATTGAATTTAAACCAGAGTTGTTCCAATTGGGCATCTTTCCAGAAAAAATTAGTAAGGAAAATGTATATTTGATCATACATGTAATAACAACTGCAAGAATTGTGTATGCTCAAAATTGGAAATCAGAGAAAATACCTTTGGAAGAAGAAGTAATAAAAAAATTTTTTAGATTGTGCAGAAATGAATAGATTAACCTTGATGATTAAGGATAAGGAAGAATCAGAATATTTTAAGACATGGAATTATTTTTATAGTTGGTTGGAAAAGAGATATAAATGACCGATATTATAATTATGTATAAATGATGATTATAACATTGCTTTAGCAATGAAATGTTGGAATAGTTTGGATGAAGATGAAAATAGAAGAAATTTATGAAAGATGGAGAAGAAGCCATACCTGTTTTGGCAGGTATACAACCATGCCAGTCCCTGACGTAGCACCTTCCTTCCTAATTCCCCCCCCCATTCTCATGAAAAGGAATTTTAAAGGGGGGGGGAATCAATATTTCCACCTTGAATGCAATGAATGTAGGTAAAAGTGTTACACTAGAGTTTGGTGCTGTAGACCCAAAGAAATTAGCAAACGAATTAGCAAAGACAGCATGCTCATTTTTTTTCCTGGAATTAAGATAACAGTATTATCTCTTTAAGGAAGCAAATTGTGCATGAGCTTCTTAATAACATCTTAGCATCTTGCTAATTGTGCCTCACCAAAATATTTTCCAGTACTTTCTTTCAGGGCAATTACACATACATCTTCCTCTCCCCTAACCAGCCCTGTTTCTTTTCTGATTAGCCATGATTGCTGATATTGTTGCTCCTATTTGTAGGAGAAAAAGAATCGTAAGATAAAATGCAGCTTATCTGCTAGTAATAAAATTCTGGTGGAAACACAGCCCTAATGTTTTGGGTTGTATGAGAACTGACAATGCTTGGCCTCAGTATAGGGTCTCTTCTTCAATGCTTTGTGAATTGTTACTAACCGTTGATTTCCTGCAAATAAAAGATATCCATGCCAAGAAGTGACACCTATGTTGAACTTAAATGACTCTGATAAGTAATAAAATGCCTTGTCATGTTGGGCATTTTATTCATGGCATCAGGATATAGTTGCTAATTAATATTGAAATGGTTGATTCTCTGTAAGATTTTGCTTGCACAATCAGAAAAAAGAAGAGTCTTTTCTGCTGACTTATCATTTTACTTGTAGTGTCACAAATCACAATTATTGCAGTTTATTGTAATATAGCTAATGTGCTTCTTCTCTTTCCCTTTCTTTCCTTGGCAAAAGATTAGCATTAGAACACTTTATTTTATATTAATTGAATTATATCAGAAATAATATTTGTTTTCATATTCCATCATTGGTTTTGCATGTCTGTATCCAAAATAACATTTGTTGAAGTTAGGTTATAAGTAAATAATGTTTTCATCTTCTTAATTTATGCTGTATAATTCCACAGCAGTGCATATATTCAGTTTAATAATAGACATTACCAAACCCAGCATTTTTATTGGCATATTTGGTTGATCAAATGGTAAGTGTTTTTAGTCATTTATGGTAAAGATTTACTGTATTTATATTGGTGTTTGCAAGATAACTTAACTGAGCTTCTCAAGAAGAACTTACACATGACAAAATATATAACTTTCTTACCATTATGAACTAACTCAGCAAGAAACATTACATCAGTGATAGGTTGTTCCCGGTTCTGTCCGGTTCTATAGAACCAGTAGTAAAATTGGCGAGAGGTTCCGCCCACCTGCCACGACCTCATCATGGGTCATTGGCACATGGGCAGAAGTGCCTGTGCTCCTGCTGCGAACCGGGTAGTAAAGGTAAGTAAAACCCACCCCTGGGTGTACATGATTCTTAATTTTTCATTGTGCCTCAGAATACAATACTAAACCAGCCAGTCATAGGTTTAAATATAGTTTATAGCTCTATTTTATATAAGTTACCATACAAAAACAGATAATCCCTTAGATCATAATTCATGATGTATCTTCAGACAGAACATTTGCACATTTTCATATTGCTTTTGTTTCAGCAAACTGTATTTCCTATTCACTAGTGAACAATGTTGTAGTCAAATATTAACAGTAGATAGGATAATAGAAAGATACATAACTCTAAGCTAAAGTATGCAAATTTTTAAGAACAAGGAGGCAGCATGGCAATACAGTAGTCCTCTATTCTTTATTGTACTTTTCATTTAGAAAAAAATCAAAGCAGTAACTGTAGTAATTAAAATGTGGACTAAAGAGAATGAAATAGTAAAACCTGATGAAAACAAAGGTTTTTAAAGTATTTTTAAAAAGATCAGAGCAGCTGTCGAAGGACGACCTAGGTAAATTTGTTTTGAATTTTCACCAGAAGCGCTCCCCAATGGTTACTAGCCTGGTTTCTGTGGGAAGGGTGTGGTACCTGAGGATTCTACTGCAGAAAATACCTGCTACACTTCCAGCTTCAGGAACATCAGCAGACCTTTCTGGAATTAGGAGGACATCTTCTCACAATAAGTCAAGCAATAAATCAAGCTCAGCCTAGATCAGGGCTATCAAACTCCCTGCCCATGGGCCAGGTGGATCACGTGCTGGCCACGCCCATGCCCAGTTTAGTGAAGGGGGGGAAGTCCCGATATGTCATGTGACACTGCCGTGGCGACATGAGTTTGACATCCCTGGCCCAGATGGAAGGGTACCAAGATTATATATTAATAGTACCATCTTGAAAATGACTTGGTAATTCACTTGCAATATCTTCAGCCCATGTGTCCTATCATGTGCCAGATGAGGGGATCTGCTAAGTAATGATGCAGCTCTGGTTGCAGTTTCTTTTACCTGCTCTCAAGAGACAAGCCCCACATAGAGACATTGTTCACAAGGTTTCATTTGGTTCAGTTCTCCCCTTTAGTTGAGTCTCCATTATGCACTAGCATCGCCCAGTCAGAAGTGACCAGTTAGGTGAAGACTGGCTATTTTCAAAGATTTCTCCCTCTGCTTCAAAGGAAATTGAATGACCGATATTTCCTTGTAGTTTCTCCCATCCTATGATAAAAATTGTGATTTCCTATTTGGGCTCAGTACAACTGTATACTGTCCATTTATTTAATCAATTTATATCACCATCCATCTCAACAAGATGGAATGCCTATTCCAGGGGTGGGTTCTACTTACCTGTAGTACCAGTTCGCAATGGGATCGTGGGCACTTCTGCACATGTGCAGATGACCCATGATGTCGTGGCAGGTGGGCGGAGCCTCCTGCCAGTTTTACTACCGGTTCTATAGAAGCAGACAGAACCGGGAGCAACCCACCACTTATGTACACTAATGTTTCATGATGAGTTAGTTCATAATGGTGAAGAAAGTTATATATTTTGTCTTGTGTAAGTTCTTTTTGAGAAGCTCATGCACAGATCGCTTCTGATAATATCAGAATGTATATGTGTGTACATAATTTTGGATTGAGTATCTTTCAGTTTAGCTCCAAAGACTACACCAGGAATTCTCTTTTTATTATTTTATTCCATGCAATAAATGCCCAGCAATCTGGAGCTCTATTAGATTCACTACAGAGTTGCACTGTATGGTTTCTATTGTGGATGACCTGCAGTGGCACTTTGGCTGTTGCGTTACTTTATCCTGTTTTCTCTCTTCGCATTTCAGAAGATGATTTTGCAAGGTTTTGCTGTAAAACAAACTGCAATCCCCATGACATCCAATCTTAAAGATCTGTTGTTTGTCTTGGCTTCTTCTCACACATAAAATAGATTTGCTCTGCTTAAGTGATGGTGGACTACATTCCTTTCATATCCAGGCAGAATAGTCCTTGGTTAAGATGAGAACAATTTTCTGAACTGAAATATCAGATTATTTAGAAGTTTCTGTTCTTTCTTATGATATGCAAGAAGAATGGAAAAAAGAAGGAAACATCAGTTTGCTGGGGCTTATTTGCAAAATCATCAGTCCTCATTAGATCTGAACTGGGCTTCTGCTTCTGCTTCTTCTGAGTAGAACTAAGAATTGGATTGAGAAGCCAATACAGTGGCTGAGGAAAAAAGAGAATCTGACTGGTAAACAGATCAGTGAATTATTCAAAAATTGCCAGTTTTATTTTAATTCTTATTTGCTGTTCTATAATAGAGGATACAGCCAGCGTAGCGCTCTCAAGCGTTGACGGTTTGACATATTCCCTATCAGATATGATACAGTGTGGGTTAAATGAGCCAACCAGGACATTAAATATAAAGTGAACATCTTAGGTAGACACAATATAGTTCATGCATTACCGAACATGCAAACTTTCTCAGTAATATAGCAGGCAAATTCCAGGTTGGACATTCTATCTATATAAATAAAAATGTAAATGTCAGTTTGTACATAACTGCACATCTCCAAAAGTTCTTCACCGATTGCTTTCAAATTTTGTGGTTCCCATTGTTTTTTAGCAACCGGTTCTCTGCCCTAATCACCAGGTGTGTGGGCATGGCTCGGGGGCTGTCATGTGACTGATGAAAGTGAGTGACGTCGAGTTTGCCACGCCCACCAAATGTTCGTGGAGAGTTTGGAACTTCAGCCTCGCTCTTTTAGCCCAGCGGAAGCACCAGACTAGGCCACAGCAACGCATGGCCGGGTACAACTAGTAAGGAATAAAAAAGAAACTTCGTAGGGCTATAATGTACAAAATTGAGGAGTGAGTACACTGGGAATACTTTGTCCAGTTCTAGGCATCCTGCCTCAAAATGGAAATCAAAATGAAAATCTTACAAAATGGAAGATATTCTGAAAACAGGACCTACAGCACCTCCCCTATAAAAATGCAGGTGAAGTATAACATTTGGGACTTACTCTTGGGGGAGAAAAAGCAAACGGAGTTGAGGGATAATAAAACACAAATTAAGTAAACCAAGATATGAAGAAAGTAGAAAGTGTGAAATTCTCCCTTTCTGAAAATGCCCAAAACTGTAAGTCATCCATAAAAGATAGATGAAGGTGATCAGAAAATGAGAAACTCCAGACAAGCAAGAAGGCTTTGCTTCATGTGATGAATTTCCCTGAGTTTAACTGCAAGAACTAACCAAAGCAGAAAAATAAATCAGCTGAGAAGTGGCAATTAGTATAAATAAAACTTGAATTCTTGAATAAATAGTCTCTACTCAAGCTATTTAGATTTGAATTTGAGAGACTTATTGCCTCAGATGGAGGTGATGAGGGTTTAATATTAATGTTATTAATTAATTAATTTTATAATTAGAATTTTAAAAAATATTAATTTTAATATTAATGTTTAATAATAGTACATTTTTCTTTACACATGGACAATTTTCATTGATATGAGCCATGAGTGAACAGTACTTCTATAAAGACAGAACTCTCCATGTTGAGGGAGTATGTCCATTCTCCCTCAGCAGTGTGTTGGCAGTGCATAGGCACAATTTATTTACTCAACTGACAGCCATTTTACAGCAACTCTGTGGATTCCCGAAAAGAAATTCCAACTCACCCTTTTCCCTACTATTGGAGCATTAAAAAAAGAAACACACTATGTGGCATGGCTGGGATTAGTATAGTGTATGGGTGTGAATGATGTCTCCATTTTTAACAGCCCTGTTAATTTACCTAACCTGAGCTTTGATTTGTTAGCTTTTCATCTTAGAGCACTTCACTCACGGAACAATTCGTTTTCCCATCATGTTTCATTGAGGCTTATTATAACATAAAAGAGAATGAAAATAAATATTTTTTTTAAAAAAGGGGAGGTGCAAGATTAAAAAAAAAGGAAAAGGGGAAAAAAAAGCATTGACCTCACACTCTTTCCAACAGAATAAAACACTAATGTCCCAGAATAGCAGTCAGCCAGCCATTTTTTTTATTGGAAGCCCTCTCATACATTGAACTTCTGATGCATTCCAGTTTGTTTTTATTTATGTGAGGAACTTTCCAAGATGTTATTTGAAAGAATTACTTTCCCTTTATATTTAAGTGAAATGTCAATATGGTATAATAACAATAAATAAAGTTATGGTTAATCAAGCCTTGGGAATATCATTGCTAAGCTGAGACAAGAAGAACGAAGAAAAGAGAATTACTAAGGCTAATTTGAATGGAGATGACTTTGTGTGTATATTCTAGTGGTAAAGATTACTGTCCCCTGCCAGTTTTAGCTTTTACTGATTTACTAATTAAGAATAAATTTTCCTATTGAAATGTCGTCATGCCTACTGCTGTAGGAGTAAAAGTGTTCTCAATTAGAAAACTGGAGGTGTTTGTCTGGAGAAAGGAAAAACTCAGAGGCTAAAGATGAGACGAATTATTCAAGGCGGGAACTCTTTTGTTTGTTTGTTTGTTTGTTTTTTAAATGCTGTGGAGGAACGATTATAAAAGATATGGTGAAAAATGACAAAGTTTGAATTTCAGATGGAAACTAATTTAATGAATGCAACCATTTTAATTAAACTGAGGATGTTGGGCTGGGAAGCAGGTGCCACAGTGTGCACTGTACCCCTAAATGTTGGTTTTGCCCCAACTTGTTTTGCCCATCCTTCCTTTGATTCTGATTCCTGTGTGCGTGTGTGCATGCATGTGAGTGCGTAGGGATGCTCTTCTCTGCAAGCAGAATATTTAAGCATTCTTCTCAGCTGCTTAACAGTTTAATTTAACGGATTTTTTTTCTATTTACCGGTAGTTATATATTTGTGGTATTTTTATACCACCTCATTCATGCTTGACTCCCAAGTAGTTTCTTGGTGTCTGCTATTTTATTTGCTGTTTAGCTTTCTCTTGTAGTTGCAGAATAAATATTCTGCAGAAAGAATAATGAAAATTCCTGTGATATTACTTTGCTTTTGAAACAGTTCTGTATTCCACACCTTGTGAATAAATATATGTAGAGCAAGCATTAACTTAATGTTGTGATTGACGTGTTAAAAAAGAGAGAATAGGATATTTCAGTTACCTATATTGAATGTATACGGTTGTAAAGATAATACATGCAGACCTGTTCTAATTAGTCAATATTTCCAGGGACCTCCTAAAGCAGGATCCGGGTTGCAATGACAACCCAAATGAGAGGGGGCAGCAAGGCAATGGAAGCAGCCTTTGTCCCCTGCTTCAGGTTGGCAGTGCAGAAGATTAGGGCTCCCAACTGCTAATCTCCAAAAGAAATAGGGTATTGTGTGTGTGTAGGGGCTCATGAAGAGCATGAGCAGGGAGAGCAAAACTGATCTCAGACTGCCTCTGTCATCCAAGCCTCTGGTCTCATGTCATAAGCTGAACAACCTCCCGTTTCCAGTCTTTGGTGGTGGTGGGATATGAAGCTTTGCTTTTGTTCATTTTAGTATTGCTGGTTTTATCAATAAAGAGCCATGATGGTGCAATGGTTAGAATGTCGTATTGCAGGCTAATTCTGCTGACTAACAATTGTCAGCTGTTTGGCAGTTTGTTCAATTCTCACCGCCTCAAGGTTGACTCAGCCTTCCATCCTTCTGAGGTCGATAAACTGAGGACCCAGATTGTTGGGGGCAATATGCCGACATTATAAACCACTTAGAGAGGGCTATAAAATATTATGGAGCAGTATATGTCAAAGTTACGTTTTGTTTATTATGTTATGTTTATTATATTTGTATACCGCCCTTCTCCCGAAGGGCTCGGGGCGGGGAACAGCCAGCAGATAAAATACAAAAAATACAAAATTTAAAACAATATTAAAATCCAATTAAATTAATTTGGCCCACAGTTAAAAACCCCTATATTAAAACCCATAATTTAAAGATTTAAAGTTAAAACAATTTTTAAAAACAGCCCAGCTTGATGAAACAGAAACATCTTTAGGGCACGGCGGAAAGTGCGCAGATCTGGGATCCGCCGTATCTCCGGGGGCAGCTCGTTCCAGAGGGTAGGAGCCCCCACAGAAAAGGCTCTCCCCTGGGGGCCGCCAGCCGACATTGCTTGGCCAACGGCACCCTGAGGAGCTCCTCTCTGTGGGAGCGTACTGGTCGGTGGGAGGCTACCGGCAGTGGAAGGCGGTCTCGTAAATACCCAGGTCCTAAGCCATGGAGCACTCTAAAGGTGGTAACCAATACCTTGAAGCGCACCCAGAAGACCACTGGGAGCCAGTGCAGCTTGCGCAGGAGAGGTGTTACATGGGAGCGCTGAGTCGCCCCCATAACCACCCGCGCGGCCGCATTCTGGACCAGTTGGAGCCTCCAGGTGGTCCTCAAGGGGAGCCCCATGTAGAGCATTACAGTAGTCCAAGCGGGATGTGACGAGGGCATGAGTGACCGTGCATAAGGCATCCCGATCCAGAAAGGGACGCAACTGGTGAATCAGGCGAACCTGATAAAAAGCCCCCCTGGCCACGGCCATCATATGTTCTTCCAAAAACAGCCGTGTATCCAGGAGGACACCCAAGTTGCGAGCCCTCTCTGTGGGGGCCAGCGACTTGCTCCCAAAAGTCAGCGATGGTACCAACTGACTATATCGGGATGCCAGAAGCACAGCCACTTGGTCTTGGACAGGTTGATCCTGAGCCTCTTTCTCCCTATCCAGATCCGCACGGCCTCCAGGCACCAGGACATCACATCAAGGGCATCGTTGGGGTGGTCCGGGGTGGAAATGTACAGCTGAGTATCATCAGCATAGAGATGACACTTCACCCCGAAACCACGGATGATCTCACCCAGCAGCTTCACATAAATGTTGAACAAAAGGGGCGAGAGAACCGACCCTTGTGGCACCCCACACACAAGGTGCCTCGAGGTCGATCTTTGTCCCCCTGTCAACACAAACTGCGACCGGTCAGAGAGGAAGGAGGAGAACCACCGCAGCACGGTGCCCCCTATCCCCAACCCATCCAGTCGGCGCAGCATGATACCATGGTCGATGGTATCAAAAGCCGCTGAGAGATCTAATAGGACCAGGACAGAGGAACAACCCCTGTCCCGAGCCCTCCAGAGATCATCCACCAATGCGACCAATGCCGTTTCCGTGCTGTGCCCAGGCCTGAAACCTGACTGGAACGGATCTAGATAAACCTTTCCTCCAGGTACCGGGGAAACTGTCGCGCCACCACACTCTCAACAACTTTTGCCACAAAGCGAAGGTTGGAGACAGGACGATAATTTGCTAATACAGCCGGGTCCAGGGAAGGCTTCTTAAGGAGGGGCCTCACCACTGCCTCCTTCAAGGCGGTGGAGAAATTACCCTCACTCAAAGAAGCATTGATAATCCCCTGGAACCAGCCTTGTGTAACCTCCCGGGAGGCCAGTACCAACCAGGAGGGTCCAGTAAACATGTGGCCGCGCCAAGCCTGCCCAGAATCCTGTCCATGTCCTCAGGAGCCACAGGGTCAAACTCCTCCCAAATGACATTCTCAAGGCCCGCCTCCATCACCCTGCCTGAAGCTACCCAATCAGAGTCCAATCCTTCCCGAATCTGAGCGATTTTGTCATACAGATATTGCACAAAATCCTCAGCTCTCCCCTGTAAGGGGTCTTCCCTCGCTCCCTGATGGAGTAGGGAATGGGTCACCCTAAACAGGGTGGCTGGATGATTATCTGATGACGCGATAAGAGCGGAAAAATACTCAGATTTACTCAAAGTGCTATTGGTATTGCTAAAAGAGATCATATTTGTAGCTCAGAGTAGAAATGAGGGTCATGGGTGCTCTCTTATCTTGGTTGTTTTCTTGCAAACGTTTCATTCCCCAAACACCTGTTACCTAGTTTGGGGAATGAAACGTCGGCAACAAAACAAACAAAGAGCACCAAGCACCCCTCATTTCTAGTTTTATTGTGATCATTTTATTTAAGGGATATTTTACCCCTTTTGTCCTATAAATCAGGGGGTCCCAACCCCCAGGTCATGGACCAACATCAATCCCTGGCACACCAGAAACTGGGCCACGCAATAAGTGAAACCCTATACGTGCATGTGCGGGATACAGGCAGCACACGAAACCACATTCCCTCTCTCCTGCGGTTCTCTCCATGGAATCAGTCCCTGGCGCCTGAAAATTTGGGGGCCCACTGATATAAAATATTTTTTATAAAGTAAAAGAACCCCCATAATCCATTACAGAAATGGTACATTTGGCACTGAAATTCTCAGAGGAAATAAGAGGATATGTAATTCATGCTTTGCAAGGAGAAAATTTAAATGATTGCCTCTCAGTAGATTCAGTGCTCCATTCCTTTGATGGATTCTTACATATATTTGTATTTTTGTTGGCTCAGGAAAATTTATGGAAGATGTTTACTTAGAACAGACTGATAAATGAATGGTTACTTAGATGTTTTGGGGAGTAGCTTTAGCATCAGCAGAACAGGGTTGCTATTGTTCTTATTATCCAAATAGAATGGATCTATTATCATGTGTGAAAACTCAGTAAAATGAAATTGGCCTTGCCACTTACTTGAGGGGTACTGAAATTCAAGTAATTGACCAGGTCAGTTAACCCTCACGAGTCTAAAAATGAACCAGATGCTTGGGGGGCTAAAATTACTCAATGAACTAACTTTTCTTGTGTTGTGTAAACTATTTACTGGAAGGTTAATTTAGTTTATGATCTACAGAGGCCTTATGAAAATAGGAATAGGAAGTTCCATCAGAGTATTACATTATTTACTATATTTATCCAAACGGAAGATTGTTCCCCCGCTCCCAAAAATGTGAAGTGAGACAGAAATTCTGGGGTGCTGATCTTCTTTATCAACTTAGGGGAGCTGACTACAGATGAAACAAATACAGAAAAGTGGGACAGAAAAAAAAAGTAATTGATTACCGGTACCTGTAAAATAAAATACCTTTGTCACAAAACTCATTCAAAGGCACCTGCACCTACAACCATTCTTACTTACTTACTTACTTTACCCAGACCACTCTCACAAATAAAATTGCACAAGTATACCTACCTTTCTTTCCCTGTTTGCAGCAAATGCTGCAAAAACAAAGGGGAAATTATGATGGATGGATGGATGGATGGATGGATGGAAGGAAGGAAGGAAGGAAGGAAGGAAGGAAGGAAGGAAGGAAGGAAGGAAAAACAGAATCTCTAAATAACATAGAGGATCAAAACCCAGAGCAATTCTCAAGTCAAAGCTTTAAAGACAGACAAATCTCAGCAGAAATATTTATAGTCACATGCGCTTCTATTTTGTCCTGATATTCTATGCTTCTCTGTAAAAATATAAAACCAGCCCCAACTCTATATTCCTACTTGGGGTTAAAAATCAAGCAATGCTTCTGTTTGGGTGAATGAAGTTCAGAATGGAGGAAAAGAGACCAGTTGTAAGTCCCATTCTTTCTTGAAATGTATTTTATATATTGTTATTGTATTAAATAAAGAGAATTTTATTTATCAAAAGCCTTGATAGTACAGTGGTCTACGCACCCTGTTATTAACACAGCTGCCTGCAATTTCTGCTGGTTCGAATCTCTCCAAGGCTCAAGGTTGACTCAGCCTTCCATCCTTTCTAAGGTAGGTAAATTGAGGACCCAGTTTGTGGGGGCAATAAGCTGACTTTGTATAAAATATACAAAAGTATGAAGGCTATTGCTTATTGCTTAATGCATTGTAAGCCGCCCTGAGTCTCCGGAGAAGGGCGGCATATAAATCAAATTTTAAAAAAACAAAACTCTGTCCCTTGTGGTTTATTGGAGCTGAGGCATAATTTATCTTTTTTTTTAATGTTTGCTGTGCACACACACAGCTGTATGTGTTACTTTTGGCCTTCCAGCAATAGTTCTGCAACCTTCCCATGCAATGTTTTGAGCATGAGAACTATTTAAGCCTGTGACCTTCTTGACTGTAGCTTGGCGTTTCAGATGTGCCAGCTGCTGCTGCTGCTGGTGCTTGATCAAGTCTGTGAAGGAGACTCTATTCCCCTGAGAGACAGAAGCTTTCTCAATAATATGCGTGGTAGCTAAAAATCTCCAGATATAGTTTTGGTTTTTTGGATAGTTTTAAAAAAATGTATCTGCATAGTTTTAATATTTTTCTGTTTGTCTTTTTATAATCTCTAAACCACCCAGAATCGCATTATCAGGACGAAGGCTAACCTAAAAAATTAATACACAAAGAAATACCTTTACTTATCAAGCAGAAATGTGTATTACAACCATTGCATTAAAGAGGTGGGACTCAGAGGTGGGTTCTAAATTTTTTTACTACCGGTTCTGTGGGCATGGCTTATTTTGTGGGTGTGGCTTGGAGGTCATGTGACTAGGTGGGCGTGGCTAGCTGGTCAGAGTCATTTCTGGAAGGTCCTCGCACTTACAACCAGTCCTCGCACTTACAACCTGACTCATTTGTTTGCTTTTAACACTGATCAGCTGTAGGACGGCCCTTTGAAGCCCCGTGGCAAGAGTTTAAACAGTTTTTTTTCCTCTAGTCATCAGCTGGGACTCAGGAGGCAGTAATAGATTGGGGGTGGGACCAAATAAAAGGTAAGAATAATGTGGGGGGGGGGCGGGGGAGGAGAACCGGTTCGGTGACATCATATCGTCACCGCTACCGGCTCAGCCAAACTGGACCGAACCGGGAGGAACCCACCACTGGTGGGACTTCAATGTCCTTCCTTCACCAGTTAAAGAAAATCAAGACGTCAAGAGAGCAGTGCTAATAAAATTGCCATTATTTTATAAGTGTGCCTTTCTTTTTTAGTCTTTCACTTAGCTTTCCACATTCTACAGCAGCCAGAGCTGATGTATTACAGATCACAGAAAATGTATATGAATGTATTATTTTAAGGTAAAAGACCTTGCAATAAAATGCTGGGTTATAAATGTATTCATCTCATATAATCTCGGGGAATGACTAACAAATGGACCCCTAACCTAGCAAAATACTATTATTCTGGCTTTTCTTTTATCTTTTATACTGTACTAAGCAGACAGAAAGTAACAGCTGCCCTGTGGGAAAGAGTGGGGGCAATTCTGCTTGTAAATGAGATACATTCCTCCTAATAATGTGGAGCTTCCTGACCTTCTGACCTTCAGATCCAGTTGAACTGGAGTTCTTGTGGTGGCTATTTCCTTCTGCAAGGTAGCCAGACATTCACAACCACTCCACCTGTGTTTGGGGGGAGCAAACCTCCCATCAGACACTTTCAGTTTTTTTCACTGAGCTGGGAATTTTTGACCAATTTTTAAAATGCACTTTGGTGGTCATGATTAGTTTCCCACCTTCTTTTAACAAAGATGGAAAAAGATGAAGAAATCAAAGACTTGCAATATTGCCTTTGAAAGTCTATGGAGATTCTGAGACATCCAGGTCATGGTTGTCCCAAAGGTGCTTTTTTCAAGTGGCAACTGGACTTTCTGGGTTTTCTTTGAAGATGTTTCGCTTCTCATCCAAGAAGCTTCTTCAGCTCTGACTGGATGGTGGGGAATGGAAGGATTTATACTCCTTGCAGACAGCTGGTCATTTGCATTCTTTTGCATTCTTTCTCCCACTAAAACCTAACCCTAACCCTAACCCTAACCCTAACCCTAACTGATAACCTCCCACCAACCAGTACGCTCCCACAGAGTGGGCCTCCTCAGGGTGCCGTCACTAAAGCAATGTCGACTGGTGGTTCCCAGGGGGAGAGCCTTCTCTGTGGGGGCACCTACCCTTTGGAACAGGATACCCCAAGGGATACGAATGATCCCAGATCTCCGTACTTTCCGTCGTGCACTTAAGACCTTTCTGTTTTACCAAGCCGGGCTGGCATAAATTTTCAAATTGTCTAAATTCTATGCTGAAGATCTTAACTGATGAGCCAAATTGGTTTAATTATTTTAAATTGTTTTTATTTCACATTTTTATATGTATGTTATTCTGACTGTTCACTGCCCTGAGTCCTTCGGGAGAAGGGCGGTATAAAAATTAAATAAATAAATAATAATAATAATAATAATAATAATAATAATAATAATAATAATAATAATAATAATAATATTTTCATACAAGTAATCCTCATTTAGTGACTGCAATTGATTCTAATGACTCAGCAGTTAAATGAAATGGTTGCTAAGTGAACACATGACTGAGAAAGAAACTGCCAAGATGACTGGTTGCTGCCATCTCATTCAGACAAAGTTCTGTCATAGTGTCCTTGCTTGACCCATTCCCCCCACCCTTTTTTCCCCCCTGGAAGGGCAGAGGTTTTGCTTAAACATGTTATCTCTTCCCTAGCTGCTTTTCACCACAGTGCAGGGATTCCCTAAAATGTGCCAACTGCAAATTAACAAACTCAGGTTTATGACCTTAATTAATTGATTAGAGCCCTCCCAGACTCCAGCAGTTGCCTGAAACTGACCAGACCTTAATCAGTTTCAAACTGAAGGCTTTCTTGCCCTTAAATGCCAGCATTAGTCAAAAAATGATTTTTTTTATTATTGTTTATTGCCGTTTTCTTTCTGAATAGTGCTACCTTAGGCTGTTGCCAAATGAGAAGTGCCCTTCAGGTATGAAAGTCAACCTATTCAATGCATTTCCTTTAGCATTAACACAATTAGATCATTTATTGCCAAATATGTCTTTTATGGAATTTCATTTCTATTTCTTCCCATAAATCAGGGAACCCTTTGAATCTTCAAGAATTCTAAGTCAGAAAAGATGGATACAAATCCAAAGGAATAATAATAGCAATAGCGCTTAGACTTATATACCGCTTCACAGTGCTTTACAGCCCACTCTAAGCAATTTACAGAGTCAGGCTATTGCTCCCAACAATTTGGTGCCACATTTTACCAACCTTGGAAGGATGAAAGCCTGAGTCAACCTTGAGCCATTCAGAATCGAACTGCCAAACTGCTGGCAGTTGGCAGTCAGCAGAATTAGTCTGCAATGCTGCATTCTAACCATTGCACCACACTGCTCTTCTATAAGGGGCAAGATGAAAAAAATACATGTTTAGTTAGATCACTCCCAGGTGTTTAACAACTTAACCTTAAAAGCCAATTTAAGATCTCTGTCTTGGGACAATCCAACACTAGGTTACATCCCTGAGTGGGCTTTAAAGTACTTTGTATGGAAATGGAATTAGGTTGCATTGCAGTTATTCCCTGGATTCTCTGTAGTTCTGTTGCATTTTATATACATTTTATATTGTTGGAAATATAAGATCTAGCAGTTAATGTCAAAACAGTTTTCTTTCTGTCACTCTTCCTCTTCTTGTTATTTGCTCTTACTTGGTATCTATTTAATCCTCTTCTGAGCCATCTATTGATTCCTTTCCTAATGTACACATACGTGTCACGACAGAAAGAATTCACATCTCTTCCTTTTATGGGTCATGCACAGGCCATATCAAGTAAAATGGTGTGAACTCCAAATAGATAAGGAATAGTTTTCATGTAAGTGACAGCGAATAACACTTCTTTGTCTCTCAAAGCATTTGTTGAATACCAGATGGAGATAGTTATCTTTGCTGCTTGCAAAGTATGGCTCAGCATTTGAAACAATCAGGGCACACTAAATACTGTACTTTTCATTCAAGGCCAACAATTCTACAGTGTTTCCCCCAAAATAAGACCCTGTCTTATATTTTTTTGAACTTTGAAATAAGCGCTTGGCCTTATTTTTGAGGAGGTCTTATTATTTTGGAGCATGTAAAGCAAGACGAGGCTCTTCTTGCCATCTTACCTGGTTTCCAACTCTGGCTCCCTAACCCTAACCAGAGGAAATGGCGAGAACAGGCTGTGCATGCATTTAAATATTTTCAGGGAGGGCTTGTTTTCGGAGTGGCTTATTTTAGCGCATGCGCTCGAAAGCCGGATTGGGTTTATTATCCACGGAGGTCTTATTTTCAGGGAAACAGGGTAGTTGGTTAATTACAGTCCCAAGGGATTGGTATGATTTTTGACTTCAGTACACCATAAATAATAAAATAAGTAGAGAAAATAATATTACGTTAGTTGAGAGTACAGTGAAAAGAAAATGTGTGTGGACAGTTCAGGTAGGGTCAAGCTTTGGGAAGCTTTCGGATTGAAATTTGCAGGCTACCTGCTCCATTTCTTTTCTCCTTCAAGTCCTTCCCTCTCCTTGCTGCTAGTTCTAGAAAATGGCTTGGTTTACATTTACAAATTCTGCCTAAGTCTGCAGCCCAAACAAATAGCTCAGCATAGCTCCCTTAGCATTATTAAGCACTGAAACAATTTTGTGAGTTGAATACCTTTGTTCTTAATGAACCCTGTCTTCAGTTGTTGCTCTGGTTTGCCATTGCCTTTTTTGTGACTTCACAGCAGAGCTTACAGCCTTGATATATTTTGTGTCTCTACAATTCAAATACCAGTCTGGTCCAACCTAATTTAGTTTCTGAGCCCAGACAAAGGTGGGCATTTGCTACCACTGTGAAAATGTTGCATGTCTTAGTAATTAGGACAGAAGCAGCTTAAAGGGGAAGGGAATAAGTTGGGAAGGCTAACTTGAGCCCCTATTTGCCAGCAATGTACATTATGAACATGATGAAATAAGTCCCTATGAACATGAATGAATGCAGTTTGAGCTAGAGCAGTGTGTGTTGGATTGCTTGCTTCTGATGTGCATAAAAAGAACACAAGGTCTGGAAACTGGTACAGTAAATACTTTGTGTTTACTAAATCTGTTGATTAAATAAAATGCTTTGATATTAAACAGATTGTGTTTTCAAATTAGAATTAGAGAGATCTGATCTAAAAACTTGTCTATTTCAAGTAATGAATAGTTCAAGGCAAATAGATATTTCTATGTGTAATTTCAAAACACATGACAGTTGATTATTTCTACAAACCCAGCACCGCTTCCTTCCACCTGTGGTAGTTCTTCCCTCAAAGAAAATATGTTTAAGTTACATTTTAAGGTAAGAAATTATTGTGAATCTCTAAAGTAGCTCTGGTCAGAATATTGAGTTTTTCTAATTGATGCCATGATCCTGGTTTAATTATGCATAGTGGTTTGTTTATTTATTTAAATTATGTAGGTAGTCATCTGTTTCACAACAGTTTAGTCTGGGCAGCTCACAAGAAATTTGAACCAAAATAAAAATACACCAGATGTACCTCTAAAATAGTAGTAGTAGTAATAATAATAATGAGAGAAGGAACTGGAGAAGATAACAAAATACAAAGACCAGCAAATAGAAATAGAAAATCTATAGAAAAAGTAAGCAAATATAGTACCAATAGTAATAGGTACCTTGGGTGCAATAACAAAATAACTGGAGCACCACTTGATCATCATTGGCATTGATCACCATCAGTCTATTGCAAAAGGCAGTTTTACCAGAACAATTTACATCAGGGGTGTCAAACTCAAGGTCTGCGGGACAGATCTGGCCTGTGGGGTGCTTAGTTCTGACTCGCGGGGCTGCCCTGGAAACAATGAAGGACCGGCCCGCGGTGCCTCTGCCAGCGAAAATGGAGCTCAGGAGGGCTGCACACGGTCCTCCAGAGCTCCGTTCACTGGCAGAGGGTTGCAGGAGGCTGTCGCAGCTGAAAACAGAACTTGAGAGCCTGTTTTTGCTGGCAGAGCACTCAGGCGCCCACAGATGCCCCTGACATGACTGATGGCAAACTGGCCATGCCCACTCCTGCCCCCTGAGGTCAAACACAACCCTGATGTGGCCCTCAATGAAATTGAATTTGACACCCCTGGTTTACAACCTGCGACGATACCTCCAATGCCATCAAACAGCCACATGTGTTTCCCCAAAAATAAGACCCTGTCTTATATTTTTTTGAACCCTGAAAATAAGACCCTGTCTTATATTTTTTTGAACCCTGAAATAAGCGCTTGGCTTTATTTTCGGGGAGGGCTTATTATTTTGGGATGTGTGGAGCAAGATGGTGCTCCTCTTGCCATCTTACCTGATTTCCAGCTCTGTCTCCCTAACCCTAACCAGAATTGGCGGGGACTGGTTGCGCATGTGGTTAAATATTTTCGGGGAGGGCTTATTTTTTGGGGAAACGGTAGGTGAACAAAAATGCCCAATCCAGTTTGAATATCTTGCTGACTATGTTATTAACCACATATACAATATATATGGATCTTAAAGTAATCCAGTTTTGAGCAGCACAAACAGAGCTGGTTTAACCTGTTGGGCATCCAAGTACCTGAGGGAATATTTGGGTTTTTAATGTTTTAGGAAAGCCCAAAACTGGGGCCAACCATACCTGGGGGGAATGCTATCCATAATGCAACCTTTTCTCTATGGAGTTTAAGAGTTTAGAGTTTATTCGATTTCTATACCGCCCTTCTCCCGAAGGACTCATGGAGATTCCTTAAGAAGGGAAGTGAATTTGACAGCATAGCAACTTTCATTATTTTGGGAGTGGGGACTTATTGTTTCCCACATATTCTGTACCCTGAATCTAAACTTGTTTACTCAGCATAGCATTAATTAATTCAACGGACTTAATCCCAACTAACCAAGCATACAATGCCATTCTTAAACTGTTTTTGCTACACCTAGAAATTGTTTGCTTTTCTCATCTTGAATTAAGACTTTCTTGGCCAATGAAATGGCTCTGTCTGTGTGTGTGTGTGTGTGTGCATGCATGCACACCCGCACGCTTGCTTTTTAACTTTTCTTCCCCCTGCCACCTTCCCTCTACTTTTTATTTTGTTTTGTTTTCGAAAGCTGGCCAGCCTAATGAACTACAAGTCCATTTTAGCAGCAAGAACCTCTCTTTGCATTGGGCTGCTCTAGGTCCATCAATTGATCAGTGTTATCATATGGAAACCAGGAGGCTCTGTGACCCAGTGCCTACCATAGGGAAAAGCCTCCCCATTTCACAAAAATGTGGATAGATTTGAAGTTCTGGTTTTGAAGTCTGACAGCCATCTTCCCCTGCCACTGTGTGATTGCATTTTGGGTGTTTAGCAGTTGGTCTGCATTTGCAGCCGTTGGCAGCATCTCACAGTCATATGGCCATGATTTATGACTTTTATTTTTTACCAGAACTGGCATTTACTCTGGTTTTTGACAAAAAATACCCACTGCAGACAATGGATTCACTTAATGACTATGGCATTTGCTTAACAACCACTACCAAAAAGTCATAAAATTGGGTCAATCGTGCAGGTGCCTCATCTTTCAACCATCAAAATATATGATAGAAATTCTGGGCTCCAATACAATCATAAATCAAAGACTACCTTTTTTGGGGGGGGGGTTAAAATTCCTCTCTCAATTCTTGAGCTACAGAGATTGCTAGACAAAATGGGATAATTCACCTCTGCCACATGCTCGTGCCCCCTTCAGCCTGGCCCCCCAGCCACAGCCAGTTCACAGCTGGCATTCAGACTCAGCTGGCCCTCTTCCAGTGCTCCTCTGCTGAACCCCCATCCCTCCACCTCTGTCCCCCCGTTGTGGTGATTCACAGAGGGATAATTGTCTTGGATGAATTGCCCAAGGGACAAGCAGCCCTGCCTCCCAGCAGCCAATCTGGGCTCCGAGGGTGGGTATGTTTATTTCATATTCTATCTTGTTCAGCCCTTCTGTTTTAAATCTTTGGAGTATGAGTAGCATGCACTACTGCAGTTGTATGGATATAATGAAAAGGTTAGCTCTGTTATGCAAATATTTGTGATCTTACCTCAGTCATACTCTTTCTAGTATAACACAGGATTATGGCCACAAAAAAACTGAAATTCTTCTTTTAAAAAAAAACCCAGATTAATTTACATAAACATGATGCACTGGTTTAAGCAGGTCATTTGCTAGCCAGACCTGTTCTTTCCACCTTAAATAAACGTTTGCTTCCTTGTTGGATTAAACCTTTTAGTTTTAATTAAGCATGCAAGATTAAATTTGTTGGCAGCTAAAGCTGTACATAGATTTAGTATAGTTTGTATTTAATTACTTGAAATGACCATGATATAAGATTTTGTTTTGCATTAATGAAACAAATAATATGTTTATTATCCATCTCATAAGTTTAAAAGTGAATCTTTAAATTTAATGTATGGCTTTTTTTTCTGTGTGAACAATATATATATATTTATAATATGTTTCTGAAAAGAAGTAAGAATGTGTTTTCATAGTGCATGAGGTCTATTCTTTATTTTAATCGATGGATCTTTTCAAAGCAAGACAACTGGAAATAATAGCAAGGATTGAAATCAATCAGGTGCTTGTTGTGCATTAAATTCAGAAATTATTGGGTAAAAATATTATTCAATATACTTTGATCAATCAAGCTAATACTTTAGCAGTCCTTGTCACATCTTGAATTTGCAGAATAAAATGCTATTGCTTTGAAGAGGTTCAATATTGGGCTGGGAATGGCTTTTTACAAATTGGTTCAAAAGGTCTTTTCTTCCATCCTCTTTTTCCTCTATAGGGACTATTGGTGAAGACCTTCAAATTGTGTATGTAAGAAAGTTATGAATATGACAATAAATTCAAATGAGCAACTGTTGTTGTTTTTTCTTTTTCTGTTCAATCATGTTTAATTCTCCAAGACTGAATAAGTCCCTGCAGTTTTCTTGACAAGGTTTTCAAAAATAATTTCCCATTGCCTCCTTCCTAGGGCTGAAAGTGACTAGCCCAAAGTCACCCAGCTGGCTCTGTGCCCAAGGCAGGACTAGAGCTCACAGTCTCTGGGTCTCTAACTTGATGCCTTAACCACTAGACCAAACTTGCTTTTAAGCAGTAATGTAGACTTTGCAGAAATGATTTTTCTACCAGGACAATTGGCCTCATAAGCTTGTATTGAGGATAACATGTATAATTATGTGCAACTCCATATTGTAGCAAAGCTTGACTATTATTTGTGCAGGCTCTGCTAATCCAAAGAAGCTGCTCTGAAAACAAGTTAACAAGTTCATTATTATTTTGAGGCTAATCTGTGCATAGTTCTTAATGACTGGCCTCAGCCTTCCATTACTTGACATTCTTCAGATCAGGGTGGATTTGATTTAAATCGAGTTGATTTAAATCACAATTTAAATCATGATTTAAATCACTAGTAAAAAGGCTTGATTTAAATCAACTCGATTTAAATCATAATTTTTAAAGAGCAACTGTCATCTCTGCTACTCCTTTGACCCACTGTTGACTCACCGATAGTCCCAGTGTTGCAGAATATACAGCCTCATGCTACATAACTAAGCTCCATTTCATGCTGAATAAACTAAATTATTTATGTATCTTAAATAGAAAACTATCTTACGATAGATTTTTACCCCAAAAGTTTTTTATTAAAATAAATTCGATAAAAATCAAAAAAATCCGATTTAAATTGAAAAAATCTGATTTTTTTTAAAAAAATCATTGATTTTTATCCACCCTGCTTCAGATGCATTAAGGTTGCAAACGCTTGTCATTTCCAATAGTCAGTAATGATGATGATTGGGTATTATGACAATTGTAGTTTAGTTTATTTGGACTCTACCAGAATGAGGAAATTCAATTTAACTATTCTTAATTTGAACAAAATTATAGCCACTAATGGGGGAAAGAGAATGGTTACATAGGAGTTTTGAAGCATATTGATAATTAGGTTCTGATATTGATTGAAGAATCTGCGTTGGGGGGCTTGTGTTAAGGGTGGTGCAGATAAGAGAGCCAGTTGGTCTAATGGTTAAGGCTAAAAACTAGAATTTGAGTTCTAGTCCCGGTTTAGGCATGAAAGGCAGCTGTGTAACCTTGAGTCAGACACTCTCTCTCAGCCCAACCCACCTCACAGGATGGTTGTTGTGGGAAAAAGAGGAAGGGGTTTTATATATGGTATGTTTGCAATATTGAGTTACTTATAAAGTAAAACAGGTGGGATAAAAAAATTCTAATAATAATAAAATATGTATGTTAGTGAACTGTTTAAAAACCACACATAATATCCTGTTACCTAATTTTTAGATCTGTATAGGGGTCTTGGCTCAATAGAAAAGGCAACAACACATCATACCTTTATTAAATCAAATGCATCGAGGATGTGCATCTAAATTAGAGAAGCTTTCACCTATATACCTTGTGTGTACATTGTTTTCTGGATGAATAAGGACCCCGTGTTATCAGGGTCTAGGCTTATGTGGAAACCATCTCTGTTTCATAATTGCAGACTTCACTATGAATGTGCAAGTAATTGTAGCAAGTGACGAGTTTTCAGTGCATTAATGGGATGGAAGATTATATTCTTTCCTTATCTGGTAAAACCTCTCTTTATATAATATTACATGTCACTTTTGATAAGTATGCTGTAGGATTCAAGTAAATTTAAATTAATTCAGAAGACAGCAAAAAAAGTGCCCTATCCATCCTCTTAATCTCTAAATCCTATTGAAAGAAAAATTGAGAAAGATTGTTATGTTTACCTTTGAAAAGAGAAGATGCCGGCACTAAATGACTATACTCTTATATCGGTATGACTATGACACAGAAAAAGACCATGATTCTATTAACCAGTATATAAGGTGTTAAATATTGGGTTTTAAGTTAAGTAAATTTTACTTGAAATGTTAAAAGCAGCATGACACTAGAATCAGTTGTCTATAGAACTGGTTGTCTTTTTATATGTATTCAAGTAGAGTAGAGGCTGAGAACAATTTGTCAAGAATGTTTTACTGCAGGGTGACTATTATGACCCTGATTACATGGTAGGCAACAATATTAGTTTTAGTTTGCTGCTTGTTGTGCTATTCTACCTAGAGCAGGAATGTCAAACTCGCGGCCTACAGGCTGGATGCATCACGCATTGGCCACGCCCATGCCTGGTTTAGCAAAGGGGGGGAAGTCACGATACGTCACGTGATAACTCTGTGACAACACAAGTTTGACACCCCTGACCTAGAGGGATATGCTAAAATGATTTTTTGAGATTTGATTATTTGAAGTGAAGAATAGTTTCATACTGGGTATTTCTACTGATCTTGGACCTGCTTTAGGAAATATTGTTCTCTTTTTTCAGTAATAGGTACCTAAGACTGAATGATTTTGAAAAAGGTTAAGCAGTGTTAGACTTAGGATGGGAGACCTCTAGGAAATACCAGTACTTTTAGCTGAATAGGAAACTACTTTCCCACTTGCAGGTGGGCACTGAATAACAACAACCAAAACTACAGTAACAGGAAACAACCTCCACAAGGATATGTCCATATGGTTAATAGAAGTTTTCCTTTTCAAATCAGAATTCATAGCTTGACCATTTTCTTTAATAATGTATATTTTGCTTGAGACATCTCATTTTTTTAAAAAAAATCACCCTTATTATAAATTTCATAGTTAATTTGGTTCAGCTCTTGATTATCTTTTTTTTTTTGCGTCTTAAAAAGAAATATAAAGATATGTTGCCAATAAAAGAAATACAGAAAACCTGAGAGGATGGTTGCTGAAATTCTTTCCCAAACTTGTTTGTTTGTTTGTTTGTTTGTTTGTTTGTTTGTTTGTTTGTTTCATTCATTCATTCATTCATTCATTCATTCATTCATTCACCAACCAACCATCTTACGGTAGAGTAACTATGTTAGGGCAGAAGCAAGAGCAGACCCTGGACCCTGCCAGCCAGAATAATTTGGACTGATGGGATCCACAGCATGCTTCTTCTGCCACCACAAGTGGTATGGACCACCCCCAGTAGGGTGAGACAGTCCCTCAAGTAACCTGGACCTATGCCATGAAGGGCTTTAAAGGTGATCATCAACACCTTGAATTGCACCTGGAAGCAGACTGATAACCAATGCAGCTCGCAGATCAGTGGTGTTACAGGGGCCATTCTTGGGCCCCTCCCCAAAACTACCCATGCTGCCACACTCTGCTACTGCCTGCTGTAGCTTCCAAATGCTCTTCAAGGATAGCCCCATGTAGAGTGCATTACAGCAGTCCAGCTGTGAGATGACTAGGGACTGAATGGTTGAGCGCAGGGAATCCTGGTGGGTCCAGGAAAGGCCACAAGTGGTGCACAACATGAAGTTGTGCAAAGGCTCTCCTAGCCACAACTGCCACCTGTTCCTTGAACAGGAGTTGCGAATCCAGGAGAACCCCCAAGTTATAGACAGGGTCTTTCTGGGGCAGTGCTACCTCATCCAGAGTTAAAGATGACAAAGTCCCCAGAACCCTGTGTACCAAAAGCCATTTGGTCTTACCAGGATTCAGTCAAAGCTTGTTGTCCCACACAGCCTCCAGGCACTGCAAAAGGGTGACCACAGCATCACTAAAAGTGGAAATATAGAGTTGGATGTCATAATCAAGAAAATCATTAGACTTGGAGCGAATGGGAAATCATTTTTCTCCTCACTGAGTAATACTTCATTCCACAATGAGTAGGAACAGAAACAAGATTCTTGTTATTCTGGAATCTCAGAGTTTAAGGCTGGAATGTGACCTAGAGAGAACAATGCTATTGTTTTCATTTACAATTGTTTATTTCTGGAATGACATTATTGTGGAGAGAGTAAAACACAAGCACATTAAGCAAGCATTCTCATGGGATAAACAAAGTGGAAATGATTTACCAAAAAGGATGAGCAAAATTAATAAAGAAAACAATTCATATAGTATGTTCATCATGAAATATTGATCTGTTCTGTCATCTTAGCTTTCCACTTACAATCAAAAACATTGTCCTGCAGTAAACATTACCTCACTTTTTCAAGCAAAACAAAACACCTCAGCCCATGCTTACATATACTGAAACAAAATTGAATATATTCATTTTATGCAAGATTGCTTCTAAGTGAAAAATATATAAATGGCAACTAGGAGAGCGAAGTGTAAAGTAGTCACCCAAGAGATTTTGTGTTGAGTTAGCATCCAGCTACACATAGAATGGTATTCCTTATAATACATAACCTTTTGATATAGTAATTCCAATAGTAATGTTTAATTGTGTACTGACCTTGAATATAGAAATGATTTACAGGTAATCCTCAATTTACATCAATTTGTTTAGTGACTGTTCAAAGTTACAACGGCACTGAAAAAAATGACTTATGACTGTTTTTCATACTTAGGACCATTGCAACATCCCTATGGCTATGTGACCAAAATTCAGATGCGTGGCAACTGACTCATATTTATGATGATTGCAGTGTCCTGGGGTCATGTGATCAGTTCTTGCAACTTCCTGACAAGCAAAGTCAATGGGGAAGCCAGATTCACTTAACAACCATGTTGCCAACTTATCATTTGGAGTGATTTGCTTAACAACGGTGGCAGGAAAGGTCATAAAATGGGGCAAAATTCACTTAACAAGTGTCTTGCTTAGAAAGAGAAATTTTAAGCTCAATTGTGGTCATATGTCAAGGATTACCTGTATGCTATTAGATTAGTTCTTCAATGATGAGCAGCCAATAGCCTAGTTAAAATTCCAAAGCCAAAAGGTAGAAGGTGAATTCCACTGTGGCCTAGATGGACTTCTACTTCTTGTCCTGAACACTTCCATAGAATAGAAAAGTAGATGGTGAAGATTTTTCCATGATTTGAATGCTTGTCAAAGAATTTCACAGGACATAATTATTGTGTCACACGAATTTCCATGCATATAAACTGACTATAGACTTGTTAATATGGTTAAAGCAAATGTATATTTCTTCTTTTTTTAGTTTGCTGTTTTGTGGTTCACAAGAGGTGCCATGAATTCGTTACTTTTTCTTGTCCTGGAGGTGATAAGGGACCTGACACTGATGTAAGTACATTGGATTTTTGTTATTTCATTCATGTTGCTGCATTAATTGTTTTGAAAAGTCCTTGGAACATTAGAATACCTTAATTTGCTCTTTTCTATATTGTGCCTTATAGATATGTTTTCTTTGCACTGGATAACTCTGCAAATTAGGGGCATGTATGAGCAGGTAATGATAGAAACAAACAGAAAAATAAGGATACAGAACATAGAAAAGAGGATGCACAAAGGTTCTTCCTGGGATTTTCCTCAAAAGAGCTTCTAGCAGATGTAGATCTCATCAGCAATAGCATGTTTTCTTTTAATAACTTTTATTTCTATTTAAGTACCTGTAGCAACTCCATCATGTATTTATGGTTCTGGAATACCTGATATAGTGTATGGAGGCAATTTTGTCAAGTACAGGGAATTAGTTACTCTATGACAATATGCTCTTTAATAAATGTATAAGAACTAGTTAGTCATATCACACTAAGTTGGATTATGGCATGCTTTGGTTTGGTTTAGCATGAAATATAAAGTTATACATTATTTTGTGCAAATTATAATTTGCAGTAAAAAAAAGACAATTTGACTCCCTAGAGATACATTAAGTGTCCAAACTCCAATACTTTGTAGCCTCTTCAAGCATAATTGTAAAAAATTCTTAGTATGATTTCCCATTACAGTACTGTTTTTTTAAATTGAAGCTTATGATAATATAAAATACAAATAGAAACAGCTAATAAGGGAATAGGGGAGGGAAAAGTAATGCGAAGGGAATGTAAGATAAAGGGGAAAGAAAAAAAAAGATTGACTTCCAATTTTTTTCGATGCAGTAAAATACATCCTCAACTTTTTGTTTACACATTGAGTATGTATATTAACCATTTTTTCTAGCAACAAACTAATCTAATCATCAAAACCTCAAATCAAAGTTTCATTTTTCCCCTGTTTCAAGCATAAGGTCCAGAAGCGATTTCCAATAGAAACAAAACTAGATACATCTTCTCTTTAATTAAAAGTTAATTTTGCTATCTCTGCCAACTGCATCACTTTTTCCATCTGTTCTTCCATTGTGGGAATTGATTGTAGCATTGTAAGGGTAGAAACTCAGGCAGAGTGAAGTTCAAGTCCTATACTAATGTGGACACAAACATGACATAAAGAAATGATATTGGTATTGGAGAAAGCTCCTGATGGATAACTGCCTCCTCCTTGGATAACCAAGACAGCAAATAAATACATCATAGAACCAATCAATCCAGAGTTCCTACTTGATGCTCTTGTTGCATGCTTTATATAGCTATGTGATTCTCTACATTTAATAAATGAATAATAATAATTTGAACCTGGTCATTTGATGCCAACCTAATGATGCATAATCAGTGAATCAATGGATTGTACGAATTGGAAGTGGATGTCCAGAATTTTATCAGAAATCTTTCTCACCTAGAGATAACACAAATTAAATATATAATATTTTATATACAGAGCATTGCTTTGATATAGTATAATGGATTTTCATTTCAATGCATGTATGAGTGACTTTCCTAAAACAAGAAATAGCAGTAAACTATTCCCAGATAACAATCCAAAGAGCAACTTGAAGTCCATTGACTCCGGTGTCAAAGCACATGTTCCATTTTTAAAAATCACTTTTCTAGCCACTCTGTATGGTGAATTCTACAAGAGTAACCCTTATGAACATAATATGAATGTTAGATTATCTTAAATTTGATTTCTGTTGCTTTTCTTCCCAGTTCAAACCATTAATGACAGATTATTGCATCATAAATAATTCCACTTGCAGGAATGTATGCCCAACGTGGTATGCATGTATGCTTAGGTTCTCAAAACCTGAGAAGATGCCATTTCTTGTAGAACTTCAAAAATTTTCAGTTTTTCAGATACGTTCAAAGAAAATAAAGAAACTTAGTTAGATATAGCCTAAGTCTATCACTATGAAGATGAGTCGGCCACAATAAACTATCAAATTCATACAATGTGGTCAGTGGTGGGATTCAATTTTTTTTACTACCAGTTCTGTGGGCGTGGCTTGGTGGGCATGGCTTGGTGGGCGTGGCAGGGGAAGGATACTGTAAAATCTCCATTCCCTCCCCACTCCAGGGGAAGGATACTATAAAATCTCCATTCCCTCCCCACTCCAGGGGAAGGATATTGCAAAATCTCCATTTCCTCCCAATCAGCTGGGACTCGGGAGGCAAAGAATAGATGGACGTATATGTAGAATGTTAGGTGGGTTTGTAGGTGGTGGGATTTTGTTTATCTTTGTATTGTCTTTATATCTTTGTTTATATTTTAATAATAATTTTTTTTTTAAAAAAAAAGAATAGATGGGGGCGGGGCCAGTCAGTGGTGGTATTTACCAGTTCTCCGAACTACTCAAAACTTCCACTACCGGTTCTCCAGAACTGGTCAGAACCTGCTGAAACCCACCTCTGAATGAGGCTTTTCTAGATTTTATTACTAGAATGTTAAATGCTGTGGACACTCAGAACTCAAAAATCAGCTTAGTGTCACATGGAGACTTCTGTTCACAGGGGAGGCAGAAATATTGTGCATTTATGGATCTTCACTTATTTCTGAAGAGGCTTTCAGGATTTCAACACAATATTATAAATCTTTATTTTCTGTCAATCCTGGGATCATTTCTTTTAAATCTCAAGTGAATTCAAATGGTATTTATGTTGACGATATCACAATAAGTCGATCAAAAATTAAACAGATTTTGTTTTTCAGTGTTGAACATTGTTCTCTGGCTGGTGACTTTCTTACAGAAAACTCTTTCTAGAAAGAGAAAGAAATACAATCTTAGAGAATTATTTGTTTTTTAATTTGCAGAGCCATACTGGAAGAGCATAGAAAAAAAATAGTTTTGTTAGAAGTTGCAATGCCATTGAGGAGGATAGAATTTTGTTTTTGCTTATTTATTTCTTTTTATTGCCACCTTTATTATTTTTACAAATAAAGTGGTAAACATCCAACATATCTTCGTCCCATTTCTCCACAACAACCACCCTGTGAAGTGAGTTGGGCTGAGAGTGACTGACCCAAAATCACCCAACTGGCTTTTATGACTAAGGCTCATAGTGTCCTGCTTCTGTTTATATGCCTATGCTACACTTAATAGGATACCTCCAATTCATCAGCAGTTAATTAGTGCAGGTTTTCATTTCTGAATTGGGTCAACTGCTTGCTTCCCATTATAAGACAAGCTATTTTGTGCACAATGTTCTCTTAGGAAATGGTATTTATAACTAAATCACATTTAAAACTGATCTTTTCGGTGTACTCCAAGATTCCTGTTGAACAAAAAGAATCCTTAATCCTTGAAAAAATATTTGATTTAGTTATTTGTCATATTTCTAGAGCAACTACTGGTACGTTTGCTTATTACCGTAGTTAGTTTGTTTGTTTGTCTGTCAGATTTGTATAGCTGCCCATCTCATAGAAAATGACTCTGGGCAGCATACAACAACCCACATATATAAAATAATCAGTATGAAATATAAGAATTGGTATTAGAAGATAAATATTACAAAAATGAAATATGCAAACCCTAGGCAAAGAGAGAGTAAGAATAGCCAATTCAGCAATAGAGCCATCTAGGCATGTCTCCCAATTACCCAGGGAACTCCAGACTTGGTGACATAACCAAATCTTGAGAGACTTCTGAAATATCCAAAGGGATGGAGATAATCTAATGTCAGGGGGAAGAATGCTCCATTAGGGCCAGTGCACCATGGCAGAGAAGGCATGTCTCTTGGAACCCATCTAAATGTAGAACCTTAGCTGATGGGACCTGCAGCACACCATCTCTACTTGTAGGAAATTTGAGGCTCTGCAAATATTTTTTGCAGGATTGTATTGTTTATTTATTTGTCATCTTGCAGCCTATCTTAATTTTTACCAAGTGTCCCTTTTGATAAGAAGTATATTCTCCAGTTTGGCTGAGCTTTCCTTTGCTCCTTTGCACAATCTGATGTAAAAATCAGCTTTGAACTGTGAGTTATGTGGCTAATTAAAATGTATATATTATTTATATACAAACAAACAAACATTTAAACAAACATATATGGCCACCCATATCACACCTAGATGACTTCAGGCGGTTTACAACATTTAAAAATCCATAACTTAAAAACTTGTAAACACTCCAACCCACCCTCTATAGCAGGAATAACACAATCAAATTAAACACTTGATCGATTCCATCACCATTCGTGGTCCCTAGGCCTGCTGCTGACAAAACCATACTTTTATAACCGTTTGAAAAAGCAACAGGGTGGGGGCTGACCATACCTCAGCAGGAGTGATATTCCATAGAGTGAGGACGATCACCAAGATTAAAATTAAATTTAAAAAATTTAAATTTAAAAAAATATTTTTTTGCTAAATACCTAGCAATATACCTAAATACTATATTTACCAATATAGTAAATAGTTACTATGTTGTAAGTAGTTTTTAATTGTTTTATGACAGTTAGCTGCTCAGAGTCCCTTGTCTGAGAGGAACAGCTAGAGAAATTGACTAAATCAATAAGAAAATAAACAGATGGTAAAAATTAATTCCATTATTTTAGAATGCACCTTTGTTTGCTTGAGATCACATGGTTTTGTTTCAAATAGCTATTTCATTTAAAAATGAACCTTATTAGAACTTCAGTTTTGATCCAATTCATGATATATTAGCTTCAGCAAGACATTGTATCTGTTACCCTCTTAATATTTTTAAATTAGTATTTTATGCCAGATCTATATAATATTAAAGAAGATTTTGTTGCTGTGGAAATTGGGGAAGAATGGTTCATTTTGATATATCTTCATACACTGTTAAATTACACTGTGGAGCTGAATATTTAAAATCTACTTCATGTGACAAGAAACCTTGAAATTATCTTCAGATGAACTACTTTTCCAATACTTTGCAGCTATATCCTGAGGTTTTACAACCAAGTTAAATGTCATAAATGGAATATCTTCTTTGCTAATAAAATCTTCCTCAATCTGTTATCCTCCAGACATCCTCAACTGAAACTCTCAGGGTTGTAATAGTTGGAGGGCATCAAAATGGAAAAAGATTGTTTTATGAATATTGTGGCTTTAGTGCAGTTCTCAAAGCTTTTTTCAACCTCTAAAAGGTCCCTCCCTTCCCTAGCCTAGACAATTTGAATTTATAGCTTTAAAAATTACAAATGTATACTTTTCATTAAAATAAATGATTATATTTGTGATCGGTTATTTCAGGATAATTCCAATATCAAAAAAAAACCCAAGTTCCTCAAACATAAGGTTACAGGTAGTCCTCATTCAGTGACCGCCTCTTTTAGTGACCATTTTAAATTATGACAGTGATGAAAAAGGAATTTTGTGACCATTCCTCACATTTACGATTTATCATGTTTGTTAAGCAAAGGAAAGCTGAAGTAAGATCATAAACATAGTTATGGTTTCACTTAACAACCATTTTACTTAACCAGGTTGCTGGTCCCAGTTGTGGTTGTTAAGCGAGGACTGCCTGTATTTCCTTAAAATTTCAGCACTGAAGCATATCAACCACTAGGTTTAGTTTATGTAAGGATTTTTGTTGTTGTTCAAATGTATGCAAATCTTTTGAGGAATATGAAATTGCACATAAGATTCACAGTTGGTGCTATTTGATAGCACCATTTGTGATATAAATTAGAGCAAAGTAGGTAAACTGTCTGAAACACTAGGTAACAATTCCTCTTAACTAATCAACCACAAACAATTATTTCATACTCAATTCCTGAAATAGGAAAAGTAGTGACTGCACATTTGGCAAAATGCATTTCCTTCATTTTTATGCAACAAAATGTCTACCTGTTCGAAAGTGGTTTCTAGTGAATAAAACTCATTCCAAACAAAACTGGGCAATCATATTTACCTAAAAATATGTCACCTCTGAGATTTTCAATATCATCTCTAGTAGATTACCCAAATCAATAAGCAATTAGAATCTGAAGGAATTATACGTTTCCCAGGGCAATTTGACACTCCACCCTTCCCAAAGAACCCCTCATCCTTAGCACCAGTAATGTATATAATATTAAAGTTCGAAACCTTTGCTGATAATCAAATAATGTGAATTCTGTGCAGTGACCCACTTTATCTGTGTTCACAAGATTTTCAATGCATTTTTCTTTATATTAAGTCTTTCTTTAACATAAGGAGGTCATATCGATGTTACTTGTGAGAATTATATGTGAAAATTCCTATAGCACAAAGAAGCCTCATTTAAAAGCTGTTACTTGATACAGATAGTCCTTGACTTAACAATCATTTGTTTAGTGACCAAAATTACAATGGGCAATGAAAAAAGTGACTTATGGCCGGTTTTTGCACGACCATTGTGCATTTCCATGGTCAGGTGATCAGTTTTCAGGTGCTTGGCAACTGGCATGTATTTATGATATTTGCACTGTCCTGGGGTCATGTGATCCCCATTTGTAACCTTCCCAGCCAGTTTCTGACAAGCAAAGTCAATGCGGGTGGCCTGATTTGTTTAAAGATCACATGATTCATTTAACAACTGCGATGATTCGCTTAACAACTTGGGCAATAAAGGCCTTAAAAAGGGGCAAAATTTACTTAACTGCCTTCTTAGCAATGAAAATTTTGGACTCCATCGTGATCATAACTTGAGGATTGCCTGTATATTCTTTAAAATAAGAACAAACTTAATATATATGTTTTTCCCTGTATTTTTTCAAGGTTCTTGCTCATCTTTCCTATCCAAATCTTGAATGCTTCTCTATTCTGTTCAACATGGAAACAATTTAGTCTTCTTATACATGTGAGAAGCAGAAACATTTCAGGAGCAGTATGATTGTCTGGTAAATATAGGCAATAGTAATTATAAATAAGAGTCACAAACCCTTTTTTCAAGGTTTTTGATCAAATTCATTAGCGACATTTTACTCTAAAAATGGGAGAGATTAATTGCTCATCAGAGCTTTGGAACTGTTATTCTCAAGCAATACACCTAATAGTGGTAGAAAAAAAAGGGGGGGTAAAAATTCTGAAAGCAATCTGAGCATCTGTTGGGCGAGGATGATGATTAGCTGTTCAGTTAGCTGATTATGGACTTCTTCTTGATTGCACTTTGTATGTTGTGGCTGTCCCACACTCTTACAGAAAGTGGTGAAGTAACTGAAATAATTCTCCTGGGCTGAAATACCTGAAGTAAATCTATATGTATTTTTTCAAAGTAGGCAATTCTTTTTGTATGACTCATGCACTTCTATACACTTGATTAAACCTGATGAGTTTTAAGGCACTGATAATTGTTAGGACAAGCAAGTGAACTTTCTGCCCTAGATTTTTTCTGTTAAGTCAAGATTTTACATAGATTATGCTTTCAAATTAAATAATTTCTAAATGATTTTGCAACAGTATTCTTTTTTACCCAGTTAGTTTTGTCTCATTGTGTCATACACCAACTGAAATATATTGAAACAAGAGACTCATAATAAATGGCAAAAATAGGAGGATTACATGAAGCTTTTTCTAAATTAGGTAGGTATACTCTTTTCCTGTTGCGTGTCAGAACTATGCGATTCAAATAATGATATTTTAATTTCAATCTTTTTTTTTTCAGTAAGCAGATGTAATTTGGGATAATCCCAGATTTAAATGGGATCGAGTGGTAAACTCTTGAACCAGTGCTTTTGAATTTTTTTTTTAATGTTTCATAATAATTAACTTCTGCAGAAGTTACAGTTGGTCCTTCATCTGTCTCGGTTGCTTCTTCTTGACCTGCACAGTGTGATAGTAGATAGGGAAGGGATCAACTCATTGGTTAAATGAATTAATGGAAGAGCAATAGTACTGAATTGAACAGCTCTGCTTCTTGGGTAAAAATGAGCATCCATATTATGACAGCAGACCCACGTTCACTAGGAATTGCAGCACTATCAGTGTTCACCAATCCAAGAAGTGCATATCTCTTCCCCTTAATGTTTTTACTATATGGGAGAGAGAAAACCATGAGAATATGAAATATATTGCATAGCAGGGTATGCATCCTTTGGGCCACAAATTTCATTTGTGCCATTGTACTTTTGCCATTGAATTGATAAGATCACATTGCAGAAATTCAGTAGCAAAATTTGATGTAGGAGGGGATATTTAAGGGAATGGAAGAAGTTTAGTTCCCAGAGTGTCATTTTAGGAGAATTATAGAGGGCATATATCAGATGACATCTCAGTATCCCACCCTCCCTTTTGTTTTTACTAGAACATCAAAACCAAATTTATCAATAATGATTGAATTGAAGGCTCCCTGAGAAGTTTTAACGAGGTGTCAAAAATTAATTTGTCACAAATCTCTCATAGAACTTTTGTTTTTAAGCTGGGAGGAAGCAGATGGAGGAAACAGTTACAGCTGAAAAATTTAAGAGAGAGAGAGAACTAGGATGGGAACTGGTTATTTGTCCCTTCTGATCTGTCCAAAATCAAATAAAGAAGGAAAGGGTGCCAAGGTCTTTAGTGTCAACATGAATCAAAATAAATAAACACCATGGCAAAATATAACTGCATGGAGCTTGTTAAATGAAGGGATGAAAGGATAAGCAACTGATGTCAGGAATTCCAGAGGAATCAGGTGGAATATATCCTCACAAGAATACTCTCTAAGGAAATTACAAGGGATCTGTGAGCTCAAGGCTCTTTGACTAAATTTGCTTTGCTAAGCCTTCCTCTGGTCACAACTGGGGTAATGTGATCCCTTTTTGTGGCCTTCTGGCAAGCAAAATCAGTGGGGAAGCCAGATTCACTTAACAACCTAACTTAACAACCACAGTGTTCACTTGACAACTGTGGCAAGAAAGGTTGTAAAATGGGGCAAAACTCACTTAATAACGGTCTTGTTTCTCAATGGAAATTTTGGCGCTCAATTGCAGTTGTGCGTCGAGGATTACCTAAGAATAATTGTTAGTCATTATTTCTAGAATATGGATATATGCCAGCGTGTAGCCAGTGTTTTTCTATCATAAGATAAACATCTGAGTCAGGCCTCCCTGAAGCACCACATGAACTTAGTGAAATAAATAAATAAACAATCCAACCATTAAATGGGATAACTTTTCAACTCTGTATTAACAATAAGTTCAACTTTTATCAGACAGCATGGGTTAGAAAAAGGTGGTGGCATTTTTAATTTAATGTTTGCACATATTAGTTTTTTAAAAAAACCAGGAGCCCTTTAATGGTGAAAGTAGGGAAAGCTGCATCTTTTTTCTGCTCGCCATAAAGAGTACCATCTCTCTTCCCTGAATCTTTGTCTGTATCTACTGTAGTTACCAAGGAAACTGATCACTGACACAGTTTGTTGAACAGCATACAGCAGGCTCCCTGAAATCTTTCTGATCCTTAATATTTCCCATAGCTTTCCCTTGAAAGTCCCTTGTTCTCCTAAACAAACCTTCCAATCTTTTTGCTTAACCATTTCTATTAGCAAACTCTACACCACATTGGCATATTTTATTTTGTATGATTTCCTTTTCGCACAAAAAAGTACACATGATGTACAACCCAGGTAACTGAAATAGCTTATTTTGGATAATATACGGATAGTCTTAGTCAACCCCTAAATTTTATCTGCCGAGGGAGCCAGTGCATACCATATGCTACTTTCCATCCATCACAAAAGTCCTTCAGTTGTGTTGAATTTTAGATGATTATGACCATAAGGTCTTCTTATAATTACAAGTATAGTATATTGATCTATAGCTATATAGATCCTTGTTTGTGGGGTGGCACAAGGGTCGGTCCTCTCACCACTCCTGTTCAACATTTATGTGAAGCTGCTGGGTGAGATCATCCATGGATTTGGGGTGCGATGCCATCTGTACGCTGATGACACTCAGCTGTACATCTCCACCCCAAACCACCCCAACAATGCCCTTGAAGTGATGTCCCAGTGTCTGGAGGCCGTGCGGGTCTGGATGGGGAGGAACAGGCTTCGACTCAACCCTTCCAAGACCGAGTGGCTGTGGATGCCGGCATCCCGATATAGCCAGCTGGCACCATCGCTGGCTATTGGGGGCGAGTCATTGACCCCCACAGAGGGGGCTCGCAACTTGGGCGTCCTCCTGGACACACGGCTGTCTTTAGAAGAACATATGACGGCCGTGGCCAGGGGGGCTTTTTATCAGGTTTACCTGATATGCCAGTTGCGCCCCTTTCTGAGTCGGGATTCCTTATGCACAGTCACTCATGCTCTTGTCACTTCTCGCCTGGACTACGCTAACGCTCTCTACATGGGGCTCCCCTTGAGGAGCACCCGGAGGCTCCAACTGGTCCAGAATGCGGCCGCGCGGGTGATCACGGGAGCGACATGGTGCTCCCATATAACACCTCTCCTGCGCGACCTGCACTGGCTCCTGGTGGTCTTCCGGGTGCGCTTCAAGGTGTTGGTTCTCACCTTTAAAGCGCTCCATGGCTTAGGGCCAGGGTATTTACGAGACTGCCTGCTGCTACCGATAACCTCCCACCGGCCAATACGCTCTCACAGAGAGGGCCTTCTCAGGGTGCCGTCGGTCAAGCAATGTCGGCTGGCGGCGCCCAGGGGGAGGGCCTTCTCTGTGGGAGCACCCGCCCTCTGGAACGAGCTACCTCCCGGAATACGGCTGATTCCAGATCTCCGCACTTTCCGTAAGGCTATGAAGACGTTTTTATTTCAGCAAGCCAGCCTGGCCTGAATAGGTTTTAGGGGTTTTTTAATTGTATTGCTAGGGGTTTTAAATTGGGGCGGCCGTTTAATTTAATTTATTTTTAATTATTTTAACTTTTATATTGCATGTTATTTTAATTCTCGGCTGTTCACCGCCCTGAGTCCCTTCGGGGAGAAGGGCGGGATATAAATTAAATAAATAAATAAATAAATAAATAAATAAATAAATAAATAAATAAAGACAAATATATAGTATAACTATTACATGGTTAGAAAACAGCTTTCAAATTTGAGTCTGGTAGCAAGTTAATCCTAATCTGGTAGATTAGGTAGATTGAAATATTAATATTCACAATTTGATTCTCTATCCAAGAATATAATTTCTAAAGGCAAAACTAGCTTTGCATTCTTTATGCTGAGGGACATGATATCCTGTATTAAAACAATGAAATGTACATAACCATCTCAAGACAATTCACCAGCGATTTTTACAATTCATTGTAAAAAAAATCTATGTTATTATAGATAGTTGAAGCAAATCCCTATAATTATACTTCCTGAGAAATCTTAGATGTCCAGGCTTCAGGAAGGCTGAGGTAAAACTCCTGTTCATTAGAGAGTCACAAAGGAAGACTTTTGAGTGGCTTTTTAAATCTTTGGCTTTGCTTTAGAAGCAATAAAATGTTTTGATAGTCCTGTCCTTATAGGATAAATGAACAGAGACAATTTTCCTAAATGAGTTGGTAACAAACATAGGGCAGCAGAGTAGGAATGAATTGAATTTTCAATAGACAGAACGAAAGCTGATGATTGCCGGGTTCAAAGAAGCCTGAACAGGGTTTTATCTCTGGGGAAATTATACAGAATTGGAATTGACATAGTATGATTAAAGTGAGCCAGCTTTAGAAAGATTAAGCATCTAGAAAAGTTAGAGCTTTCACTGGGTGAATTTGGTAGAATTTTCCTTAGTGCATGCTTATTATGCATATGGAAGTTGAATCAAAGGGAAAGTTGTCATTTTTGTGACCGTAGGAGAAATCTTATTCATGGAGTACTGAATCCACATAAGAGTGAAAAAGCAAAAGTAAGGGAGGGAGGAAGTAAGATTTATGGGACAGAAAGAAATTTGTTGTACTTATTCTTAGGCTATTTATTTTGAGAGGAATGATAAAGTTGCTCTTCCTTTCCACATTGATAAGACTTTCTAGAAACAGATGGGAGATAAAATAAAATAGCAATTTCAATTACTATTTAATATATTAATAAATTATACACCCATGCCTTTCAGATAGAGAACCAGTTTGATGTAGTGGTTAAGGCATCAGTCTAGAAAGCAGGAGACTGTGACTTCTAGTACTGCCTTGGACATGAAGCCAACTGGGTGACCGTAGGCCAGTCACTTTCTCTCAGCCCTAGAAAGAAAGTAATGGCAAATGACTTCTGAAAACTCTGGCCAAGAAAATTGCAGGGACTTATCCAGGCAGTCTCTAAGATTTGGACATGATTGAACAGAAGAGAAAAATTAATCTTTGAGATGACCATCATCTTTCTGTAATGTTTGTTCATACATACATATCTCTATTGAGAAAAAAATCTTTTTTAATGTTAATTAAAAATTAACATGAATTTTTAATTAACATCCTAGACATAAACTTCAACATCCTGGACATAAACTGTTTCAACTCCTACCCTCAGAATGACGCTATAGAGCACTGCACACCAGAACAACTAGGCATAAGAACAGTTTTTTTCTGAATGCCATTACTCTGCTAAACAAATAATTCCCTCAACACTGTCAAACCAGTTACTAAGTCTGCATTAGTATTAATCTTCTCATCGTTCCTATCACCCATCTCCTCCGACTTACGACTATATGACTGTAACCTTGTTGCTGGTATCCTTACGATTTATATTGACTGTTTCCCTATGACTATCATTAAGTGTTGTACCTTACGATTCTTGACGAATATATCTTTTCTTTTATGTACATCGAGAGCGTATGCACCAAGACAAATTCCTTGTGTGTCCAATCACACTTGGCCAATAAAGAATTCTATTCTATTCTACTCTATTAAACACTTTCTTATAGCTAGTTCTTTCCCTTATTACCTCTTGCTGAAGGCAGTAGCTGATTTTGATAGACTGAAATAAAATAGTGATGAAAGTCAAACTTAGAAGCCCAAACTGAGAACATTAATCATAGAAACCCAAAAGTAATTGAGAGACTTGTTTCTTAATCTTTTTCCATCCTCAGATTTAGTAAAAGGCAGACTCTGTTTGCAAGGAGGTTTTACAGAAAGCCTTGAAAGGATTAAGCAGCAATAGGATAGACTGATAAGACCTGTCTATTCTCCAAAAAGTTATCTTGGGCTGTTTAAATTAGCGAAGAGATATATTGTTGGTTTTTCACTGATTCTTATTACAATGGGCTTTATTGTTTATCTGTGTGCCAATGATATCATTAGGACTACTCCAACATAATTTTGTGTATTCTATGGGTTAGTTTAAAGTACTACTCGTTGGGAACTCCATATTTAAATACGATCACTACACTTTTGAAAGAGTATTCTTTCAATTGTTTAGAAAAAAAAGACAAGAGAGGCAGCTGTGAAAACACTTCAGGGTCATTTGGGGATTTAGTTAAGAATGAAGCTTGTATCACTGCCAAAAATAATCCTTCAGGTTAAAGGCAAGTCAAGATAATATCTATTTACTTTTTACTTATTTATTATTTATATTAAATATAATTTCCTGGACTCTAATAAACTTTGTGTATGTCTTAAAGTACACTCCCTGGGTTGTTTCCAAAGAAATTCTGTTTATTCATACTTAAATAGAAATATTTCATCTTGTGGCAACTTAAAGGCTAACAATTTCATTGTGGTATAAGAGCACTTCACTAGATATATTGTGTATTATCTTGAGATGAGAGCTTAAGTATGTGCATTCATTGTTTTCATTTGGGTGGGTAAAGACATACCAACCAGAGACTTAATCTTCCCAGTGGGCATTTTGAACTGTAAGGTGAATTCATCATCACATGCATCACCATAAGAACCATTGGTTTCTCTTTGATCCAAACTAACATGGTGGCATCTCTTCAAGGAAGGCCAGGTCAAGGACAGGCACAGCAGAAATTCCAAAATATTCTTTATTTTTGCAGGGTAGAAATAAATCCTTCTCCATTTTCAAAGACTGGTTTTAATTCACTCACACACTGCTACCTTGAGGAATTATTACATATAAGAATAAGAATACAGTATGTGTGTGTGTCTGTGTATAGAATGTAGAGAATGGTTGGCTGTGTTAATAATTATGGAATTCAAAATTAAGCCTACTACTATTAGAAATGAAATGGGGAAAGGAGATTGAGCAGTTAGATAGGAGAGGTAAGAATTTACCTTGCTTGTGGATCTTAGAGCAAAGTGGAAGGGCCTGTTTCATCCTATTTACACAAAACATTTTTTCTGAGCCAGCTGTAGGAATGATAATCTCCTCCTCCTCCTCCAACATATAGCCCATATGTTCTGAGGATTCTCAATTGCCATATGGAGATAGTATAATCAGGGATATGGGGAGAAGTTAAGAATTGAAGAGCAAATTGTATTAATATTGCAGGCATAAAGAAGAGCCATAATCTATCTTCACTGATGACTTTTCAGCAATGACTTTTCAAATCTTTCAAAATTTTCAGCTTTCACCTACCACTTTGTCACTACATTGTAATTAAATTAAAGAGCATAACCCAGTCTTGCAACAGGAAAATGCATTTGAATTGCAACTGAAATTATTTTCAAGCAAAGATGCTATTTATATTATCAGGTTATTTTTTATGCTAGATTTGCAATATTTCTGAGGAGCTAGAAAAAAAAATCAACACAACGTTCCTGAAGGCTAGCAAGGCTTCAGAAACATCACTTTCGCTATTTCGAGGAGGTTATGCAAAGAAACATATATTTAAAAAAGCAAGCATCTCAGTCAGATGATCCACACTTCCTTTTACTTTCTCACTTCAGTTGTGGCCGCCTTCGCTTCACAGCTGCACATTCAATAGCCGCTTTCTCAGTCGTCTAGTTGAGAGGCTTCTGACGACTATCCAGGGAATTTGCGATTTCTCTGTGCTTGCCAATCTGTGCCTCTCTCGTTCACTGTCCCTACAGAATGGTTTCGGTCAAAAAAGACCCCCAAACGGCTGCAATATCAACGATCCCTCTGGAGCCCCCGAAGAAAATGTTGTTTCGCTGCTATGCTGGCGTTGTGGAATAGGTCCAGGCCTTGGAGCAGCAAGGAGAAGTAGGCAGGAAGCAGGCTGAGGCCTCCAGGGCCTCAACAGTTTTGCACATGCTGTTGGGTCAGTTGGGCAAATGAGTTGGGGAGGGAAGAGATACACAAGCTGGTAGGAGTTGTACCTCTCCTCCACAGTTGCAAGGATGTATATGCTGCCAAGCACCTGAATTTTGATCACATGACCACAGAGATGCTGCAACAGTTGTTGCTTCTGACAGTGGCTGTAATTTCCTTTGCTCAGTGCTGTTGTGATTTCAAACAGTTGCTGAACGAACTGAGGCAGTAAGTTGAGGACTACCTGTATTATACCTAATCAAAATAGTTAAGCAGACAACTTTGACCAATATGGATTTCTTACAGAATGTTTTGGTAAACTCCCAAGATAATACCTACATTGGGAATTGCATAGTTAGCATGTCATTTGCAGTCAGGTTTATCAATCTTTAGCTTGTTCTGAATACCTATGGTTTAATCTGGCTGTGACATAAACCACTTAATAATGGTCTCAAATGTCAATTTTCTGTTTTCCCTTTATTCTGTTTCATATTTCTGAAACTTTCATTTTCAACAAAATAGGTTACTGGTTCTAAGGTAGTTGAGAGGAAGCATACAGAGAAAGAAAACAGATGTAGTGAAAGTGTTTTCCTGTGTAATTATTACCCCACTGCTGTTAGCTACTTTGATTTCTGGTTTTTATTAAAACAGTCACAAAAATATACTAACATTTTGCAGTTGAAGTTGATAACAGGAAATGGAGAAAGTTAGCATCATCTTGCTGTCAAGCTGGTCTTTCTCAGCATGATCTCCATCCATCATTATGACATTGCCGCTTTGAGGATGTTACTTCTCAATCTACTGTATGTCCATATATTTCCTAAACTTTGCCAATCATTCATTCTTAAGAAGAAATTTTTAATGTTTTAATTGGTAGTGAGTTTTAATTGGGCCAAATGTATATATCTTTTAATATTTGTACTGCGTGTTTTTTAATTTTGGCTGTACACCGCCCTGAGTCCTCAGGGAGAAGGGCGGTATAGAAATTTAAAATAAAATAAAAAATAAAATAAGTTCATTTTGTGTGCCACCCCTCTTATCTAGAGGCATTCTTCTACTTTGTTCCTTTAAAACAGTGGCCCCCAACCTTTACGACTTGGCAGCCAGGCAGGGAGGAGAAGGAAACCATCCCACTGCACACACAAATCGAGCTGCGCATGTGCACTGGCCCACTGCTCATGCAATTTCTGCTCTGCCCGTGTGAGCCTGCTGCTTACACGCTCAGTTCCAAACAGGCCCCGGTCTGGTAGTGGCCCTTGGTCCAGGGGTTGGGGACCCCGGCTTTGAAATTTGCTCATATTGTTTTATACTCAAGAAAATGTAGGATTCTATGAGAATCAGTGGGCTGGATCCATGCATTGTGCTAAACCACAGCTTCTTTCATTATAGTTTAGGTAAGCCACCATTGGCTAAACTTGCACAATACACTAAACCATAAACCAGGATTTAGAAATCATAAATCACAATGGCTGGCTGAATTCATATAATATTCTAATATTCAAAGCAAAGAACAGCCACAATACAGCATAGCACAATATTGCAGCCCTCCCTTGTAATATTCTTCAACATCTTCTGGCAGAGAAAGTTTTGGAAAAGTCTTTCTTTTATATAATTACAGACGTTAACCACATTAGAAGAAAAATGAGTTGTGGATATTTAAGAAAATTCATTGCAGAGTTCACCGAACTTTTAAAATATGTATTGCTTTCCACTTTTGTTTAAACAAATTCCTTTGAAAGATAAAGATTTCTCAGTGTTCAAAAACTGAAGTGCTTTGTTACATACTGACACTGGTATCTCTGCTGATAGATGATCCTGTGAAATTTCCTTTAACAAAATAATTATCTGGCTATTTGCCTTAACCTAAAGAGGAAAAAGCTATTTTTTGTTCATTTATTATTTTTCAGCTTAAAATAAATGTGTACACCTCACTTCCACCCCCGACGCAATGATATTCAGCTAGAAAAGAGGGTGCAGAGGTTCACAGTAGCACTGTTACAAATGTGGATGTTGTTTTTTCTGGGTCTTTAAAAATAGATTAGCCTCCAAATAAGCCTCATTTGTTCCACATAAAATATATAGTTTTACATTATTAGAATGAACATTGCCACTTCAGTATACTGCAACCCTAACTAATCTGATTTAGAAAATAAGCAGGAACAGATCTGATTATACTATTCAGATGGGGACTTCCTTGGAATGCCAGGACTGCAGGTGTTGAATTAAGAATGCTGCATAGATTTATTTTTTTGTTGCCTTTCTTTCTTGATTTTCTCAAGAATTTCTCACAAATAATCAATTTACTTGGTAGTATTAAACCATTCAGCTAACAATAGTGGATTAATCCTCCCAACTACAAGCAATACTGTGTTTCTCCAAAAAGACGACCCACCTTGAAAAGAAGCCCTATCACATTTTTGAGCACATGCAATCAAATTAAGCCCCACCCACAAAATTAACCCTAATTAAGACCCCTCCCACCCGGGGGTGCAGGGGATAGGGCAAGGCACACAGGTAAAAAATAAGCTAGGGTGGGGATGGGGGGGATGGAGCTGCCCTACTTACTAGGCCTCGCACACCTCGACACCTGCCTCACCTCCTTCTGTGGCTGCTTCTTCTGCAGCCACTTGCCACCACTCAAACGCATCGCCCCAGCCTCCGTTTTGGTTTTAGATGCCTGCTGGAAGGCATCTGTCGAGACTCACGTCAACTTGACACATCTGAGGATAGGAAATCGCGAGGGATTCAGAGATGACAGCCATGGGGATGGTTCTGGGAAACCTCTACCAGCTGGAGAAGGGGGATTGAGGGCTACATGATGGGGGTGGTGGTGTATTGTTGATCTAGGCGGTTGGGCACCCTGCCGCCGGGAGAGGTGGGGTCGTGCGAGAAATCCCCTTGCCTCGGCAGGGAAAGAGGCGGACGACAATAACAGCTATTATCGGCTGCAGATGCTTTCCGGCAGGCATCTGAAGGCAAAATGGAAGCCGGGGTGATGCATGTGAATGGCCGCAGAAGAAGTGGGCCAGCAGTGGGCTCCTGCTGGGTGGGGCTGTTGGTGCCACCACCGTGAGGTGAGTCAATAATTAAAGGTAAAGGTTCCCCTCTCACATATGTACTAGTCATTCCCGACTCTAGGGAGCGGTGCTCATCTCCGTTCCAAAGCCGAAGAGCCAGCACTGTCCAAAAATTTCTCCGTGGTCATGTGGCCGGCATGACTAAATGCCGAAGGCGCAAGGAACGCTGTTACCTTCCCACCAAAATAGGTGGTCCCTATTTTTCTACTTGCATTTTTTACATGCTTTCGAACTGCTAGGTTGGCAGAAGTTGGGACAAGTAACGGGAGCTCACCCCGTTACACGGTACTAGGGATTCGAACCACTGAACTGCCGACCTTTTGATTGACAAGCTCAGCATCTTAGCCACTGAGTCACTGCGTTCCTCAAGTCAATAATTAGAACCCTTCAAAAAGAAGACCTAGCTGTTTTTGGGGGGGGGGTCAAAAGAAAACATGGTACTAAAATGAACTTCTAGTAATAATAATTTCTACATTTCTAATCTAATTATCATTTCACTATTCCACTATGGTGCAAAGCTCTTAACATATTACTGTTTCCATTAGTAGAAGTATTTTATTAAATTGTACCCTGTGGGAGACAGATTGAAAGCTCTGGCTTTCCCAGGGTAGGAAAGCCATTTATATCAATAATCAAGTACAGCCTAACACTAACCAAGGTGTCTATTAAGCCATAAAAAGAGTGGGATTTAAATGACAAAGGTATAAGATAGCCCTCCTGTTTACAGAAAGCAAATAATTGCTTTAAGTGGCTTCACTTTAGCCAGCAATAAACATTGAACTTGGCCATGTCAACTACCTTGTATAGAGTTCCTTTTTTCTAATATAATTTTATTAAAAATTACAATTAAAAAGGTAAAATCTAATACAGACTAAGAAAAATAAAAGAATGAAAAGAAAAAATTAGAAAGTGTAGGAAATGAAAATAGAAAAATAAGAATATAGTAATGAAAAGAAATGTATAAAGAAATTACTTCCCCTTTGATGTCAAGTTTAAAATATTTTGTACTTTTCTTACAATAAAACAAATGATCTCTTCTTATATATTATCTCTTATCTATAAAAAAACCCCTCAGACCTCATCATTCAGTCTTGATCAGCAAAGTTCATCAAGGATTACCAGATATAATAACATATCTGTCAGGAAGCAGAAATCTGTGGTTGAAAATTATCATAGCATAAGATCTAAACAATCTGAAAGGACGGAAAGTAGGGTACAGGATTATTCAGAGGATAGAATAGGGCAGTTCTTGTATCATGTTCCTGGGAAGCTTTGCTTTCAAGAATAAACATAATATATTAAATTATATCAACTGTGTTTAATGACACAAATGTTTTGCTTTATGAATGCAGCCATTCACACTCCTTGATTTTATTTATTTATTTTTAAAATAGTTTTATCATATGTATTAACAAGGTACAGATAAATAGTTTCAGTTTTTTAAATGTTGAAATTCCAAGTATGGCACTTAGGAAGCATATTATATGAAGTTATGCCTACTTTCTAAACAGTATGCATATGTATGGTACTTCACACCTTCTAGACCAGGGGTGTCAAACTCGATTTCATTGAGGGCCACATCAGGGTTGTGTTTGACCTTGGGATGGGGGGGCATGGTCAGGGTGGGTGTGGTCAGCTCAACGTCACTCCTGTCAGGGGCACCTTTGGTGGCCCAAGAGCTCTGCCAACAAAAACGGGCTCCTGAGCTCCATTTCCGGTTGCAATGGCCTCCAGCAACCGTCTGCCAGCAAAAACGGAGCCCGAGAGGGCCACATGCAGCCCTCCTGAGCTCAGTTTTCACTGGCAGAGGCACCACAGGCCAGTCCTTTGCTGTTTCCAGGGCGGCCCCACGGGCCAGATCTAAGCACCCTGCGGGCCGGATTCAGCCCCAAGCCTTGAGTTTGACACCCCTGTTCTAGACAAATTTGTGCTTCTTTTACATATTGAGCAAAAAGGTTATTATGTTTTCAGTATTTTATAATCTGTTCTAGATTTTCCTCCAGGAAATAGGGAACAATGTCATGGAATGTAAATCAGGATCCTTCTTTGTGCCTTGTATAGAACCAACCCCTAAAAGTCAGAGAAGCTCTGAAAAATTTGTTTGACAATTTTTAAATAGGCTTTCTTTAGGCGATAAAACAGAATAGCCTTCCTTAAACTTTCTACCTTCCTGACGTGATAAAGCTATTACTCCCAGCAGGTGGTCCATTCTGGAAGTGATAGTCTTGAGATTTGGTGGACTCCATATTGGAGAAACCAGTAGTAAAGAGCTAGCCTTCTCATGCAAAGAACTATGTTTAGTTTAGCAGGACTAAAGAATGTGTTGTGACCGATTCATACATCTCACTGCCACAATTGGACAGATTCATGCATCCCATCAAGCCATAAGCCAGGGGTTTTGCACCTGAAGCCCCCTATCCATGAGATGCCTACAAAAGTTTGGCCCCTGGTGTTTCCAGTTGCAATTTTTACTATGATAGAAACAACATTGCTTTAAAAATCTGTGGAGAGTGATGATACAATTTACTTAAATATACATGCAAATGGCATGAAGTCAGGTGAACTTTCATCCAGGAAAAGTCCATAATATTTTTTTGAAACAGACTCCATTTATGCAAAAGCTAAATCTTGGACTGGAAAACATTGTTCCTCTCTAATGAAAGCCGTCTGTATCTCCCAATAGAGGAAGCCAAAGCTAAGCAAATTACATTATGACTTTGAATGATGCATGAATCAAACCAGTATTTCATGCTACTGAGGGCAATGCCTGTTTTGAGTAGGGCTGAAGAAATGTTCAAATAATGTCTCTTTGTTTTTCCGAACCCAACCTGCCTGGGCTTGCTAAGAGCTTTAGCATACAACTGGTCCTGTTGACATTTTGGATATACAGAGCGATTTTTTAGTTAAACACAATTTTGTGTGCTTAGCGGTTGAGCTGGAGCAGGAGATGATGGTGCAACTTTGGGATGGGGGAAAATTTCTCTGTATTTTTATGACGAAATTATGTATTAAGTCATGGTTTTAATTACATGTTTTTGTTGGTTCGTCACCAACAAAACCGTCATTTCACTGGAAGAAATTGTGATATTAATTGATTAAGCAAATCAGCAGGGTAGGGATGTGTGGTGTTAGATATGTCTCTCTTTAAATCAAGGGTTCCATTTTTCAAGTTGCTGCCCTTATCAAGGGTTGGTTGCCTAAATGAATAATAGATCAGGTATCTTCTGTAGTAAGAGCCTAGTGATGTATATTTCTACTATGCCTATAAAGAAACCTGCACTCTTAGCATTCTATGAATATTTCTGTGTTTTGACCATATACTTATTGCAAGTCATGGGCCATCTGGAGCGCTCTGTGTAGGCTGCTTTCATCAACTGCCTCTTGCTTTAGAGCTCTTCATGTGCCCTTTCACTGACACTGGAAATTCAAAAGAGCATCTTGAAACAGCAAGGGCTATCGGATCAGAAATGTTGCTGAGATGTGCTAGCATAGTTGCAAAATTAGAAGGCATTTTAAAATAATGTGGCTGAAATTTGTTTTCAGGGAGCTAAAGAAGTTGCTTGGGCTGAGACACCAGACAGGGGAGTTCTCTGTAAACCAGGCTTCCCCGCTCTAAATTATATCAGTCTGGGGATAACTCACACCACCAATCCCTACATTTAGTTTTTTATTTCTTCAGTTTACAAAACAGTCTGGAAAATCTCTGACATGAAAACTCTGGCTGGATCCCATTGGATCTGAATGCCATTAAATTCTTTGATCTTGCAGCTTCTTTGAGAATACCTGAAATGTGATGGAAAGACAGACTTTTCTAACTTGGGAAATTTTGAGCTATATGGGTTTTGATTTCAGAAACTCAGCAATGGCTGTGCTAGTCAAGGAATTCTCGAAATTGGAATCAACAAGTCAGGAAAGATTGTGTTAGCTGGCTGGCTGGAAAAATCCTGAAACAGAACTAAATGTGTGCAAAACCATGATAATAAATCTTGTCAGTAATAATATGTCCTGTATATTTGAAACTAGACTAGTATAATCTAGAATTTTCTGGAATGTTACTAGTTCTCAGAATTGTAGCCCAGACAAAACTGAATAACAACAGATTGGGAAAAGCAGTGTTAAACACATGCTAAGAAAATGTGCTCCAAAATCATTGGCTCTGAGACCTAATTTGAACTTGGAGACAATTTGTAATGGCCATTCATTAGACAACAGATATTTCTGTATCATTTCTCTCTGAAAGGGGAGAAGATGTTTCATGTCCTCCTCATCACAATTAGAATCCATCAACCTTAATTTGAATGTGTTAGTTGTCTAGCGTGGCCCATAGTAATTCAACAGTCAAATTGATTTTCAGAGGAGTAAAAGATGAATAATTATCTTTCTATCTGAACATTTGGGAACCCATTTGTAGAATAGATTCTTAGAAGATTAATTCTGGGAGGATAACCTAGCTGGGCTTTTTTTGGAGGGCGGGAGAGATACAGCTGAAAAGGGAAAGGATTAAAGAATATGTGGTAGTCTAATTATCAGTTAACAGGCTGAAAGTTTCCTAGATCAACCTGTTAGTAAACACTTCCTTCCTTTTGTTTTAAAATAGTATTGGAAAATTATGTTCCCATACGAAATGAACATGTTCCCACAGATTAGAAAAAATAGGCAGAAAGAACTCTGCAATAAATTTCTTCCTTTTATTTAATAAATAGGGTCAACAGAATGTTGTCTAATACACCCTAATATTTGCAGAGCTAATGTTTAAAATGACTCAACACAATAAAACAATATTAATGTTAGAACTTCTAAAGTTAGAAAAAATCATTCTTAACAGTTTTCTGTTATAAAAAAGAAAAGGATACAAGGGAGAGAGAATCTGTTTGATCTGATGATGAAGGCATCAGGTTAGATAAACCAGGAGACTGTGAATTCTAGTTCCACCTAGAACTAGCGAAAAACAGCTGGGTGATTTTGGGCCAATCACTTACCTCACAGGATTGTTGTTATGGGGAAAATATGAAGAGAAAAGGTATGTTTGCTGCAGAAAAGCAGAAATATAATAATAATAAATGCTATATTAAAATAAGCATTTAAAGATCCTTGTAGTAAAAATCTCTGCAAATTTAGAGAAGAGAGTGTTGAGCATGGCAGCATCACAGAGAAGATCCAGCTGTCAGCCTTTGGCAGTAACTCTTGGAATACATACCTCAACTTCCCCTTATGAGTGAGTGATAAAGGTATATAACAATGAAGGCAATCGTACAGATATTCAAGTCCCAAGTTATTTAGGGCTTCATAGGTCTTAACCAGAACCTTGAACGTAACTTGGTAACTGATAGCCAGTGTGCAAGGTGAGAGGTCCTTGGTGCTCTCTGAGTGTGCTTGTTTTCTTGTAGATGTTTCATTACCCAAACTAGATAACATCATCAGTGCTAGTAAGGTGTGCTATTTGCTGTCAGTTTATATTCTGGTGTCTTGCCGGTTTGTGTGGCAGTCTTAGAGATTCTTTGGTTGGGCTGTTTACTGATGGCTCTTTGGCAGTTTTTTGATTGGGGTATTGTTTAGTTGATTGTTGGTCTGATGTTAACCTTGGAGTTAATCTATGCTGATTGCTGGTGGAGAGGTAGTTGAGCGCCTGGTTACTATGGGTGGTTTTTCTGTAGACTTGTGTTTCTAGTTTACAATTGTGGTCTGTGCTAATCGGGATGTCCAGGAAGGGTAGCGAATTGTTGTTTTCTTCTTCTCTGGTAAACTGGATTCCCTTAAAAATGTTGTTGATGGTTCTATGGGTGTTCTCTAATTGGTCTTTTTGTATTATGGTGAAGGTAGCGCCTACATATCCGATCCATATTTTTGGTTGTATTTGTAGAAGTGCTATGGCTTCTAGATGATGACCTCCGCTATAAGTCCCAAAAGTGGTGATCCCATAGGTGTCCCTTTAATTTGTGATAAAAACTGTGCAAGGTTGCATTATGTTGCAGTGAAAGCTCTCACAGGCCTGAAGTGAAGAAACAACAAACGAATGGGTGTAAAGTCTCGATTTTTGGAAAGTTAAATCCCAGCTCTTCAACTGAAAAGTTTCCATCTGTCATGGATCCAATGAAAATTTGAAAATCAAAGAAATTAATGAAATATTTATAAACCTGGATATAATATTAGAAGTTGCACCGTTAACAAAATTAATCAAATTCTTATCCCCTGGTGATATAATGTCCTCCTTTTCCTTTTGTAAGAACTTACTGTATTTTCACCAATAACTATATTCAGTATTTTCACCAATAAACAACAGTAGTTGTGTTCTTTAAAAGGAAAAAGAAATACAAATTTAATGAAAGCAATTCCTTTAGGCTACCCAGAAAATAGATAAATCATTACAGGTTATCCTAGGCAAGCTATGAGACAGCTTCACTGCAAGCTTTCAATATATTCCAAGACCCAATTTGTAGATCTAAATTGGAGGAATCTATCCATCTTATGTAATCATTTTAAAATCTAGTCTTTTGTTTTTAAATATAGAGATAGTTTACAATATTCACATTTTTAAAATATTGCTTTCTCTTGACTTCCCAAACAATTAACTAGGCTATATTGTGGTATCTTAAGTGTGTGTTGGTATGTACATCTTAGTTACCAGCTTTGATTGTGCTTGTAATATCCTGGCCAAAATGTTCTATATCTGATTGATGCTGTCCTTATTCTAAGCAGAATATGCTACAGGTGTAAAGTGGATGACCTAGGCCTAGTCTATGTTTCTGAATATTACTAAAAAGTAGGATGGCATCTGTTGATCTGAGTTCTCAGGCTAGATTCTAGACATTAAATGTCAATGTTTACCTCTATATTCACGAATTTATTTGCAGCAGAAACACATATACAAAAATAGTAGATTAGTTGCTTTATCATAAACTAGAATGAAGTCATTACACAGAGAAAACCTATGTACTACAGAAGGTAAAAATCAAGCCTTCACTCTCTGTTTTTCATGGTTCCAATTCTAGGTCTTTTTCTCTGGCCATTTTTCCAACAACCTTCAGATTGGAAGGCACCTGCCTGATGGTGATATAACAATTATCACAGGCCTGACCACTGCTGATTCCTCCAGAGTTCTTTACAAACTCTGACAGACCAACAGAGGCCAACCTTATGAGAACCATGGTTTATGGCCACCTTTCTTATCTCCTACCTTTAATTTGTTTTATTTACATTTTAATAGTCTTCGATACTTTGCATAATGTTGCTTACCCTAAAAGGAAATTGGGTAAATACTGTATATTCCACTTGTCCTTTGAGATTGATTATATTTATTCCTTTTATGAATTTCTGGCATAAGGTTTAGCAATGTGTTGCATAATATGTAACAAGGTGAACTTTTTAATCCGTATCTTGAAATTTTAGACACAGAATATGTTAAAAACATGGAAAGAATTTGAACATAAGAAGTGTATAAACCAAATAAGAGAATGTAAGCCAATAGTAGACGGTTCCTTGGCACAGCTCATAAACTTAAAAAGTTCTTCCTGAACGTTGTATGGAAAAGGACATACTGAGCAAGATTCTGCATGTGATGATTCTCTGCAGGTGTTTTAGGCTAAATCCACTAAAATTTTAATTCCTTTATGCATTCATTATTTTGTATTCAGAATTGCAATATTCTGATAACATTATTCTGTTCATCTGATAATTAACTGAGTTAATTATTAAAAGCAGAGGTTGTAAGAATATACTGCAGGAAAAAAAACTGGTTAAACAATCCCATGATGATCACAATAAATACCGATCTATCCCAAAGATGCTGGTTTCTTTTCAGTTAAATACTCCATAAGAATTAATCTTCAGAGAGGAAAAGGATTCATTCTTATTGATATCTTTCACTGTTCATAACAAATCTGAGCTTGCATAAATGATCAGTTCTCAAGAACTTTCAAAAGCAGAGTGGCACTTTAGTATAGTGGTTAAGACACCAGGCCAGAAACTAATAGACTGTGAATTCTAGTTCTGCCTGAAAGCTGGCTAGGTGATTTTCTCTCTTAGTCCAACCCACCTCACAGGGTTGTTGCAGGAAAAAATAGGAGGAAAGAAAATTAATTATGTTCGCCACCTTATTAACAAAAATAATAAAAGCGGGATAAAATAATTGCATTATCCAAAAAATATAAAAAAAAAACATTGCTCACTGAGTTTGTGGTAGATTAAAAATTACTTGCAGGTATAAAATGTGTGTGAGAGCAGATATTGCACTTCTAAACCTCTTTTTTGACTGGCTAGTTTTCAGAGGAAAAATAAACAGTTCAGTATTAGGCAGTAATTACATTTACGCATCTCTCCAAATCAGTATTAAGGGAAGTGTTTGCATTCAACATTGTTTGAAACTAAATGGACAACCATTTTTCTGAAATGGTATAGGGTTTCCTGTCTTGGACTAGAAGAACTCGAAGGTCCCTTCCAACTCTGCTATTCCATTCCATTCTAAATAAAATACCATAATCATATAGTAATATGTTTGCATATCAGTTAATACTAATCTGTCTATTCATAAACATGCCAGTTATTGTTAAAGTTAAATCTGAAGATTTGCAATTAACTAAGCACTTTAAAGTTATTTTGGAAATGAATGACAGATTTCAGCATTGTATGAAGAAGTGGGGATTCATGTTCTGGATTGTTTCTTAACCACACAGATGGCAGAAACAAAATGAGATGTGCGAAAGGTCAAATAGCTGTTCTTAGTATAGAATTTTAGATACTTCAGTGCAAATATCTTAGCTTTTAAAGCAGAAAAAAAAATTAGGCCTGATCTCACTTAGGCTTAATCTCAGGATCAATGCTCCTGGGAAGAATGGTTGATTTGATAAAAAAATATGATAAGGATCTTATCCAGAGATGTATATTGAAAGTCCATTAGAAAGGACACTGTTAATAGAATAGAATAGAATAGAATAGAATAGAATAGAATAGAATAGAATAGAATAGAATAGAATAGAATTCTTTATTGGCCAAGTGTGATTGGAGACACAAGGAATTTGTCTTGGTGCATACACTCTCGGTGTATATAAAAGAAAAAATACATTCATCAAGAATCACAAGGTACAACACTTAATGATAGTCATAGGGAAACAGTCAATATAAATGTTGGATAATAAGAGATTTTTAAAAAAAATCTGTATGTATAACTAAAAAAATAATCCAAGGTGTAGCATTATAAACAGGACTGGTATTTAAAGAGCTAGTATGAAGCAGAAGAAGGATGATTTGGGGAGAAGTTTAATAAACAGAGGAGTTAACCTGGATCGATGACAAGGAAACTGGTCACAGAGTGTCAGTGCAGGAGAGACGAGGCAACAAAGGAATTGCAGGGATGGTTTGAATGAAATGGATCAAGTAGGGGCAGAATAGGAAATAAAAGAAATTTACAGTATAAGGAAGAAATGTTGCACATATGCCTATACAGTTTTGAAGGAAAAGGAAGGGTAAATGTAGTAACTGCAAGGAAAAGGGTATTTAAAGATGGTAAGACTTTTTTTTTCTTCAGCAGGAGCAAAAATTACTGTAATACTAGAGCAGTACAGTAAAATAAGTTTTGAATTCAAAATGGAATGATGGGGTCTATAGAGGGAGATCTATTGAGTTAAGTTCATGGGTATAAATGGAGATTCAAATGAGTTCTTCATGTCTAAAATAACCTTCATAACACTTATCGACCTTCAGTAAATTTCATTCCAAAGTTGCTTATCTTAAAGCTCTGGTTTATAGGCTGAATAGTGGCAACAGCATCCATTTGGACTGAATTATTTTCTACTCTATTCTCCACTGCACCCCAATAGTAATTGTTACCATATAATGATAGAATAAATATATATTTTTCAAAGTCATTAGAATAAGAGCCTAATACCCTTTCTAATCTTTTTTTCTCTTGCCTTTTGTTCTGTCTCTCACTCTCTCTTTTAACACACAAACACACCCAGATGCCACAACCTATGACTCAGAGGCCACAAGCCACAGCATTGAATAGATATCTTAATAGGTGGTATTAAATTATAGTTTTTTAACATGACAAAAGAGGAGAACTTTATTAAACAAATTTAATTTTTAATCATCTTCATTAATCTCTTTGTGGTGTCTCTGCTCATTTTGGGAGTTCAACCCTGTCTCCCTGTTTAAAGAAAAAACCCCACTCTTTGCCTAAATTGTGCATTGTCCCATATTTCTAATAAATAAAAATACATAAAGGTTGTTCTCTAAACCAGGGGTCTCTAAACTTGACAACTTTAAAACTTGTGGACTTCAACTCCCAGAATTCCTCAGCTGGCCACAAGTCTTAAAGTTACCAAGTTTTGGTGGCCCTTTCTCTATACCAGAGTTCAGCAACCTTTTTGGCTTTGCAGACCGGCAGAAGTGGGTGGAAAGAGGGGATGGTTCCATGTGAGCTGTTTGCACCCACTGCTGGTACAAGTAGGAACACATGCATGCGCTTGCTCGCCACTTCTGTGGCCCAGTTTTGAAAGGCTCAAGGCCCGATAGTGGGCCGCGGCCTAGGGTGGGGACCCCTGCTTTATACCAAGGACTATTAAATCAAACTTAAGAGTGAGAAATAAAGGACCTTAAGAATAGAGAGTGTGAAGAGGCAGGGAAACTTACCATCAGCAGTGAGTATCTGGATAGACAGACTGAACAGGTTGTGGAGATTACTAGATTAGTCTTCTATTGTGGCTGGCTGTGTGTGTGTATATATATTGTGTGTGTGTGTGTGTGTATTATGTGTGTGTGTGCGTGTATGTGTGTATTATGTGTGTGTGCGTGTATATGTGTGTGTATACACACACACATACTACAGGAATATCTAAAGCTGCATTTTATCATTAAATGGGATCATCATTTAAGATGTCAGACTAGACAAAAATGTATTTGATTACATCATTTTTATAATACTGATTCATTTCTGCAGTTATCTACTTATACTTGAAAGCATTGTGGAGCAAAATATGTGTTGCCAGAGTTATGCCTATTCATAGTCATCATTTTAAATGCTAATTTATTAAAATGCATTTGTTTTTTTCTCTCTCTCAAATTACAGCATATTGGGAATTCAAATATACGTCCTTTGGTTTTCACAGATAAAGGGAGAATTGGCCTAATGTTTTTGATCTAAATTCCTATTCTGCTAATTGTGTAAAAAATTTAAAAATTTAAAAGTTATTTTTAATGGCATCATCTCATGAAATGCTAAGAAAAGCTATCTGGTCAGATCAGTATCTGTGCATAATATACAGAGTTGAGACAAAATACTCTTGTCTATTTAGCTATCATATTCTAGTGTGCATACAATTCGAAGTCTGGAGTTTTGTATCTGTAATTCAGCCTGATTTTAATGTTTCACAAAAGCTATAGTATTTAAGATTTGTTATTTGTCTTCATCAATGTTGCCTTCGTATGAATGATCGCTGCAGACAGAATCTAAAACAGAATCTTGCAAATATCAAATGTATTTAATCTTATTGAAGAATAGTTATCTAAGGCATAGAAAACTTATTTCTGATACAGTATTTATTTATTTATTTATTTATTTATTTATTTATTTATTTATTTATTTATTGGTTCGAATTATATGCCGCCCTTCTCCGGAGACTCAGGGCGGCTTACAATGCGTTAAGCAATAGGCTTCATACTTTTGTATATACCTGCTTCAGCCCCCCCATAAGCGGTATTCTTTTTTATACAAAAAGTCAGCTTATTGCCCCCACAATCCAGGTCCTCATTTTTCCTACCTCGGAAGGATGGAAGGCTGAGTCAACCTTGAGCCTGGTGAGATTTGAACTCGCAGTAATTGCAGGCAGCTGGCAGCTAAGTGCTACTTAACAGCACTTTTGTCTGCTGTACCACCAAAGCTTTTTCATTGGTATTCATTGCTACTGTTGTTTTGTAATGGGCAAATGTCTTTTTAAATGTCTTCTACACTGTATTTTCAGAATACATGTTACATTAAGTATAATGTACATTATCCCCACCTTCATCTATGGAATATGGCTTCTAAGGATAAACTTTCTATAGTTTTCCAGCATTTATCCTGGAAATTTGTTAGGGCAAGATTATTATTGGCTATGTTACCTTTTTTCTTTCCAATCTTTTAAGTGGAATGGCTCTTCGAGAATTTTCTAATTACACAAGTAACCATTTTCCCAGTAGCATCATTTGGCACCTTAGAACTAATTCACAAATCTTTTAGGCAATTCTGAAATAAATATCTGTGGATCACTGCAGAAGTATCAGCACTGACAATTTGAGGCAACACAGATCTAGGTTCCTTGGCTCACAGCAGTCCTTTTATTAAGAACTTGGGTAGTGAAAAACCTTTAAGCTCACTAGCTCTTTTATGTGCGCTGTAGGGAACTGTAGTAGGAGACATTAATTATTTTCTTTAGAAGGCAGTTTAATCCAGGCATCAAAATGAAACAAGTAAACTTTTCAACACCTCACTGCTATTAGTGAAGAGGCTTTTTAGCATTACTTTATGTTACTTAACCCGACTTACCAAAATATTCGTATGCTGAGGACAATTTGTAAGAAAAAGTTACTGGTAGAAATGCATTGCCACATATCTCTGGTGTGTTTCCCAGTAATGTTTCAAAATCATAATTTTTAAACAGCTGTTTGTAATTCATCTGTCTGCAAAATGACCACAATGCTTAGAAGACAGTCAGTTACTGGCCTGACTATTGCAGGGGTTGCAAGTACAGGTTTTCCAGTTGTGGAAATATACTGAGGATAAGGGAGTCTGCTTAGAAGGTCTAACATGGTATTATTCTATACTTTCAGATTCAAATACACATTGATGTGGCAGCTAAATAGTGAGATTTGGACTCTGCTACCAGATGCTTATTGCCCTTAAGATAAAGATCTGGTACATGCATTCAGAAGCTCATGTCCCTCCACAGAGATGCTACTAGGCAATTTTCAAGGATCAAAGGGGATTGTAGATTGCAGAAGCCGAATGATTCCTGTATGAGGAATCAGTTAATTGCAGAAGTTAATACATCATTTTTCAGAAGGCTAAGATGATAATGTTAGTAAATCATGAGTGATTGTGTAGAGTTGGAGAATAATTACCCATTGTCAAAACAAGTGGAAAGACTCCAGGAACGGATGGTTTAACTGCGGTGTACTATAAAACTTTTAAGTAGAAATGATTGAACAGCTTAAAGATTTATTTTGTAGCATACAACAAGGGGGAAAAATACCCCCTTCATGGAAAGCAGCTTTTGTCTCTTTGATACCGAAAGAGGAGGCAGGCTCTACAAAACCGGAAAATTTTAGACCAATATCTCTCCTGAATACGGATTATAAAATCTTTGCGAAAGTATTAGCCAACAGATTAATGCCAGTTATTCAAGAGGTGATTCATCATGATCAAGCAGGATTTATAGAAGGCAGATATATGAAGGATAATGTGAGGCAAATTATAGACTTATTGGAATATCTTGAGAAGAATAAACAGGTCTCTGCAGTGCTGGTGTTTTTGGATGCGGAGAAGGCCTTTGATCGAGTGAATTGGAATTTTCTATTAAAGACTTTAAAAAAGATGGACTTTGGGGACCAGTTTGTACAGGCGGTTTCAGCAATCTATCAAGAGCAAACAGCACAAATTATTATTAATGGAAGTTTAACTACAAATTTCAGTATAGAAAAAGGCACAAGACAAGGTTGTCCGTTATCCCCGTTGTTGTTTATTCTAACTTTAGAAGTCTTGTTGAATACAATACGGGACTCGAGCACTTTGAAGGGAATAGTGATAAGGCAAGAGGATTACAGAACAAGGGCATTTGCAGATGATCTGGTTGTTACCCTAACACAACCGATAGAATCAATAATTCAGATGAAAGACATTACAGAAGAATATGGTATGGTATCAGGATTTAGACTGAATCAGAAAAAAACCAAGATGATGGTTAAAAATATGACAGTTGATCAAAAGAAGGAACTGGAAAGGAAGGCAGGTTTTGAAATAGTATCAAAGGTGAGATATCTAGGAGTTCAAGTTGCAGATTCAAATATAAAACTGTTCCAAAATAATTATGAGGTGTTGTGGCGAAAGGTACAAAAGGATATGGAAACCTGGAAAAAACTGCAGCTGTCTCTACTTGGAAGAATAGCAGCAGTTAAAATGAATGTTCTACCTAGATTTTTATTTTTGTTTCAAATGATTCCGGTGCTTAAAAGTGATAAACAGTTGACGGAATGGCAAAAAGGAGTGAATAAGTTTGTTTGGAATGAGAAAAGGTCAAGAGTTAAACTGAAAATTATGCAAGATGTTCGTGAAAGGGGTGGTCTTAAACTTCCAAACCTGCGATTGCAGCAGCGTTTACACAAGCAAGTGATTGGTTTGGAAGAACAAAGACTGGAATATTGAATATTGAGAGTTATGACCTTGAATTTGGTTGGCATGCATATTTATTCTGTGAACAGCCATATACTTAGAAGCTCCTTGATGAGAGTATGGAAGAAGCACCGACTCAAATGGGATTATAAAATACCGTTGTGGTTGGATCTTGGTCATATTATATGGAATATAAATATAGTCACTCGGGTTTTTATACAAAGAAGTACTTTTTAATGATGGGGGCAGATAGCAATTGAAGTCATTAAACACACTGTTGGAAGAAGGGATTAATTTGACTTGGTTACAGTGTAATCAACTTCAGTTAAGATGGAGAGAAGATCAAAAAATTGGATTAATGTTGCATGAAGAAGAATTGGTTAGGCAGATGAAAGAGAAAGGCCCAATGCATATTAAGAGGGTTTATAATGTTTTATTAGAAAGAGATTCAGAAAATGAATTGGTTAAAGATTGTATGATAAAATGGGCGCAAAATTTTGCAGAACCAGTTATGATGGAAACCTGGGAAAAAATATGGGTTCAGAATGTTAAATTCCACAGTCGCAGAATTTGAGGGAAAATTTTTATAAAATGTTTTATAGGTGGTATCTAGAGCCTAAGAAATTGTCATGCATGTATGCTAATGTTCAACCGAAATGTTGGAGATGTGATTGCTTAGATGCTACATATTATCATATATGGTGGACATGCAAGAAAGCAAAGGCTTTTTGGATAAAAATTTGGTGGGTTATGCAAAATGTTTTGAAGAAAAAAATTCAGTTTTCTCCTCAATTGTTTTTATTGGGTATAGTTAAGGGCTTTTCAATGAGTGAAACAAAATTGATATTGTATATGGTGACAGCAACTAGGTTATTGATTGGTCAATATTGGAAAAGGGATGATATGCCTACAATTCAAGAATGGACTTTGAAGATGGCCAGTTTTGCAGAAATGGCAAAGATATCAGCATATTTAAAAGATCGGACTCAGGAGACTTATGCATGGGAGTGGAAGAAATGGATAGATTATGTGCAGAATAAATATCAAACTAGGAAGTATCAGATAGCTTTTAGCTGAATGTTGTGTAGAAATGTATAGTTTATAGGGGGTAAAATAGCTTATTGTTATGTAGAAATGTATAGTGCACAGGGGGCAGAATAGAGGGGTGGTAAAGTATGATACGATATAATGTGGGTGGATGGATTTCACCTTGAGGAAGTCATGGGAAGAGGGGAGGGTTTGGGGGGGTTTAGGGAGGGATGGGGGGGAAATGGGGGAAAAATTGATATTTGTAAAACTTTTTCAATAAAAAAAAAACAAGTGGAAAGACAAGGAACTCATGTACCTTTTGAGACGAAATGCTGATCTCCCCCCCCACCCCATTTAGAATGCAATTGACTTTGGAATTGGAGAGATAGATAAAGTGCTGATAAAGGCATTTCTGTCAGAAATGTAAATAATTGTATGGCAGTGGCTTTCTAGCTTGTGTAATTCTTTTTTTCCAATTCCTGCTTCTGAAAGAAGTTAAAAGAAGATAGATATGAGAGAGAGGGCGGGGGCGGGGGGGACAGACAGACAGGCAGGATCACAAATGTTAATCAAGCATCAGTAACCTTTTAAAATTTTTATGGTGCCATACTTGTCACTTCTGAGAGTTTTCAATGAGCTCTCAGCTTGAAACTGTACATCATAATCATTGAAATCTTGTTGGGAAATATAAATAGTCTGAAATAGATTTTATTGATCTTAACAGTTGTTTGTGATAGGCCTAAATCCAGCAGATAGTTCCATTTAAAATGTTTTGTACAAATTATTGAATTACTAATATCTTATCACTTAGCACTTTGTATAATTTTTGGGGGAATGTGCATCACATTTTTAAAAGTCACACAGTAAAAAATAATGAAAGCTTTGCTTCTGAAGTGCAGCTGAACTAGTGGGTCTAACATTAATTTTTTATTAGATATTTTTATATGTCATTCTGCCTCCCTCTAGAGGGGCATTTTATATTCTTCTCCATTGTGGATATTTTTTATCTTCCTGAAATTTTTCATAAAACAATTTCATGTGAATAATGCATATAAGAATCTATCCAGAGAATATCTATACATGAAATTGAACACTTGAATTTCTCTGTTGAATTGTTGGCAGGAACTAAAAAAATGCACTGTATTCATTAAACCACTTCAGATTTTCTGAATCTTTTGCTACTGTAAGATTAAAAAAATAACTCTTAGAAACTTGTTGATCTACGGATGTGTGCATACATCAATAGACCGAAAAGATAACTTCGTACCTAACAAAAATTCTAAACTTGATGCAGAAAATTATTTTTATACAGATATGAGATTATCTTTTTGTTACTGTATCCTGTTAATTACAGACATACATATTTGTATTGGAACATACTCTTCTTGATATTATTGTTCCTGCATTTTATAAGCTGGCAAGATTTTCTAACATTTGTGATTTGCATTAACTCTTTTGATTTTTTTAATATCTAAAAAATATACTTCCATGTAAATATTTGTAAGGATTTTCTGTCTTGACCCAGAGAAAATGGATAATTTCTTTCCCAAACTCTATAAAAAGGAATAAGGGGCATTATTATAGGAACATTGGAAGCTGCTTTAAAGTAGGGCACAGTATTTGTCCTCACATAGTCTTAAAGTAGAAAAGGGTCTTTTTTTTTTTCATTGTGTGTAATTTTGTGTTATTGGAAGTGTCAACCATTAAAACTGCAGTCTAAACCAAACACCTACCACCTCTTCTCTGTAAAATGCCTATGTGTTAAATCTGAGGGCTCTCAGAGGCTACTCCCAATTTTTGCCATCTGCAGCAGCTGCCTAAATTCTTGACGACTCCCACAATTTGGAAATCCCCTTGTAGGGGTGACAAGCTTTTGCTTTCCTACTTTCCACTTTAAGGCATTATGGAGCAGTTTATGGTTTTGTGGTTTGGGAGTATTTTTCTGGGACAAAGCCAGATCCTGAGCAAAAGGCTAGAAGCTGCAATTACAGTATTTTCTGATTAAAAACATAGAGCTTTGGCAACTGCCGCTTTCTTTCAGAATTGTTCAGAAAACAGACCATCATCTTTGAAACCACCGCTTGAAGGAACGAAAATTCCTTGGGAGTAGTTTTAAGTTAAGTTGTTGATAAGAATGCAGAATAAGTTTTCCATACTATTTCAGCCAGTTCAAATTTCATTAAGCAGCAGTCAAAGACCAAAGTATGCAATGACAACTTTGGTTTTATTTCAGCCAGAATATGACAGTGTTCCAAAAAATAATTTTCTAATGTTCAAGTGATCTTTGCAGGAAGCACACTGAAGTGTGTGTGTATGTATAATAGAAAGGAGTAGATAATAGCATGTTTGTATTAGGTATAAAGTGTTTTCTGCTTTTTTGTTTATTTTTAGTTTTATTATAATATTGCATACAAACTTAAAGTTAAATGTATCTAATTTTGTTATATTATTGTCCATTGACATCCTTCAGTCTCAAGAAACTATGGTATTGTGCTCTGGAAAGAGGTCCTAAAACAGCATCTAGTGTGACTAAAAAGGCCAATTCGAGAGTGGAAGTCCCTTCCAAACTGAGGGCAGATACATTCATGTTATATTATATGTTTTTATTTATTTATTTAAGGAACACACCATTATTGTTGATGGAAATATATGTATTCTGCAAGGAGTTGTACGTGGAGATTTGTAATTCAGAAACTTTCATTTAATGTTTGACAACATTAATGTCTTTAATTTCCTCGATTAACAGGTAACATGACACTGACATTTCTCTTCTTTTTAGGATCCCAGAAGCAAGCATAAGTTCAAAATCCACACATATGGGAGCCCAACATTTTGTGACCATTGCGGTTCATTACTTTATGGACTTCTGCACCAAGGGATGAAATGTGACAGTAAGATATTTATTTCATGCAGTGTTAAGAGTTCTTTTTGTATATAAAAAAATCAATGAAGCCATTAGAGTTGTGCCTAACTACTTTCCAGTAAAATTTATTGTAGTTCCTGTTAATTACAAATGTAGCAGTCCATTTGAAATGAATATTTCAACACATCTAGCAAAAGACTGTTAAATGAGAAGAGCTTTTTCTCATGTTGATTTTTCTGTAGTCATATATTAATGGAAACTTACTGGAAGAAAGAAACATTATATTCAATCAGCAGTTGACCTGCAATATTATGATAAAAGCCCAAGCATTAAAAAAATAAAAATAAGGGCAGTTTGTGGCTTCATAACAAAAGCTTCATAATGCTTGTTCACTATCCTTTTGAGTTTTTTTGGTTGATTCACCCTTGCAAGTTGCCACCACTAGAACCCACTTTGTTCTGGGGAATTGACTTCCCCATAGATAAAGCATTAGGCATCCAAAAATGTGCATGAAATTTTGGCTATTGCCATATGATTTCCACTGGAAATCAGGTTAGCCATCACTGCAATAGACCTAGAGGTGAGTTCTTTTGTTGTGTCATTCCCACAGAATTAGTTCAAGTATGGAAAACTAGAAGGATGTAGATGAGTATAAATACCCAATGCTATAAAAACTAGAACTCTCACACCAGGGTATCTGAGCTTACTGATCATTGCTTAGATAAATGCAAAGACCACATATCCCTTCCCTTTACAATTTTATCAAAAGGCTTTTCTTTTTTTAAAAAAAAGAAAAGTCAAAATTAATTTATGCTGCATCAGGTAGAAGGAGAGAAGTTGAAAAAAATGGGGTGAGGACAGTGCCTCACGAACAATTTCACAACATAACCTAAGGCAGTTTGTCAAATTCTAAGTATAAGGTAACTTAGACTGCTACTAGGACTGCAGCGGTAGCTGTAACAAAGAGATGAATAAAAACAGCTGTTGTCAGAAAGTACACAAACTGCTGTTTCTCCTCATGTGGTTTGAATAGAACTCCTCTTCAATAGCTATAAAAATAGCAAGCTGTCACCTATGACTAATTAAATGGCTTGGAAGCTATTTTGGGGATTCCTTAGAAACCTGCTTCTGTGGAGTCCTTGGTGTTCTCTGAGCTTGGTTGTTTGCTTGCAGATATTTCATTACCCAGCTAGGTAACAACATCAGTGCAAGTAAATATGGGCTTTGCTTTCTGTTTGTATACAGTTACTTGCCCTGCCAGTGTTGATGTGGGTGTGGTTTTCTCTCTGATGATTCCTTGATATCGTTAAAATTCCTTCACTTCCCCACTGCAGCCCACTCCACACTACAATTCCCCACAACATTGCAAATATATTATTAATTCTCCACTATAGTAGTTCCAGAAAATAAAAGACCTAAAAATAGAACATGAAAGTATGGTTTCATTCAGTGTTACAGCACTCTTGACATACATTGGTCCAGAACCAGCAAAAGAATCCATCGCAGCAGTACTACACAACTCACCTGACCTAGCTAAATATTCTAAGATTAAAATACCCAGAATCATGGACACCACCAACCTCTGCCTCACTACCTACATGCAGTTTGATTGACAAATATATGAACAAATCAGAAGAACATCCATAGGGTCACCACTCTTAGGCCTTATAGAAGAGAGAGTAATGCAGCAGCATCTGGAAAAAACAGCACTCCCACACAAACAGCCAAAAATATGAATCTGATATGTAAATGACACCTTTGTCATAATAAAAAAGCAACAATGAGAAAAGACACAAGAAACAGTCAACAACATTTTCCAAGAGATAAAATTCAACAGAGAAGGAGAAAGCAACAATGTGCTATTATTTCTCGATTTTTCATCAGCAGAGGAAACAACTGGAAAAAATTAGAAACACAAGTCTGTTGAAAAACAAGCCACACTAAACAAGTCCTCCCACAAGAGAAGCTGTGTAAAAGAAAATTATTCAAATGAGCACAAGCTGCAGCAACCCAGAACATCAGAAAAAGGAAATGGATCACCTATATAACATCTTCCAATAAAATGGATACCCATATAACTTTATCAAAAAGTGCCTGTTCAACCCACAACAACACTACCAAAACAAGATATGAAAAGGATATGACCATACATTTTAAAAAAAAATCTCAGAAACAACCAACTATTACAACCACTTGGCATCACTCTAGCATACAAACCAATTAAAGCCATCAAAAACATCTTACATAAACCCAAAGACCCAGTAGCCTAAGAAGAAGGGAAAAACCTAGTCATTTACAACATAGAGTTTAAAGAAGGTAGGACAAAAAGGTAGAAGTTTAGCAGAATGCATCTATGGACACCAACTAGCAGTCAGAAGACATGATGAAAACTCCATCTCACAACAGATGGACAGACCAAGACACTGTTTCAATTGGGAAATTATGAGCATCCTAGACCCGTGATGGCGAACCTATGGCACGCGTGCCACAGGTGGCACGCGTAGCCATATTGGTGGGTACGCGAGCTCAGCTCCAATGGGACTGGAAGTTGGCAAACGGGCTATTTTCAGTCTCCAGAGGGACTCCGGGGGTGTGGGGAAGGCCATTTTCACCCTCCCCAGACTCCTAGAAAGGTTCTGGAGCCTGGGGAGAGCAAAAAACAGGCCTTCCGGTCCCACTGGAAGTTGGCAAACAGGCTATTTTCAGCCTCTGGAGGGCTTCTGGGGTGTGTGTGTGTGAGGAAGGCTGTTTTCGCCCTCCCCAGACTCCTAGAAAGGTTCTGGAGCCTGGGGAGAGAGAAAAACGGGCCCACCGAGCCATTGCGTGCCAGGAGCGGGGGGTGGGGTGGGTCGTGCACGCATGCACAGGGGTGAGGTGCATAGAATTATGGGTATGGGCATGAGTGCGACACCCTCCCCCCCCCCCGCGATCTCCCCGCTCCTGGCACGGGATGGCAAAAAGGTTAGCCATCACTGTCCTAGACCAAGTCAAATCCATAAACACTAGGGAATTGCTGGAAACCTGGCATTCAGACAAATCAGCCATAAATAGTCACATAGAAATAAACCTTATTTACACACCATTCAAAAGAGACAACAAAAAGTTGCAATGAAGCAGGAATTGTATATAAACAGGGAGTAAACACCATGCTTTAGCATTGGTGATGTTATTTAGTTAGATAATGAAACATCTGCAAGCAAACAGCCAAGCTCAGAAAGCACCAAAGACTCTATAGAATTCAGCCTAGAGCTACATATAATCTCTTCTGTCAAAACTCAAGACCAGTAATAAGAAATAGTTTAAATCATTTAAGGTAGAAAAGGAATGAAAATATTTTAATTTATTTCATCCTACAAAGCTACCTCTTTCTATCCGGATTTTTTTAAAAAATTAATAAGATATGATGCTACAGTTCAGGCCACCCTTTTTCTCAAATATATGCATGTTGTGGAGAACCCTATATAAAAAGGGATTAATCTCCATTGTTGCTTGGTCTACAATTTTGGTAGGCTTGAGTTGTTGTTTTTTATTTGCGAGGTATTGTATCTACATTCTGTCTTCCCTCTTAACACAAGGCAGCATCCATGGTAGTCCTCCCTTATTTTATCACCAGAGCGTCAAGCTTCAAAAGCTGATTGAGTTAAGAAAGAATGAGTGGGTCCAAAGTCACTCAGTGAGCTTCATTGCTGAGAGGGGACTGGAACTTGGATTTCTATGGTTGAAGCCCCCAGCATTTTAATTACTGTGCTACACTGACTTTCACTTGTTCTGACTCCCCACATTCCTATGGCTCAGTGGTTGGCTTTGAGAAAAATCAGGCATTCTTAAGACTTTGTTTCTTATGGAAGAAAGACAAAGAACTCTTTCAGTTTTTCTGCCTTTCAATATGTGTTGCTGTTTCCCACTGTTAGATATGAGAATGTTGCATAACCAGATTTACCTCTAGAATTAAAACTCTGTCTATAATTTCTGAAGGAATTCTAATGTCAAGGTATAAAGATACACTTTTCCATAAAAGTGCAAGAGCTATAAATTAGGTGTCTCAATTCTTACAACATTTCGATTCAGCAGTTTTATTGTCAAACAAAGTACATGTCAAGATTTTGATTAAAAATAGTTGTGGTCACTTATTTTCCCAATCAGATTTTTAAAAATCAGCCCAGGAAGCATTTTTTTACATCATGTTACCTAGGGAATAGCTAAAACATATAATTCTTTTGCTAATAAGTGGCAGCTTTCCTGATGAGGCATAACCTAGGTTTTTATTAATGGAAAAACTATGTACGCATTAATGGATGCTCAAAAACAGTAGCATTGAAATAATCATAGATAGTTGTACAGTATTTTTTAAAAAACTGGAATTTAATGATTGGCCAGTGGTCAATCCCAAACAAGAGGAGATCTCATCTTATTGAGTGTGTTTTTATTTTCATTTTGCTTTCTATAAAACCCTATTAGGTATTCAACCAACTTATGTTTTCCCATATTTTCCTCCTTATTTTCAACTAAATGCCACCCATATAGTTTTTAATGTCTAAATTGGCATCATTAACATTTGTCTCAAAACTTATTTGGTATGTTGGGGAATCATTGACTCTGGCCAAATTTGTTGTATGTCATGTATGATTTGTGTAAAAGTGGTCTTCAAGACTGCAGCAGAAATAGCTGTTTCTTAACTCAAAATCATTTTCCTCAAGATTTGTTTTTGCCTTATTTTGTTCTGCCCTATGACAGAGAAGATACTTTCATTTGTGAGAAGATACTACAAACACTTCTTACCTTATGTACTGAATGTGGAAAGATTTTTTTTTTTTGAGTGGACTATAAATTGACAAGCTTTCCCTAATAGCCCAAAGGAAAGATCAACTTTCCTGGCAATGTGAAACTGGTAGTGCCAATTAGTTATGTCTGTCCTTTTCACTCCTTAGGATGTTAAATTATTTATTTTCTGACTTTCAGCCTGTGATATGAATGTTCACAAACAATGTGTAATAAACGTTCCAAGTCTTTGTGGAATGGATCACACGGAAAAAAGAGGGAGGATTTATTTGAAGGTTGAAGTGACTGGTGACAAGCTGGAAGTCACAGGTAAAGAAAGCTTCTTAGATGTAATGTACCTCATTTAAGGATGCTTTTATTCGTTTATATTGAATAGCTTTGAGGCAATAAGCATAAAAAATGGCTTATGTACTATATTCAGTAAAACTTCAGCTCCTGGCTGGAACAAAGGATTATGAATTCCTTTGAACTGAAGAATGTAATAGGCTTACTTATCCATATAAGAATGTATCCCGCATCCATGGCTGGAAAGTGAGGATGGAAAATGCCACAGTGTGCCCATATTCTGCTTTGGGGCTTCCAGCAAGGAACAGAATATCCTTTTGGCCTAATTCAGCATGGTAGTTATGCAATAATGCTAAGAAAAAAATCCCTTGAAATAGTAATTGATTACAAACTGAATAGAAGTCAGCAATGTGATGCAGCTGCAAAATAGACATATGCCTATGGAGGTGCTTAGTAGATTAGGAGAAGATCCCACCTCCATCCTGTTTACACGTTGATTCCTTTTTATCTAGTTCTTGGTCAATTGTAATGTTTTAATTCTTAAAGCTTTTAATGTTCTTATTCTTTTATATCACACTTTGATATTGTTCTAAGCTGCCCAAAGTCACTTGACAGTGAGATGGGTGGCATATAAATTAAAGCAATAAATAAATCAGCATATTCAGAGAATGGCATTGTGGATGATCAGGCAATTAGAGCCTAAATCTTAAGAGGCACATGTGAAGGAAGTTGGTATTTGAGCTTTGGGGCATGTGATAACATACTTCAAGTGTCAGCTGTCACAGAAAGATACATCAAAATCTCTTCTTTATTTTTTCAGGTGTAGAAGATAAACACTGTATTTAAGCTGTGTTAAAATAGAAAGAAATTGAAGTTGGGAAACAGCTTCCCAACACTAACATGACTGTGGAAGTAATTTATCCGAAAAGCTGATGGGCCATCCTTTATTGAATGTATTCACTGGAAGTAGACCTCCATCTGTTAGGAAAGCTTTTGCTTGGGTGACTATAATGAGCAAAGAACGTTATGATTCTATCTTCATCTGAAACTACAAAAATAGAAAATGAAACAAGAAAGCTAGATGTTTTGTTTTCTTTGTTATTTTTAAATACTTTTAAAATAGATACAGTTGAATCATGTTTCGCTGCAACTGATAAAATGCAAGCCGCTCAATCCTACTGCTTAAGGTAGCTTGGTTTCCTTTCAACTTCAGTGACCCCTCCGAAGCAGCAGCCCATGAAAATGAAAACTAAGCTTTCCGCAGACTCTTTTTTCAAATTAGGAAAGGCAAAGTAATTTTAAGTCTATTTTTATTCGTAGGCTATTGGCATTATAATTGACACTGAATTTAGTAGGCCGCTATCTGTAATATTTCTAGCATTTTTTGTGACAAGGTTATTATCCTCATGGTAAACGTTTTTGCAAGAATGAAATCAGAAATCTCTTCCTTTTAGTGTGTGCATGATAGAGACAGTTGGCTGATTTAATTCATATCCTAAGTAGTAGTTCTTGGTGTGACAATGAATGTCAATCCGTAATCCTCTTCACTTGTCTGCTGCTTCCTGCATCCTAGGAAAACTTTGTGCTATACTGTTCCCTAATATAAGACTTACATAACCTGTTTCTTCATTCATTCAGTCCTCATGAGTGTTACAGGTAGCCTTCAATTTACAACCCAAACTGAGCCCCAAATTTCTGTTGCCGAGTAAGCTCATTTGTTAAGTGAGTTTTGCTGCAATGGTCATAAGTGTGGAAAACAGTCATAAGTTACTTCTTTCAGTGCTGTTGTAATTTCAAATGATCACTAAACGAACAGTTGTAAAACAAACACTACCTGTATTTCTTTTGGGATTAAATTTTAAATTTAAGGTTTGTTTACCATGGGCTGATCAATATTGATCACTTGTTAAACTTAGAGACACAGGTTCTGTTACTAATCATTGGTACCAACTCTTTTGTCTTGGCCAGAAGTAATATGCAGCATGGAGGACTCCAAGTCCCATCATGCGCACCATATCACGATAGTGCACCCAGCAATCAAAACTCCAGATAATGTAAGGCATTACATTCTCAATCTTATCAGCTTGAAGACGTGTGGACTTTAACTCCCAGAATTCCCCAGCCAGCAAAGGAAGTTCAAACACTGATGTAAGACACAAAAGAATCTGGTAGGGAAATCTACCTTAACAAAACTAGCTGGCCTGATATTTCAAGAGAACTACCAATGGTGGATGCTATTTTCTCTATTCTCATAGCCCCAAATAGCTGAGGGAGAGGAAAATTATGGGGGAGCTCTCCTCACAACTTGAGGTGGAAGGAAGCATGATATTCTTAGCCTGGCAAGATGTAGGAGTGTCAGTATTCTGAATCATCTTCCGGAAAGTGGTATTGAGTTACCTCTAATTTTTGCTGATCTTAGGGCTTAATTTAGTGTTACCCTGGGCAGAATTCTGTAGGAGTCTGAATCAGACTTCCAATTGCTCTTAAAATGCATTGTGCTAAATAAATAAATAAAGTAGGCCTTACTTTGCCAGATGCCCTGAAGGTAGAAAAGGCAGTTAAGCAGATACAAAAGTGACAGTGTCACATAAGCCTTGAAGCACTGACGGAATTGCTATCCACCTCCACCCTGCTGCTAGTAGAATACTTTATCCTTTCTCTATTGTATGCTTCTTCTTCTTCTCCTCCTCCTTCTGTCTCCTAATTAACTCCTTTGATTTGTCATGCTAGAAGAAAGCACATGGCCTGCTTTTATAGCCCTCTAGCAAATTGGAAGAAGGGGATGTGGTGTTTTGTTTTGTTTTTTGTTCGTTTGGTGGTTTTTTTGATGGGTGGTTGGTGGGCAGAACTATGTCCTCCCTTTTTTCCTTCCTTGATTCCTCACAATCATCTCTGACGGGGGTATCTAGAAGAGCAGCTCTTCTTGAAGTGCGCGTGACCTTGTTTTCTTTGCTTTTGCCTGTCCTGCATAATGTAGGGTCAGGAGAAAATAATGCCTTTTCTTTCTCAAATGGCTGGTTTGGTCCTTTAAGGCAATTAGCACAGATGGAGATTTTCTACTTCTTATAAAATAATAGACTCTGAGATGTGAAAAATAAAGCTAAACCAGGGGATAATAGCAGAATAACAGGGCTGGAAGGGACCTTGGAGGTCTTCTAGTCCAACCCCCTGCTCAAGCAGGAAACCCTATACCAGTGACGGCTAACCTTTTTGCCATCGTGTGCCAGGAGAGGGGGGGCAGGGGAGGGTCGCGCATGCACGTGCCCACACGCATGTGCGCGCAACACACACACACACACACACCCCGTTCCTGGCACATGATGGCCTGGTAGGCCCGTTTTTCTTTCTTATCTGGTTCCAGATCCTCTCTATTTATCTGGGAAGAGTAAAAACAGCCTTTCCCACTCCCTTGGAGGCCCTACGGTGGCTGAAAGGGCCCATTTCCCAACTACCGGTGGGACAGGAAGTGACATTTTTTGCTGTCCCCAGCCTCCAGAACCTCTCTAGGAGCCTCTCTATGAGTCTCTAGGAGCCTCTCTAGCAGTCTCTGGAGGCTGGGGACAGCAAAAAACATGTGCCACCGGGATTTATTGTTATTTCTTCAAATGTTAAGTGGATTCGGATTTGAGAAAAGGATCTTTTCAATGGCCAGGAATTTCTATCCATGCTTAGAGAACTAATATTACTGCAAATTACAAAGCAGGGAATAATATCATTTTTTAAAAAATAGAATAAAACCTATTTTAATAATGGCATGTATTGGACAATGCCAGTCTTATTCTCTTCAAGGCAAATCATTTTGGCCTGGGCTTTACAGAAAGTCCTTGGTTAATTATGATAATTAGGACTAGAACTTCAAGGACCAGTTGTAAGTACTGTATCACGTGTTCAGCACTGTTGTAAAGTTGAACACTTGTTAAATGAGAACTGCCTGTAGTTGGTTCCAGATTGTGGACCTGACTGCTGCTGAGGTGAGCCAATGATTAAGAATACATGTATGTCCATTTATGCATACTTTTCATTCAGCACATACTGTATTACAGTGCAAACACAAGTCTTCAGAGCCAGAGATGGACAGCAAATGGATCTCCAAATGATGGACTGCAACTTGTTCTGTCTTTTAGAAAGAAGGGTTCTCTTCAGGATATTAGTTTCTCCCACCTTCACACACACACACACACACACACACACACACAGAGAGAGAGAGGGGGGGGGGAATTAATGTTTTAAGGCATGTTACCTATTTCACTGTTTTTACCTTCATGTACGCTCTTACTTTTTTTCCCCCCATAATGGAAAGAATACATGGACATTTTCAGAATGTGAGAATTATGATAAAAATTTTGCCCTATGCCTTTAGGCTTCCCCAGAAAATGGCATCTTATGAATTGTGAAAGAATTTATGAATTTAAACTTTGGAGCAAGACAAACCGTTAGTTGATATATTATTTCTTCAGGCAGGGTCTACAAGAAGGCAATCACCATGGGGAAAAGTTATCCATATTTTACTGATAGCGCATTCTACAAAGTATATTGAGGGAATATGGACAGTTTTCATGTGCATTTAATTTCTGAAACAGTAATAAATCTCTGTGGTTGGAATAGGTAGAACTGAAAAATATTTTCCCATTTTTTAAATATTGTTTTTTATGAATACTCAGGGTAGCAAACATACCTAATACCTAGTACTCCTTCCTCCTCCTATTTCCCCCCAACAACAACAACCTTATAAAATGAACTGGGTTGAGGGAGAATGACTGGCCCAAAGTCACCCAGCTGGCTTTCATGCCTAAGGCAAAACTAGAACTCCTAGTTTCCTGGTTTCTAGCCTGTGCCTTAATCACTACACCAAAGCACTTTCTTTTTCTGTTTCAAATATAGTGTAATAAAGTTACAGCAATGTCATTATATTAGGTATTAAACTTATTTTCAGAGAAATGAATCACTGTTCTCTACCTTGCAGTATAGAGCACGGGTGAAATAGAAACTTCTTAATGCTCTGTGGTTATTACAGAATTACGCCTCAGGAGTCAAAACCTGGGAATATAATGAAGTGCTATTGCTCCTGAGAGACACATTAAAATAACTTCGGTAAACTGAGAATCATAATGTATTACAGAGCCTCAAGGTATAGAAAGGCATCCTGCATGATGAAACATAATGCCATGGGAAAAATATAGTCTTCCTAATTTATTTTGGTGATGATCAGGTAACTCTGTGGCAAGAAAAATGAGAAAATCCAATGCTTCCTTAACCTTACATCCTTAGACACCTCAGTGGAATAGTTTTGGATTTCTTGTTTTCCATATGAAGGAAGTATTACACTTTCTCTTAAAAGTGTCTTCTCAGTGCAGGTTTAACAACTAGAGAAGCTGATTTCTGCTTTGTGTTATATGAATTGCACTAGAGACTAGAGTCTGTCCCAGCCCATCTCAATGCAGGTGTGATTACTACAGATTATTTCCCATATGATATACGAACAAAAGAAGCTCAGAACAGCATAAGGAAAGGAGTGGAGGGAGCCTTGGGCTTTGCAAAACAATGAAACCACAATAGGTACAGTGTTCTCCAGAGGTATAGGACCACTTTTCATCTGTCACAGCTGGCCCAGCCAATGGCAAAAGATGGTGGGAGTTTCGACCTTGCACACCCGTGTAATAAACTTAGTATTTACACTTGGTTGAGGACTTGATTTCTTGGCTATCCTATTCCAGGATCTGAGGCACATAGCATTACAATATATTTGGAACAAAACAGGTGGAAATGATCAGCCAGCAAATTTCCCAAACTAATTTGCAGTTGACTCAGACTGCTTCCAAAAGAAGGTACTGATTACGGCTTTGCTTTCAAAATTTCTGTTTTACTTGATGCGTGAATGTTAACGTCCAACCTTTGATTTTGAAATGGAAAAAGCTGATGCTTCCAACCTCTCTTGACCTGTCTCATTCAAGACAGGTTGCTATCAAAGAGGCAGACTACAGAAATGGTAGTCCTTTCTAATTGGTATTCTTTCCAATCACTAGCAGCAAAAAGGGGAAATAATAAACCTTGATCAGCTAAATAGAAAGAAGATATCAGAGTGCTAATTATGTAGACAAAAGTACAAATAGAACAGATCTTATAAAACAAAGGCAAGAAAAGCAAAGACTTTTTTTCCTTCAGCAGCCTGTGTTTTAGCCTGAAGTTGAACTTACTTACTTACTTACTTACTTACTTACTTACTTTCTTTCTTTCTTTCTTTCTTTTTCTTTCTCTTTCTTTCCCTCCTTCCTTCCCTCCCTCCCTCCTTCTTTCTCTCTTTCTTGATATTGAGTGCCATGAGAAATAAAACAGAGATACTTCTTATTTGCAGTTCCCTGGATGTTGCCCATCAGTGTGGATTCCTAGATCACAGAGTGCACCCCAACTCCATTCTTGCTACTACAACAAGGATTCAGTTTTCTGGGTCTTTCATAAAAAATAATTTTGTACCACAGAAACTCATAGATACAATGTCTATTAATTTTAAGCTAGAATTTTCATTTGTAAAATATATAGCATGTGGGTAACAACTTTGCCAACAATGCTGGTCAAGAATCAACAGGAGAGATATTTCCTCCTTCATAGGTTACAGAGAAGGTAGTTTCAGGTGGGAGCTACTTGAGAGAAATTATTAAATATAGCAAACAAAGGGAAGGGAAGCATGTTCAGTCATGCAATTCTTCCTTGGCCTTTTTTTCTCAAAGCATTTAATTAATCCCACTTTTATTATTTTTATAAATAACACAAGTCAGCGAACATACCTAATACTCCCTCCTTCTCCTATTTTCCCCACAACAACAATCCTGTGTGATGTGTTGGGCTGAAAAAAAGTGACTGGCCCAAAGTCACCCGGCAGCTTTCATGCCTAAAGCAGGACCCTGATGATTGGTCCAAAGTCACCCAGTTACTTTTTCATGTGTAAAATAGGACTAAGAACTGATTGTCTCCTGGTTTCTAGGCTGGCACCTTAACCACTAGACCAAAATGACTCTCATTACCCCCCATCTACAAACGTACTGTTTTGAGTTGAATCATGAAGCATCAATATTTGATTTAATGTGTGATGGTAAGGCCACACTTGGAATACTGCATCCAATTTTAGTCGCCATGGTGTAAAAAAGATGTTAAGACTCTAGAAAGAGTGCAGAGAATAGCAACAAAGATGATTAGGGGACTCGAGGATAAAACATAAAGAATGGTTGCTGGAACTGGATATGTCTAGTCTTAGGAAAAGAAGGACTAGGGGTGACATGATAGCAGTGTTGCGATATCTCAGGGGTTGCCACAAAGAAGAGGGAGTCAAGCTATTCTCCAAAGCACCTGAGAGTAGGACAAGAAGCAATGGATGGAAACTAATCAAGGAGAGAAGCAACTTAGAACTAAGGAGAAATTTCCTGACAGTTAGAACAATTAATCAGTGGAACAATTTGCCTCCAGAAGTTGTAAATGCTCCAACACTAGAAGTTTTTAAGAAGCGATTAGATAACCATTTATCTGAAGTGGTGTAGGGTTTCCTGCCTAAGCGGGGGTTGGTCTAGAAGACCTCCAAAGTCCCTTCCAACTCTGTTATTCGATTCTATTATTCTAACAATATATCCCTGTAATTGGGGAGAAACTGCATTTCTGAGTGGCAGCCCAAATGCACATAAAGCGGGAGCTTCTAGACAGAATTAGGAAGAAGAAAGCTAGTTGACTCTAGACAAAATTAGCCAGAAGAAGTTTATTTTCTTTTGTACACACTAAGAATTTTCAGTTTAAGAGAATCAGACTTGCCTATACCACATGACCTATTTTGAGGGGTAGAAGTCTTGGACATAGACTTTTGAAATAAACTGTTTGAAATGAGCATGTAAGATTAAGCCTTCCTATATTCTCTACATCTTCTTCAATCCTTCCCTGTGCAGGTTTTAGCATCTTCTCTCTATCTATTCTCCTTGATCCTTCCCCAGTTAATATTGCATGTGGACCTGTCATGCTTTATTAACTCAATTTTTTTGTGGGAGCTTTTTCCACCTACAAATAGTAGTAGTCATCCTTTTAATATTGATCTGTTTGTGTTTCAACTGTGAACATAACTGCTATAAGTATTTAGGACCTTACAGAACCCTTCTGGTTTCTCCCCTCTTCCCTCCCCTAAAGTGAGATTTTGAAATGTACAACAGATTGGCTTCTGAACCTGTCATCATTCCTCACTCTAACTATCAAATCATTTCGACATTTAAAATAAATTATTTTTAATTGATGCCAAAACTTCTTTGAGTTAGATCTGTGCTTAAACAAATGAATGCTAGTGTCTTAATCTAAAAATTAATGGCTTTTCCTTCTGAGTTTAAGCATTTTTCTTCACTATTATTTTTGTCCTCTAATTTCCTCTTTCCTTAGGCTTGGTTCTTTTCCTTTTACAGTGGAATATAATTTTGCCCACAATTTGTAACACGGACCACATTCATACACCAGGCTAAATGGTATTAGGGCTTAACCATGAACAAGCAGCAGTGTGACACAGCTGCCAATGTCCAAATGGATCAAATCATGTAAACCAGGGATTCTGGTTTATTTCATGAAGAATTAGTCAACAAAGATGGGGAAAATACCCTGTTGGAGCAGCCAGCAGGTTCTTCAAGACACGTTTAGTACTAAGTTGTGGCATTGTTTCTTTCACAAACCCCATGAATGAAGTAATTGATGAAGCTTAGCCAAGCACTGACAAAGGTTCCAATACTAAACAATAGTCAATAATTATTCATTATTTTAGAATATGCATAAATACATTGACAAAAATGCCACAATGTTTTTAATATAATCTTTAAAAGTGGCTCGTGGTTAGAATGCTAAGACAGAAGGCCATTGAGAGGTCAATGGCTCCACAGTTCAAAACCCAAGAACAAGATGTGTGACAGAATGCGCTTTCGTCAGTTTGTCCCAGATCCTGCCAACCTAGTAGTTTGAAAGCATGCAAATGCAAGTAGATAAATAGGTACTACTTCAGTGGGAAAATACCAGGGACATGAAAGGAGCGCCCTCGGGTATCCCCTAGACAAAGGTGATGTCACCGGCTAATTCTTTCAACCGGAAGCATCTTGCTAGGTGCATCCAACACAAAACGCAGTAGTAATATAATTTGGAGCTACAAAGCAAGTATCAATGACTTTGAATAGTTGGCTATTCAATTTATCCTAAATTAGATTAGGTACCATCTTTTTTATCCCCTCAATACCGGTATGTTGAAGAGGCTAACAGATAAAATTATTGAAGTGTTGAGTATTATGCAGTTCTTGTTCTTATATTTGAAATAATTGCTCCTGGGTATATGATTTATCGGTAAGAAGATTTGTTGGTGCTATATTTAATTTTTTGTTAACACTGTTTCTAGTTCAGCACTGTAACCATGCCCTAGTCATAAAATATATCAGTATGTTTTTGTAAAATTCAAAAGTATTTTAATGAGAATAATACAGTTCAGTTAAATTATAAATCTACTCTCTTATAATTGGATTGCAGACAGAAAATGAAACTAGTTACATTGGTCGACATCAATCCTACATGCATGCATTCTATCCTGATCTGAATTAACAATTCTATTAAAATAAGATAATTTGGGGGGGGGGGGGCTTGAGAGTGAGAAGGCAATGATCTTCCACATGTCATGAAATCAAAATTATTTATGGAAGGACAGTGAATTGTGGTAATCCATAAGTCACTGAACTATAACTCCCATCATATTCCAGCCATCACATTCAATAATTAAAAGATGGGTGGATGGATGGATGGATGGATGGATGGATAGATAGATAGATAGATAGATAGATAGATAGATAGATAGATATGGGTATATGGATGGATGGATGGATGGATGGATAGATAAATAGATAAATAGATAGATATGGGTATATGGATGGATATATGGATATATATTTAACACTATTCATCCCCAGCTGAAAAATTAAATATGTTATTTTAGTTATTCTATCATTCAAATAAATAGCCCATTTTCTACTTATTTTTTCACTTTTTAAGCATTTGGATTTTGCAAAGAAATAATTTTATTGTACCTAAATGCTTGTTTTCTTCACCCCATGTTACAAGTAGAGCTTTTTTGGTGCCAGATTTAATATTAAAGAAACTAAAATGATGCAACTGACCTTTTACTGAACAATTATGCACATTTCATTGGGTGTTTTGGTGACATGGCCAGAGATTCTGAGCCTTTTGCTCTTCGTTGTTTATTATTTCTGATAGACAAAAGCAGTACTGTGTTGCTGCAACTCCCACCACAGTCATTCCTTTATTTTCAGAAAGGAAAATGGGTCATGTTCTCAGAAGCTGTCTGGAAAAATGTTCTGACTTGCAATTTATAGCTAAGTTGTTTCTGCATTGGTGGCCAAATTTAAAGTTTACAGAATGTTGAGTTTTGTTTATCTAGCAAATTTGCCTAAGTTCTTCTTTTTTTTAAACCTTTAAAAAAACCTTAAAAAAAGTTAAGAGGTATGAGCTAAAAAAAAACCCTACCTGCATCATATATTTTATCTCTCTTTTATTTATCTTGTGGATAAATAATGGTTTTTTAATTTGTTTATTCAATTTATATGCCACCCATCAAGACAACTCTGAGCAGCTTACAATGTAATAAAACATACAGATACAACAATTATAAGAACATATTGAAATTAACAAAAAATTAAAACAAACTAAAAAACCACGGGTTGGTGCAGAGAAGTGGTGGTACCATCTCCAACCAACAGCTTCTCCTTCAGGGCCCCATGCCAACCAGCACAGCCAGGTTTTAAGGCTTTTCCTGAAGGCCAAAAGAAAGGAGATTAATCTCATCTCCTGCAGCAAGATGTCCCAAAGGATGGAGGCCATGTCAGAAAGGCTCTTCTGGACCTCACCAGACAAAATTCCTTGGCTGATGGGGTCTACAGTAGGCTCCTTCTGCCAGCATGAGTGAGGCAGGACAATCCCATTGTGGAAAGATGGTTCCTCAGATATTCAATTCAATTAATAGAAAGATGATAGAGGATAACTTCATTGGAAGAGGAAAGATTTGCTGATGCTACTTCCCATTCCACTCCCAGGTTTTAGGCAATCTGTGGAATAACTTCAAATTGTGGAGACTGCAGGAGAAAATAAAATGTTCCTCCTGTCAGACCTGCCCCAGTCTGATCCCTTAGGAAAGAAAGACCCTCGACTCCATTTGGTTGAAGTGATGGGTTATTTTATTAAAGGTTTCTGGCTGCAGTAAAGTCAAGCTAGAACTAAGCTAATTAAAGGTTCCTGTGCAAAAGGTTACAAACTTTTCCCCTTCGTCCTGGCTCTCCCTCCTTGACCAGTCTGTCTTCAGCCAATAGAAAGCCGTATGGATGTTTTGAGAACTTCTCAGGATGTTGGGAACAATCCACATTCCATTCTCAAGCTTCTCAAGCTTCACGGCCTTGAAGACGGACACAGACTGGTTTCTTGCGTCCCTGGTGTCATTCAAGCTGTCATCTCCCCTTTTCCTCACCTATGCCCCATATATTTCCTGTTATTTCCCACTTGCTCTTCCTATCCGCCCTGAAGTTGATGGCTGGATACCAGTGAGGCATAAAGCCGAAGATGGCAGACCTTATACCTCCCTTACTCCCAGAAAAGCCTTGACTAGATCAAATGTACTTCTGCCACAGGAAGAACTTGCATGTGTGAAGAATCCTTTTTTTAAAAAAATATTACTCTCTTTTTTTAATTTGAAAAAACAAGAGTGTTATTTTCAGCAAATAAAATGTCCCCAAACAATCTCTGTGCCTGAAAAAAAGCCAGTTTATTCTGTGTTTCGGTTGGACCTGAAAAATTATTAAAATCAAGATAAAATTCAGAGAACCCATCTGGTTCCTGTGCTTCCCAGACTAGCTTGGAGGTCTGCTTTGAGTAAAGGATTTTGACAGTTCTAATTCTACAGCAAGGATGGGTAGATAACCCACATATTTTACCTTCCCAGACACCCAAGAACAGGCTGTCAGCTTGTTCTGGCAAAATGTTCAAATTTCAATAAGATTTTTGTTGGTTTGTTTAGCGTATTCCCTACTTTTTTCAGCTTAATTAGAATGCTGATAAGCCATCAGTAGGATTGTGTTCTCCTTTGAGCAAATGTAAGCTGAATGTTCTATACTGAAAACAGATGGATCAACTCAGGAATACAAAGCCAAACATAATAGTGACTACTTCAAGGGCAAAATTAGAATCCCTATTTAATTTAATTTAATTTAATTTCCAATTTATATACCGCCCTTCTCCCTAAGGACTCAGGGCGGTGTACAGCCAAGATAAAAAACATAGAATACAAATATTAAAACATTTAAAAATATATATAAATTTTAGCCCGAAAGTTAAAAAAATCACAGACTAATTAAAAGAATTTAAAAATTTCTTTTTAAGCCAACCCGGCTTGCTGGAAAAGATGGGTTTTCAGGGAACGACGGAAGGCATTGAGGTCATGGATTCTCCTTATCTCCGGGGGCAACTGATTCCAGAGGGTGGGAGCCCCCACAGAGAAGGCCCTCCCCCTGGGGGCCACCAGCCTACATTGTTTGGCTGATGGCACCCTGAGGAGGCCCTCTCTGTGGGAGCCGGGTCGATGGGAGGTCGTCGGTAGCAGCAGGCGGTCTCGCAGATAGCTAGCTATTTAAACTGATCCGGTACAAGTAGTCCTCGACTTAGGACCAACACTGAGCCCAAAATTTCTGTTGCTAAGTGAGACATTTGTTAAGTAAGTTTTGCCTCATTTTACAACCTTTTTTCCACAGTTGTTAAGCAAATCACTGCAGTTAAGTGAAACATACGGTCGTTCAGCGAATCTGCCTTCCCCCATTGACTTTGTTTGTCAGAAGCCGGTTGGGAAGTTTACAAATGGTGATCATATGACCCTGGGACAGTACAACTGTCATAAATACATGCTGATTGCCAACCACCCAAATTTTGATCACCTGGGCATGCTCCAACTATCATAAATGTGAAAAAAAGTCATAAGTCACTTTTTTCAGTTTCCATTGTAACTTCGAATGGTCACTAAATAAAAGGTTGCAAGCCAAGAACTGATATCTTAATATGTTCATTGTTTAACAGCTGAGCCATCATAGTTTATAGCAATGGAAGCTTTTCGACTTTGTTATTACTATCACCAATAGCTCTCTTAAAAGATCTCCACTATGTTATTTGGACCACAAGATGTTTTGGGAACAGGAAATGTGAGGTCCTAGCATATCTCTTTTTCTTCTCTTTACTTTTTCTCCAATGAATGATATATCTATAATAACATCTTGCTGCATGTTTTTAACAATTAATGTAGGAATATGGCTCAACGTTGTGTTGAATGTATTACAGTAGAGATATTTCTTTATTTTCCACCTTTATTATTTTTACAAAAAAATTGAGGCTGCGAGCATACCTAATACCCCTTCCTCCTCCTATTTTCCTTGCAACAATAACCCTATGAGGTGGGTTGAGCGGAGAGAGAGGGAATGGTCCAAGGTCACCCAGATGGCTTATTTTTATAATCTTTATAACTTACTGATAGTTCTTTTGTATGTTTGCAGTGCGGGATGCAAGAAATTTAATCCCTATGGATCCCAATGGACTCTCAGACCCGTATGTTAAACTGAAACTTATTCCAGATCCTAAGAACGAAAGTAAACAGAAAACAAAAACCATCCGCTCAACACTCAATCCACACTGGAATGAGTCCTTCGCATTGTAAGTGGCATGTGGATATTTTGCTTAATCATTTTTCAATGACATTTTGTTGTATGAATGCCTAAATATGGTAAATTGCTTTTCTGTTTGTAGTAAATTAAAGCCCACAGACAAAGACAGAAGGTTATCAGTGGAAGTCTGGGATTGGGATCGAACCACAAGGAATGATTTCATGGGATCCCTTTCTTTTGGGGTGTCAGAACTGAAGAAGTCGCCAGCTTGTGGGTGGTAAGACACCTTTGTAAATCCTGGACCATTTAATTGATCCATCCTTAACGTATTAACCATGCATTCTATTCAATTGTTGAAAAGCTTTCTCACTGTGTCAGTTAGATAGTTTACAGAACATGTAATTATTAGCTTATAGGAATTGGAAAGCAGAAAATTTGCTGAGTTTTCAAATAATACTTCAGTCAGTAACTTGCTTTGATGTAGAAACAGCATATTTTTTTCCCCCAGTTGGTTCCCCAAAGGGTAGAAGAATCCAAGGCAATAATACAACCCCTCTTCCTGGTTTCTCCAGAAGGGATGATGAAGCAGCCTTCAAATCAGCTGCCTACTTAGCATCCTCTGTGCTAATTTCTTACTGCAGGGAAATGTTGCACCCTTTAAGATTATTTACCATCATTTATGAAGGAGAGCCTGTTTGGCCTCAGTAAATTTAGAATACTAGGACTGTGCACACAGCTTCCTATTTCTGGTCTTTTCTTATGGGGGAAAAAATGACCTGCATTCAAAATAGTAAGAACAAAAATGCATAAAACGATCCTTTTTATATATCTTAAATTATTTTCCTCATATTGTTCAGGTATAAATTACTTAACCAGGAAGAAGGCGAGTATTATAATGTGCCAATACCAGAAGCTGATGAAGATGGAAATACAGAACTGAGGCAGAAGTTTGAGGTGAGAACATATTATTGTAGTCAATATAAGGTCATAGGGTGGTTTAGAGAAATATATAGGGGTCTGTTTAGGAGTCTGTTCTCGCATCTCAGAAGTTTTTCCTGTAGAAATACTACCTAAAAAATAAACATTTCAACACCTCTGATCCCATTAGGTTAATACTATTCTTTTCTAGCCAGCAATTTGCCATGGTTTTATTACTTTCAGTATGTTGATAACTCCCATTTAATACCAACATAAATTTCAGCACCTGTCATATTCACTTTTTTTTTAATTATTGCATTGATAAATTACACTTAAGTATAAAATATACATAGAGATTTGCAAAAAGATGTGACATGTAAACGTTGTGTCAGTTTCAGCTCATTTATGAATTCATTTGCCCAGGAGAGCCTAAATTTTGCTTTCAGCTGCAGTCTCTGGAACCCAATTAAGTGTACTGTGAACAATCAATTGGACAACTTTGACTTTAGTTTACTTTGGGGTATGTGTACAAAACATGTAAATACCTGGTCACTACATCTGTTTCTGATTTAAATTAATGCTGTTCTTATTAATGTTTAATTAATCTAACTTACTGTATCAATTTTAAACTTGTGGCACTCTCCTTCTAGCATTGTGTATTTGTGTTTCACACTTCAGAGTTGCTGAGTTGTGGGGTCATTTCACTGCACATTTGTACCTGGAATGGAAGCATGCATGCATGCAAAGAGGTGTAAAACTCAATTTTTTCTCTGCAGCCCACAACCTGCTCTGTCTGTTTGCTCATACAATCAGCGTTGCTAGTTGTGTTGATAGAGGTAGTCCTCTACTTACGACCACAATTGGGATCAGAATTTCTGTTGCTAATTTATCAAGATGGCTGTTAAATGAGTTGCACTTGATTTTATGACCTTCTGCCGTGATTGTTAAATGAATCGTGGCAGTTGTTAAGTGAATCACATGACCTGTAAGTAGATCCTGCTTCCCCCCATTAACTTCGCTTGACTGAAGCCAGCTGGGAAGCTGCAAATCTTGATCACATGACCGCTGGGATGCTGCAACTGTCATAAACACAAGCCAGTTGCCAAGCCCCTGAATTTTTATCATCGGGATGCTGCAATGGTTGTAAGTACTTTTTTCAATGACATTATAACTTTGAACAGTCACTAAATGAATGGTTGTAAGTTGAGGATTACCCCCATTACCTTCTCAGTTTCACAGAGGGTTCTGCAAAGGTCACAGGAGATGCACAGAGTTTCCCTCTGTAGCAACCTCCTTTGAGCAACAGGCCCTGGGAGAGCACTGGTCCCTTCCAAACTCTTCCTATTTCTGGTTGCTGGCTTCTATCTCAAACCAGGTATGTCTGGTAAAGCACCAACGTTTCAAGTGAGAAACCAGAAGCCAACAGAGGAACCTAAACCTGCATAGAAAATAGCAAATTCGGTGATTCCTGAACGTGCCGGACCTATATATATATATATTTAATAACACTTAGCTTCTTGTTGAAATACAATTAATTTGTTTTTAGAGTATTTTATACAATACAATTTTTAGTGCAGATCTCTTCAGGGAAAAGGACATCCTAGCAGGTCAACAAACTCAAGCATCATACTTGAAGAGAAATCAATGCAACTCATAGTTATGACCTGCAGTTTGAATTAAAAAAAATAAATGTTGCTATTAAATAATAACACTGAAAACAATTTTTCCTAAATTACAAAAAAAAAAAAAAATCTATTCCAAGTTAGAAAAAAAATATATAAATTGCACAATAGAGTCTCCTGAACTCCTAATATTGAATGAATATGCGCTTAATGACTGCTTATTTTAAAGTTTAAACACACTGTTACTTGGGAATATTGTCAACCTTAGAACACTGATTGACATAATTATTCAAATTTGAAACTGGTGTTGATCATTTAGGGAGACAAGTGTGACTCAGTTTTTTAGACATGATTCCTGTCTGGATATGAGGGGGGTAGGAATCCTTTTAGGCGTATTTCAAATGTAGACAAATGCAGTGTGATTTACCGAAACGTAAATGCAAAAGGAAAACAGGAAAGATAAATGTCCCAAAGATGCTTTTTCAAGAGGCAACTGGACTTTCTGGTTTTTCTTTGAAGATGTTTTGCTTTTCATCCAAGAAGGAAAACATCTTCAAACAAAGACCAGAAAGTCCAGTTGAAAAAGCACCTTTGGGACAACCATGACCTGGATGACTGAGAATCTCTATAAGGAAAGGTAAATGTTGTTATACATTTACCTTTTCATATAAGCAGCACTTCTCAGTTCACATGACCTACAGTTAAAGTAAGCTACTTTTATTTAGAAAATCTATATTTATTTTATTGGTATATGCTTGATTTTCATGCTGCCCTTTGGCTTGTAGTGGACAATCATGGCAGCTTTTTCAACGGGTACTTAATAGCTTGATTTTGTATTAAGGAGTAAATCAAGGAATGCAAGAAGATGGAACCACTAGCAGATTTCTCTAGAGACAAATTATTCTCTAGATATTTTTTTAAAACTATTATGTCTCCCTACTGTGTGGCATCATGAACTTCCTGGAAGCTCACCATTTCTTGGCAATTGTGAAAGATAAAAGAATTTGATTTGTAGTCTGCAATTTTAAGCTACTCTGGAATAGCAGCTGGAATAGTATGTTTGCTACCACTCCTCTGGGCAAGGGGTAACCAAACCAAAGTTCGCTGCAAGTACTGTTTAGTTCTTTTAGGTTTTTTCCCTTCTTTTAGCCAATTGATACATTAGGCTCATTTTCCTCTTTTGATTATATTATTTCTGGGTTCAGAGGGTGAAGCCCTCCTGCCCCCTACTCCCCTCTCGAATGCACTTTCCTTGAGCTGAAAATATCAGCCTAATACTTCCATCTATATAATGAACATGGTAGAGAGACTGTATACAGACCATAGTATACAGGTAGTCCTCAACATATGACCACAATTGGGATCAGAATTTCCATTGCTAAGCAAAGCACTTGTTATGGTCATTTATTTGCCCTTAAGAAAAGCAAACCGTGTGAGGTTGGAGATAAAATAATAGTTCCCCCAATATTTTCTAACTAGCAGGGATGAACCTGTGAGCAAATAACGCAAATAAGAAACTTGGACAAATATACGTTTCCTGCTTATAAAGTGGTTTTCTGTAAAATGGTAAAACCGTTGCTCAAGCTCATACAAATTTTCTCCAAATTGGAGACCTTGCAAGGTCAACTTCAGACAGGAGTGCTAATTGGCTGCTCCTTTTGGAATTTGTTGGAAAATATATCTCTGCTTTGCCATTCACAGAAGCACTGAGCGGTTCCTAAATTACAGTCTTGAATAAAATAAATGCAGTTTTCAGAACAGGGTAATGTCATGGCATAATAAGCATTATGAGAGGGATGAGCAAACATCTGTGCCAGAGGACATAAAATGTTGGCTAATGAAAGTAAGCATGATCACTCAGCTGGGTAGCTGTGTGCTACAGCGATTGTGAGAAATACAAATGAATGTGCGTGCAGGCACATAGCATAATGATATCCAACTGCACAGAAAACTGATGATTGTTTCTAAGGACATTTTCATTGTATAATGCTATACCACAATTATCCTGCAATTCCTCTTTTTACCGTTTTATTTCAGTCTTTCGTCTAAAGAGCTGCAAATTATTCTTTCACATACTATAAGGGTCATTAAACTTATTGGAAATAAAGCAGTTTTTTCTCCCTTTTTCCCTCCCACTATTTAGAGAAGAGGACAGGTCAGTTTGGCCTATAATTCTCCTCTCCCCTTAACTTTTAGATGAAGCCCTTGGGAGAGGACATCCATCAGTTTAAAATAAAGTAATATCAGTATCAATATGCTATTGATACCCAACTTTACATTGCTATCCCAAACTAGGCTGGAGATGATGTTAATGTCTTGTCCTGACATCTGGAGGTTATTAAGATGGGAAAACCTGAATTCTTTAAGTTTTTCACTTTGGATTGTTTGAGGATCTCGGGAAGTTCATTCAAACATCATTATCTTGGCCTTCCTCTTCAGTGTACTTTTCCTTCATGTACTTGTCTAGTGATTTATTTATTTATTTATTTATTTATTTATTTATTTATTTATTTATTTATTTATTGGCTCGATTTATATGCCGCCCTTCTCCGGAGACTCACGGCAGCTTACAATGCATTAAGCAATAGCCTTCATACTTTTGTATATACCTGCTTAGTAGGGCTTTCGGCCCCCCCAAGCGGTGTTCTTTTTTATATAAAGTCAGCTTATTGCCCCCACAATAAAGAACAAGGAACAATTTGATCCTTGTTCATTCTTTCTCTCTATATATAAAACCAAACGACCCCAGAGTTCATTTTTTGTACATATCACCCTTCTCTATTTAATATACATTCCTCCATCACACATGAATTCTTGATTCCCTCTCTTGTTCTACCACATACTCTTTTTCAGTAACCCATTCCCACTTTATTCAACTTCCTTTTAGTTTTCTCCGGACACGTCCAGCACTCCCTTCCAGATAACAAAGTGGGGAGAAGCAAGCTCTTATTCACAGTTATTCTTTCTTTCAATAAACTTTTTCATATTCATATCAGGCACCGTGCTACCCACGATCTTTCTCCTAGCATTTTCCCATCATAAAATTTCTTTGTCCCCAGTCTCCTCTTTAACATCTTGAAGCATTCTACTAAAAGTTCAGTTTCATCCACTAGCTCTATGTTTTGCCATTTGTGTAGAAATCATCATCTCCACTCATTATCAAAAGCAACTGTGTTGGTCATTGGTATATAAGTTTTTAGTTGTATATTTCATGGTAGCATGCTATCCATCCAGCATACACTGCAAGTCAAATTCTCAGCCAAAATACATCATAACTTGTTCATTATGTCTCCAACCAAATGTCACTACAAATATTTCTTATATATTTATGTAAATATATGACAAAGGGATGTTGATTTCAGCCTTATAAAGTGTGTGTGTGGAGAATGCCTGGACTGTTCCCTGTAGTTTTCTAGGCAATATTTTTAAGAAATAACTTGCAGTACTTTCAATTGAACTGGAAATGTTCTTGTTGGCCAAAGAAATCTCCATAGCTATAAATTTGTTACTAGCAGTAGCTCTGCTAAAAGTTAAGTCCAAAATGTTCACTGTGTTTCTGTTACTCTCAGCTGACAAGGACTAATGTGTTCTCTTGATAACACATTTCATTTTTTAAACCACACGAGGGCAGTAGCACATTACTATAACACAAATACCGGTATAATTGGTAACTATTCCTTAAAGAAATAAATCAATAAATGATGCATAATATCTAATCACAGCAAATTATTCATAAAATGAACAGATCATCTTTTAGCTAATGGTAACTATTTATCTAGAACATCTGGCCCTAAATTTAAGTGATTATGATATACCAATATGTAGTGTGTAAATTTATATCTTGCAAATATACTCCATATATGCTCCAGCCATAATCTTCTCTTCTCATTCTTTCATAAAGCAAACAAGTATTCTAGGATCAGTAATTTATTCTGACTGAACATTTCATTAACTAAACATGTATCTCTCCTCCAATTTAACCTCCACACAGGTTAAATACAAAAGCTCTTCTTTGAGCTTTTGAATTCCTATGGAAATAATAGAACAATAGAATTTTTTTCTTTATTCCACTCTTGGTTATTTCACCCAGAATCTGTTCATTTTGCTCATTTATCATAACATTCCTGCTGTTGGTCAATGTCATCTAACCATTTAACCGTTTACCTCATGATATCCCTGTTACAACACCTTTTTTCTTCCTCAAAGGAGTCGTAATTCAGAGGCCTGTCCTGTTCCAAAATTGTCCTCTAGCTTGTCTCAAGACTGAAGTCATCTTGCCAGCTTAGCAAAAAAATACTTAATATGGGTAATATGTAGAATTTCAGGCAGGCTTACATCAGGTAGATGTAAGCAGTTAGGAAAACAACAAGAAGGAAAAATAAAGATGAAGTGGGATATTTCACTCGTTCTTAACTCTCTTCACACTTCACCCCAAATCTTTTCATTCTATTCTTTTGTTGGGGTACTCAACTGAATCTGCAAATCCTTAACAAACATATTCCCAAATATTTATCAGTTGTGCCACCATGTGTAATTTTTATCAAGAGTAATAATACTGATACTAAATGTTTACACAATGCCAGCTTCAGTTTTCTTGTCATTTGTAGAGAAAGGGAATTAAGATTTAAAGATGAAAGCAAAGTGCGTGCTGTGTTCAGTCAGCTTGTACATCAACACTAGAACTTGAACTGATAATTTCATTTGTCTTAAAGTATTAAAAAATCTGATTACTTGCCTCTTTTAAAACATCTTTGCTCTTGGGAACTGCAATGTAGATGATTCTGCTAAAATTAAAAGCAGGCTCATTTTTTTTCAGCTCATGCAAGGAAATTTGTGCTATTATGCATTGCTTTGCACTTCTTTGTTCCTATGCTGATTATATCTATTTTTTTTTCTTAAGAACAAAGTAATAATTTACAAAGAACTGTTGCTTCTATGGATTTAGGTCGCTAAATTTACTTGACTCACCTAAGAGAATTTTCTGAAATCAACTGCAGAAAAAAACTGTTTATCCTTCTGGCCACGAGATGTCACTGAAGTGAAAAAAAACAGTACAGTAAATGTGTTCCTTAGAAAATACAGGTTCATTTGTTCAGTGTGTAAAAAGCATTAACCAGATTCTAGCTTTCTACATACCGGGCAAATGAAATCAAGCTAGTGAGCTCCACAGAGATATAAAACATGTTGCTATGACAACCAGCCTATGGTGCTTTCTCAGATCAGATAGTAGTCTCCCTGCTACTGCAATTTCTTGTAATGACTAACAATCTTAATTTTTTATATGGGTCTCATAGTCCCTCATGCTTTCCTGTACAACGTCCTTCTCCTCTTCTTCCACCCTCCTCCTCCTTAATTGTTTGATGTGATGTCCCATTGGCAAATTATGGTTCTCACTCTTGGGAAATCCCATTAAACTGTAGCTTCAAATTATGGAAGACAAGATAGCTATAATTGTTTGAACTGAACTGAGAAAAGAGTGTGTGTGTGCATGTCTATAGTAGTCTCTCTCTCTCTCTCTCTCTCTCTCTCTCTCTCTCTCACACACACACACACACACACACACACACACACACACACCATCTATCTATCCATCCATCCATCTATCTGACTTAGACCTTGATCCTGACTAGATGGCTCAGTGGCCAAGACACTGAGCTTGTCGATCAGAAAGGTCGGTGGTTCAGCAGTTCGAATCCCTAGTACAGATCTCCTGCGTGAGCAGGGGGTTGGACTAGATGACCTCCAAGGTCCCTTCCAACTCTGTTACTGTTACCTTTCGATCCTATCTATCTATCTATCTATCTATCTATCTATCTATCTATCTATCTATCTATCATATGTATCTGCCTGGCTGCCTAGCTGTCTAAATTAATATAAGCAATAGTGCACTGAATAATGCTGATTGGTTCTCCAGATTAGTAATTTACTTGAATGCAAGAGATTAAGTTTGCTTTCTGATAAAACTAAGAGATGTAAGAAGTGGGGCTGTATGCAGCTCGTCTGTTTTTTTCAGCTTTCCGAAGACTCCTTATATGTAACTTGGACCTATAGTTTCAGCCCCATTGTTGGTATGGGATTTCAGGAAGCAAAATTTCACCCAGAATTGGACCTTTTTTTCCCCCATCTCAGCCCCACTTTGTAGCTTTAATATGCCATGCAAAGTCTGGTACAGCCCTTGACTGTCCAGCCATAAATTATGAGCCTTTGGGTGGACTGGGACGTTTGCACAACTTGTTTACCCACCCAGTTAAACATACTGTATGCGTTGGATCTAAAAGTCAGACTACGTCAGGCTAGATGCCGTTTGGCCTCAGTGATAATGTTTATATAATTAGGAACTGGGGTTAGGTTATAATCTGACATATGGGGATCTATGAGATAGAATAAGCTTGCTTTTTATTGCCATGTGAAGAACTTACTTCTAGGCATAAACTGATTTTGACAGGAAGAAAATGCACTTAAGTAGAAGAGATACTATAATAATTGCTGCTAGGTAAGCAAATTGGTAGGTAGGATGATATGGAATAAAGTTGCCCCTGAAATTTGAATGGCTCCCACCCTTACTTAAGAGCCTTAAAATAATTGGCTTTTCGCCCAGGTCCTTGGCAAGGATGACTTTTGGGTTTGCTTTTGTTGTCATCTTGTTCTGTGTGTATTCTCTCTCTCTCTCTTTCTCTTTCTGTCTGTCTCTCTCTCTCTCTCTCTCTCCCTCCCTCCCTCCCTCCCCCCCTCCCTCCTATTTATGATGCGGTGGAATTTGTGGTTATACATAGTACATATGCACCATTAAGATCATAATTTTCCATCAGTTCTAAATTAAGGGATACATGAAAGAGATTTACACAGGGTTTCCAAGTTGAGAAACAGACATGATGAAGTTGGCCTCTCTAGTTACAGCGCCGTAGTGGCGCAGTGGTTACAATGCAGTATTGCAGGCTAACTCTGTCGACTGCCAACGGGTTCGATCCTCACCAGCTAAAGGTTGACTCAGATTTTCATCCTACTGAGGCCAGTAAAATGAGGACCCAGACCGTTGTCAGCAATATGGAACTCTGTAGACAGCTTAGAGAGGGCTGTAAAGCACTGTGAAACGGTATATAAGTCTAAGTGCTATTGCTATTGCTATAATAGGTAGAAATGAGTTTGAGTTTGTTTCTCATAGCCATATTGTTTATATCTTAGAGTTAAAAAATGTATAAAGTGTGTCTTGCCTGTGGTTACAGGGTAAAAGAAAGGTCCAAGATAAGGTGCGTCCAAACCAAAGAAAGTAAGATTACATGCATGTCTTGGTTTTTTTCTTCTCTCATTAGAACTAATTTTAAAAAGAAAACCTAGGTTTGAGTTTTCAGTAAAAGGTTTTGTGTGGGGTTTTTGTTTGTTTGTTTGTTTGAATGTACTAAGAATATTAATTCCTATAGTAAATCATGCAAAATGGGCCCTAATCATATTACAGGAGAAATGCATGTAGCTGTCTCCAGAACAGTTTGATACTTGATGCTTGTACTAACGTAGAAACCAATGCTAACAAAAACAAACTCTGGTATCTGACGAAAGTTCATCAACAAAGCATGTGACCTGAAAAGGGGCACAGGTGAACTTAAGCCCCTTCCATATTTTACAGACGACCAGAGGTAAAATAGCAGTGGTAATAGAAGTCCTACTCAGCTCAGACTTTGGCTGTGAGAGTTGGCACAAGGATTTTATATGATGTGTTGGTCTACAAGTGCATACGGAATCTGCCTATTTTTTTAAAAAATACCTATATAAGAAACCAAAGAGCAGAGGCATCTTTTATTAAACATAATTTTGACTGTATTAAACATATATTTTTAAATTTTTTAATAATGGTTGTTTTTATGTACTTATTATTTTATTAATTGAAGCACACAGCCTGGAGTCAATTTTTGAGAGATTGACAGCCATATAAACTTGAGATTATGTGCACACTAGTCCCATTAATATCTAAAATTCTCCCCTCGCTAAGATAAATGTAAGTGTCCTGCATGGGCTCAAGAATTATCTAGCGTGTGTTGCACACTGCACGGTGAAATCTGGCTTGTAATAGAGTGTGACAAAGTATTGTGATTCCGTTTTTGAAAGGTCCCTGTGTTCTTCACAACCAATACTATGAGAGAAATACTTTTAAAAAACATATTTTTTTCATGAAGATCTATGTTAGAATGTTTATCTATTACTATGTTGGCCTTAACTGGTCTGTTTGGTATCCTGTTTCTTCTTCAACTTGCCAAGAAAGTTTAGAAATTAAACTTTTCTTTTTCTATGTTGTTTGGTCACAGTTAATAGTCTTTAAACCGAATGGTCATTTCTCATCGGAATTGGATTCTGTTGCTGCCTATTAAAACTGTTCTTTTTCCAGTTCCTGTTTCTCTTCTACCTTTATGCATGTCTTCACTAAATATGCAGCATGTTAATTCTTTTGAAATTCAGTCAAAATTTTCAGAACTCATTTTTTCCCTCCATTAGGGGAAAATGTCTTCCTGAGAATGTAAGCCATCTGTCCTCGTTAGAAACTACGACTGAAGGACACATGTCTTCTGGAATGCAATATTTTAGATTCCTGTAGTTGTAGAACAATGAGCAATTTATTTATGCCCATTGTCTGAAATAAGTGTTTTTGAAACCAGCAGTTGGGGTTGTGTGGCAGGTGGAGGGAATCACCCAAGAAATAAGCATAATATAATTACCAAGTGTTTGCACGGTGCTTTGTGGAGATAGTGTAAAATTGTTCCAGGAAATTAGTTTTTGACTTTCAAACGGTAATTTAATTAAAACTATACATCTTTTAAGATTGGGAAAATATGCACTACATGTTATGATACAATGATTAACCATATTTTGTTTCCTAAAAATGAGAACATGTTAATTGTATTTTGTGTTTTGAGTAATATTTTATATCCCTGCACTTGCCTTCAGTATGTCAATAATTCATTGGATTATGATGTTCTGAGCTCATTTTATAACAACAAAGAATAGCTGATTATATGGCTTAAGTTAAGATGTGTATCTTGGACAATAATATTCAACAATTCCAAAATGGAAACTAAAATTGGCTAATTCTTCTATTCAATCTCAAGTAATGTGGGGGATTATTCCTCAACAGCAGTGGGTCACCAACTGTGGAAACTGGACAGGTTCTGTATTATCATTTTGAAATCGGAGAAGAAAAATTACATATTATGTAGCATCACTGTCAACATCCAGCTTGAGTATCTAACTTTTCCAACAGTAACTCTTTTGTAGTGTATTTCTGGACTGTGGATATTTACATTGTACTTTTCAAAACATTTCTTGATAAACAATCTAATGCTTGTATATTTGGGGAAATAGAAGATATCACAGAGCAACAGGGATTCCTTGGACATAATATCTCTTGATGCTTTCCATACTCTTAAGTAGTGTTGTTTCAAAGGACCTTTAAAGGACCTTTAAATTTTCTTCTTTATTTTGTTTTCTTATCAATACTAATTTCTGAACAACGTGATTTTTAAAGATTCATTCACTTGTAGCCAAAAATTTGTAAGAACCTCCTAGGTCAAGAATTGGAATTACTAAGGATATGTAAATAATTCAATTTGCTTTGCTTTTTTTTCCATTCTCATGATGGGCAGGAGCGTCTCAAAGCAACTATGTTAGGTCAGATTTCAAGCAACTTGATTGCTTTGTAGCTTTCAGGAATGGATCCAGAAGGGGGCCTTTGCTCTTGAACGACACTCTTGTTGAATAAATTGCACAGCATAGTAACTACAACATTGTCTGAATATGTTTAAAATGTACTGTTTCTAATTTTGACTTCAGCATAGGTCACAGGTTCTTTTACTTTCCATATTAGTGGGGTCCACAATCCCAAAGAGCCAACACAAACCCATCAGGCATCTAAGCAACACATCCACAAGTACTCTAAGGCTAGTACTCATTGTTTACTTATACCACTTTTCCCCAAAACTACAACTCCTGTTCCTCTATGACTTCTCATTGTGAGCCTGAAGAACAGTCATGCTTCTATTTGCCTTATGCTGCTTCAGGCTGTTTTAGCATCCCAAACAAACACAACAGCCTTCCCTCTCACAGCAACACTACCACATCCAGCTGCCTGTCTGCTCATGTGTTATAGCCACCAACTTCTGGGCTGTTAGGGACAGGTGTTAAAGGGACAGGCCATCAGTGGCCCAGGTGCTGGCCATTTTGCTGGCAGCCTGTCCTCTCACAATATAGAATATGATGGAGGTGAACATGTGGTATGAATTCTTAACATAACTTTTATGATTTTGTGAGCTTGTTGCTCCAACTAAATTGTCAAAATTTTCAGTGTCTTTTCTTTAATCGGATGATTGTTTAATACTAATACATCACTTAAGACATCCCACATGCCCACCCCAAGGTACACCCAGAAGTGTTTTCTGGTGTGCTTCATGAGTTTCAATTGCTTACCATGGGATGGTTGTGTGGGAGGCTTTGGGGAAATCTTGCCATGAAAACATCACAAATGTTTCTCAGCTCCCGATATCCTACATTCCTGAGCAGCTTCTTCTCTTTCTTCTCCTTCTCCTCCTCCTCCTCCTTCTTCTTCTAACTTTTTCAAGAGCTGACAGTTTTTTGCATTTATATTATTTTCAATTCAATTTATTTATTGATTAGCCCTTTGGGCCATATCAAGTGCAGAATTACAAAGACAAATCATTACAAAGGTTTGGTAAAAAAATTAAGTAAGATTGGAATAACTTGCAATTAAAATACAATTAGAATAAAATACGATCTAAAATAAAATCGGGATAAAATACAATAATTTAAAATACCATTTAAATATAATTAAATTTATATTATAATGTCGCCCCTGCATCTACCCAATCAGTGTTAACATTTATATTATAGCATCTACACAATAGTACAGGAAAGGTAGGGGGAGAGGGGGAGGGGTGGGGAGGGAGAGAGGAAGAAAGATATATGACTCGTTCTATAAATAGATTTTTCCAGTTATTTTTTTAAAAAATCCCATGCAAATAAAAAATAGTGAAATAAAATAGTAGAAGTTTGCAATTGGATTTTAAGGTAGAAATTTTCTTGGAGGTGAACTTTGCAAACATTCGTGAATGGACACAACGTGAACTGAAAAACATTTTATATAAAGATCTACTGTTTTAGTTATTCCAGTGTATGCTTCTGCAAGCCAAAAATCTTACCAAAAGGCTTTGAATGCAATGTTTTTACACTGAAATCAGCATTTGATTAGATATAAATTATGATGTTTGAAAATTGGCAATGATTTATTCAGTATGCTATCTATTCAGATAAAGTTTTTAAAAAGCATCACAAACTGCTTGTAAGAAGTGTGAATTTCAACTAAATCATTAAAATGTTTAGTATGTTATTACATTCAAGCTGCCATCCTACTCTGAGAATAAAATACTTTAAACTGAATGAGACTCTTACATCTGAACAGGTAAGCGATACCTAGGATAAGCCCTGCATTTTATTTTGAACACTGTTCATGATTGAAAAGGGGACAAAATGGCAATTGAATTTTGAAATTTTAGCATGAAAGTAATGACTTACATTCTTTGGACTTTGCTTTGTTAACCCCCACCCCTCAAAGGTGTTGCTTCTACTTCTGTACTACTTTATATCATTTTAACTATATCCATAATCAAAATATTTGAATGGGCAATTGAATTTGTGTTTTTTCACTGTTTACTATGAAGTATCTTCTGAAAGTATAAACCTTCAAACTTAACCTGATCTTTCATCATTTCTAAAACCAAACTGTAGGTCTGACAGCCATTTTCTTTGTTTGTTTAGAAAGCCAGGCTTGGCCCATCAGCTAACAAAGTTATATCACCAGTTGAAGACCGGACTTGTAACTTACCATCCAATAATCTTGATCGGGTTAAACTAACAGACTTCAACTTTATAATGGTGCTTGGAAAAGGGAGCTTTGGGAAGGTAAGAAGTATTGATAATTTGCAAGGTTCTTTATAAACAATACCATTTCTAAAATATATACACAAATAACAAGAATGAAATATGGAAGGGATGTAATGCTTCTGGGTCTAGAAAAAAAAAGGTGGGGGAGAACTAATCTGGCACCCAAATCCAGACAATCTATTCCCCAAAACACTCCCAAAATTATGGTGCATATGCTCCTTGCATAGACTAATGCAGAATAAGCTCAGTCAAAAGTTAGGAATAATGAAAAGTTTTTCATACCATTCCTGAATCTATAATTTCTGGTTTGAAATTAAAGATCAACAACATATTTATAATTTAAATGCAGTGACATATTTGTATCTTTAAAACAAACTTTGAATGTAGACTTGGCAGAAATAGCTTAAGTAGGAATTCTTCAGGTGTAAAGAATCTCCCCAGACTTCCAGGGTGTCAAGATTTCCTAGGGGAAAAATGCTAGCTTCTTATAGAGTAGGGGTGCCTGTGGGCCAGATGCGCCACGCCCATCCCAGCTCCAAGAAGGGGAAAAACATTACAAAACATCACGTGACAACAATGTGACACGGCGAGTTTGACACCCATGTTATAGAGGATCGTTCGAAACTTCATACTGAATCAGATGCTGTTTTAATCAAGTGAAGGTAGCTTAAATCATATGGTACTTTAGCTACCAAAACAAAGTCTATCCATGTTGGAGTAGATATACAAGGGTATTTCAGACACAGATTAGCATGTGCAATCTACTGACAGTCACAAAGTCGCTTATAGTAATGATCCAACTTCTGCATGATCAGAATAAAGCCATATTTTACTTTAAAAAAAGCCCAATCTCCAAGCAGTTTCATCTGGAGTCAGTTGGTATCTTGATTCCAAATTGTCCAACATGAAAACAAACTTAAGTGTCAGGTTTTGTGAATGAGGGTACAATATGATGCTATCTTGCTTTTAGGGAGACTAACGTAACAAAAATTAGAGGCAAAGTAAAGAAGAGCACTCTTTAGAATCAAAAGCCAAGGTGTCATGAATTATGTAAATAAAAATTGGATAAGCAGATCACCCGTAACAAATAAATTACCCCATTCATATATGTTTTAGTAAACAATTTACAGAAATATCAATACACCAGGAAGAAATATAAGGTTCTGAACTTAGATGGGGAAAACCAAATGCACAGGTTCAAAATAGGTGATCCCTGATTTAGCACTAGCGAGAAAGATGTGGACGCCCTGGTAGACCAAAGATTAAACATAAATCAGTAATGTGCTGCAGCTATCAAAAGAATAAATGCGATCTTGGGTTGCATCAACAGAGATACACTGTCAAGATCACAAGAATCATAGTAATGCTCTGTGCTGCAGTGGTAGGACCATACCTGTAATATTGTGTCCAGTTTTAATTGTCATAATATAAGAAGGATGCTGAGAAACTGGGAAAAGTTCTGAGAGGAATAACAAAGACAGTGAGAGGCTTGGAATCTAAATCCTATGAAGAACAGTTCAAAGATGTGGGTATATTTAATCTTAAAGAATAGACTAAGGGAGATGTGAGAGCAGTCTTCCGATACTTGAAGAACTGTAACAAAGAAGGTTTGGACTTATTGTTTTCATGGGCTCTGAGGATGGTAAAAAAACCTGAGGGTGGGACCTTTACAGAGGGAGACCCAAATTTAAAAGCAGGATGTTTTGCCAAATGTCAGGGCAGTGATCAGGTGCCCTGGCAATGGGTTCTTTTGGATCCCAGACAATAAATCCCCCAGTAAATAAAGGGGTTTTAAGCTTTAGTATTATTATTATTCAAACAGATTGAAAATCATAACATAAAAAGCCCACGTACCAAGCAAGATAACATCTCTCACAAGCTGCCAGAAGCTCCTTAATAACAACCGCAGTGATACCCCAAAGCAACAACAAGAACAACAACTCGAAGGTTTTTTTATCAAAAAATCATGGCCTTGCTATGACCAGGAGACTGCAAGACCTAAACTTGTCTTGCTGATTCTGGGATGGGAATCCAAGGCTTTCACAATAAGAAAAGCCTTGAAGCTAAATGAAGATTTCTCCCGTCTCCCTTATTAAGCAAGCAAGAGAGGGGTGGGGGAAGCAGACCAGCTCAGAATGCCCATGGAAAAGATTCTCAATCATTATCCCAAAGGTGCTTTTTCCAAAAGGTAACTGGAGTTTCTTGGTTTTGTTCTTTGAAAATGTTTCGCTTTTCATCCAAGAAGCTTCTTCAATTCCTCATCCAAGAAGAAGCTTTTTGGATGAGAAGCGACATGTTTTCAAAGAAAAAAACCCCAAGCAACTCCAGTTGCCTTTTTAAAAGAGCAACTTTGGGATGACCAGCTCAAAATGAGCTCTAAACTTCGAGATTTTTCTTACTGTGAAGGAGAAATGAAAATATGTCACTAACTCTGCAAAATAACTGTGGTCTTCCTATATTTCCATCAGAGAGGAGGAACAACCTGATAAGGGAGAGTTATTAGCAATGGAACCACTTGCTTCCTGAACTCATGGGTGAACCTAGACTGAAGGTTTTCAGACAAAGATTGGACAGCTGTTGTCTAGAATGGTCTAAAATTGCATTGGAAGACCTCCAAAGTACCTTCCAACCCAATGATTCTATGATTTTATTTTAAATCTGAAAGGGAGAAATGTTAGAGACACAGTTGATTTATTAATAATTCCTTTAGCTGTTCTGTTAACAAAGCTGCAATCCAATATTTGCCTACATGCCTACAATCCTACATTTGCTTTCATGAGGAATTAGTTTCACTAAATTCAGTGGGATTTAATTCTGAGGAGACATATATAAATTTTAGTGTAAATATAATAAAGGTTTAGTGTAAGCATAATAAAACTTGCTATTCAGGATCATGCTTCTGTACAGTTTGAGAGGTAAATACTGCTTTGAAAACATTATTTGATTTGGAGAATATATTGTATGTACAGTATTTACTCAAGAATCTACTATATAAGCAGCTGGCAACTAGCCTACTAGCCTTCCTTGTCCTATCTTTAAGCAACCTCAAGTTTTAATTGTTAAAATTAGAATATGCAAATTAGAAAAATATAGTCTAGCTGTTAATGAGGTGTCATGCTTTGTGCTTTGATGGAGGTGCAAAGAAATGAGTTGTGAAACTTGTTTTCCACAAAAGGAGCTATTTTGTGCGTCTTAATTATAATCCATTTAATAATATGTCATTTTTATATCAAGAAACATACAGGCGAGATGATTGACTCTTTTATTTATCCATTTATTTAATCAATTTATATAGGCACCCAATCATGTGCACTTCAGGGTAGGAAGATAAAAACTAAACAATAACAACCGTTGATCCTGACCTGAGGGGAGAAAGCTGGATCTTAAAAGACAGGTACAGTTGAGGCTATTCAAATCTCAGGGAAAGTGCTCTTCTGGAGGACAGATGCAGTATCAGAAAAGACACATCTCCTTGGTCCCACCAGAAGACACTATTTAAGATATGGAACCCAGACCTTAGACAGCCAAGCACTGAGATCTTTAAGTAGGATCAGCACATTGATTATGCCTATCGCCGTACTGATACAGTAAGTGATCTCATCCAGCAGCCTCATGTACAGGAGCTGGAACAAAATTAATGCCTGAGATACATCCCCTCACAGTAGAGACTTAGGGCCAGATCTCTCTTTCCCATCAACACTAACTTAAATTGACCCTGGAAGAAAGAGCAGAACCATTGTAACATCGTGTCACCCATCCCCAACCCTTTGAGCTTGTCTAAAAGGATACCATGATCAATGGTATTACTGAGAGATCAAGGAGGGATACACACACCCCATTCTGAAGCAGTTGCAGGTCATCAAAAAGTGCAATCAATGCCACCTTAGTGCTACATCCTATTCTACTAGATTGAAGTGGTCCATACAATCCGCTTTCTCCAGAGTTCTCTGAAGCTTCAGGGTGACCACCTTCTCAACCACCTTCTCCAGAAAGAGAAAGTTGGAGACAGATAAAAAAAGTATCCAACACTGTATGGTCTAGCAATGACTCCTTAACTGAAGGCAGAACTACCTCTCTCTCACTACTGGTTGGACCCACCTGCAGATCATTTCCTATGAGGCTTTGATGAGCTAGAATTTGAACATGCAGGAGTGCTCCCCTTAATTTTCTCAGGGCCAACAGGCACAGATCCTTTCCAAATAACATTGATGGATCCATATCTCACTTAGCTGAATCTGAACAGCTGTAAACCAACCCAAAATGAATCAAATAAACTTTTTTTGCAGATGCCTCAAATAGTCCTCATAGCAATCCTTCAAAGGTATCCTAACCAATCCTTTCCTAGGAGAGCCACTGGACAACAATCCACCGACACAATAAGAGTGGAGAAATAGTTGCATTTTGCTGCTTTTATTGTCACTGTGTAATCCTTATCAGAGGCTTTTAGACCAGTGTTCCATCAGCTTTGTTCTTCATCTCCAATGACATAATAAGAATTTCTTGTGCTATTTCATCTCCCAAAAATTTCTTTAAAAACTAGGTGGTGATTAAGATCCAATTAGGATCCACATGCAGGAAAATATCAATTTTAGGGCCTTATTCACCCTTTTATGAACTTCTGGAATAGTTAGTAACAGAGTTGGAAGGGACCTTGGAGGTCATCTAGTCCAACCCTCTGCTCACGCAGGAGACCTATACTAGGGATTTGAACTGACGACCTTTGTGATCGACAAGCTCAGCATCTTAGCATCTGGAATAGTAGTTTTTATGTAAGAAATGGGAGAGCTACATTGAAAAAACAAAACAGATTTCTTAGGCTGCAAGTTAATGAATATATGTAGGGAACTGAATTACTAGAAAAACTTTTCCATCCACAACTGAATGGAAATTACTAGTGGTCTGTAGTCAGCAAAATATTCACCTTCTCTTTATATTTGCTCAGGTGATGCTTGCAGAACGAAAGGGAACAGAAGAATTGTATGCAGTCAAAATATTGAAAAAAGACGTGGTGATTCAAGATGATGATGTAGAGTGTACCATGGTTGAAAAGCGAGTTCTAGCTTTGATGGACAAACCTCCTTTCTTAACGCAGCTTCACTCTTGCTTCCAGACTGTGGTATGTGTTCATATGACTTTCTTGTGCTGTGATTTCTAATACATACAGTGTTTGCTGTACTGACATCACAGAGCTTTTGAACTGTGTCAGTGAAAAATGGGGTGAGGTATGGAGGTAAATAATATATAATAGTTCTGTCAGCTGATCTATTTATTTATCAGCAGAAAGAAATGGAAAATCAGTTGGTTAGCATTTCTTTTGAATATCTGCTAGATGATGGATGGATGGATGGATGGATGGACATGGTTGACATTCCTTGCATTTTATTTTATTTGTTTTATTTTATTTGTCATGGAATTGCACGGCAGCTACCCAGATGAAGTCGGAGACACCAACACAAACTGGTCACAGACCAAAATACAAATATATTTACAAAAGAACGTGGGGAAAGTAACATCATGAACAGTTGGCCACCAGAAGCCTTGGCTGAGAGGAATTACAGTGTTCTCGTCTAATGGTTATGGCTCTTTAAAAAAATGTAGAAACCTGAGAAGTAATGTGTGAGGAGCCATCCCCTAAACAATATAAGGTCAAATTACTAGCATTGGATCCAGAGAGATCTGTTTCTAGGAGAGACAGTAATTTATATATAAATATATTTAACATTCAAATTGACAGCAGTCTTTGTCATCATCCAGAAAGAAACAACACAAGATAATCAGGAACACAGAAACATCATGGGGTAAATTAAACAGTATACAAACACACAGAAGAAAAAGGAGGGGGAAAAGGGAAACTCCCTTTTATACTTACAGCAACCAATCATAGTGTAGATTGCCTCATACATGAGTCAGCACTCTCTAACCAATCAACTACAACTGTGTTTTCTGGCCTATTATACACTTTACGGCTCCAGCTACTAAATTCAATATCCTAACATTATTTTATTTTATTATTTTATTTTGCTATGTACAAAGGAATGCAAGGGAATCCATCTTGGCGGATGGAGAATGGGAAGGAGGAGTTGCTCAGCTTAACATCTGCCCTCATCCTGATAAAAGTCATTCTTGAAAGCTACTGTTTGCATTTCTTAATAGTGAAAAGAAAATAGCAGCTTAACAGAGGGAACAAAAAAGAATGCATATTACTTGTATTCATGATATTTAAGATGGCCATAGGTTCTTTAAACGAGGATGCTGGAATTGCATTCTAAAAAGCAAGATTCTTCTAATGTCAATTGTTTCCATTGTTAACCCAGTACAATGTATCTAAAGAAAGAAGTGGAACATTCAGAATTAAGCAATTTGACTTATTTATATTTTAAAAACTGGGCTGGGGGAATCCATCTCATCTTACTGATGTAATTAATAATAACAATTATTGCTATATAAAGAAAGAAGATCAAATATGCATCTGAATACAGAACATAATTTTAAAGTTGATCTAATTAGACCAATAAACAATTGCTTTCACTATCTGATAATTTGAGTGACTGTGTCCTAATTGTGAAGATGCACTTAAGACTCTTACCCCAATTTTCTGTATTGACCATTCCTGAGCGGCAGGTCCACTGCTTGACCTATTTGTTGGTTTCATATTGTCTGCTAGGATCGCCTGTACTTTGTCATGGAATATGTGAATGGTGGTGACCTCATGTATCATATTCAGCAAGTAGGAAAATTTAAGGAGCCCCAAGCAGTGTGAGTGCATTTTCTGTTGATTTTATATTGAATTTGTCATAAAATATTCTGCTTTAGGAAGATGCATCTTTCCATTCCCTACCTTACTCATATTTTCTAGTTTTTTGGTGTAATTGACACTGCTTCACAGGAAAGCTAGCTTCAAAAACTCATCAATATTGCATAGACTAAACTACTCGGAAGAATTAAATTCCTAATTAGCATGGTCTCTATTAATTTCATACAATTAATCAAATAAACTTTTTGAAAGGAGCTGCATTTCTTATATTATTGTACTATGTGTGAATCATAGAGCAAATAAGGTGTAGTGTGAATCACAAGCATTTTAGAAACAAGCTGGCACTATAACTCTACATTCAGATTGTCGAAAAGCAAACTAATATATCACAGTTCTTGCCTGAAATGAATAATACCTTGTCATAGAGGAGGAATCCTCATTTGTTCAAATTCCTTGTGTCTAATCACACTTGGCCAAATAAAGTATTCTATTCTATTCTCTTGTAAATAACAGGACTTTGAGTCATAGCATTATTGGAGTCTTCTGTGACTTGCAGCCATTGTGTTAACCTTGTCCCATAATCCTGTGTAAGCATCCTTACTTTTGCCCAGTGAGATGTGAACATTTAAATCAAGGGCCTGATCTCTTGGGAAAGGTTCTGTTTGTAATCTAGAATCCAGGACAATCCGGATTTTATAATAATGCAAGGCTAACGGTCCAATAGCAGCCATCAGCCTTCAAATTTTATAGTGTGTCAGAATCTACGAGTGGGAACTTGATGGAGAGGAGAAGATCAGTCCGTACAACCTTACTCTATGAATGGCATGAAGGAACATTTCTGAATGGATGGTCGTAAATTATTCAAATCTTGCATATACAGGTGAAGTTCTTTTGATTAGCAAGTCTTTTTTTCTTTTCAGATTCTATGCAGCAGAAATTTCAGTGGGTCTTTTTTTTCTCCATAAGAAAGGAATTGTTTATCGGTAAGTAGAGCAGCTCTGTGTAACAACACAAGTTCGTCACAGGTTGTAAAAAAGAAATGTTTGTGGGCAAAAACGGGGGAAGAAAGCACTGAACTGGGAACACATATTTCCCCGAATAACAGAACACATTAAACATATTTATTTTTATTCACAGTTGCCTATTCAACTTGGTGCACTAACAGAAGTCTTCAGTGCTATAAAATTTGCAAAACATATAAAAGGCTTTTTGTATAAGACAAAGAAATGTACCCACATCAGTCTATTGCTCTCAATAGATCTTCTAAAATCATTGGAGTATACAGCAATCAAGTCAGATTTGAGTTGTATTTTATACATTTAAATAAAGTATCATCACAAGAGATGCAGAAGTGAAATACCCCAAAGCAGCAGCCTTGCAGATAAAATGAATAGTAGCAAAATGAAGGCAATTTATCTTCATGGACTAGTATTCTTGACCATGAAGTAAATTTTATAGACATTTGGACCCCAAAGCCTATCCGTTTAATCCAAAATCTGACTTCACTGAAGGAAGTTGGTCTGAACAGGACTTGCCCAATATATCTCAGTAGGAAGAGAGAGTGGTATGTGTTTAAGACATACAATAGAAGAAAATATATGTACCGGTAGTTCAGGGTTGAATTCTGAAGTCCTTGGTGCTCTCTGAGCTTGGCTGTTTTCATGCAGACATTTTATTACCCAAGTAGGTAACATCACCACTGTGAGTAAGTGTGGGGTTTGCTTCCTATTTGTATACAGTACAGTACAGGGGTAATTAAGAGACACCGTTTGATCTGTATAGTTATATAAGCAACCCAGTGGCAACATGCTCCATTGTGCCCCCCCCAACCATTTTCCTTGGCACCTACAAATAAGTTGTCTGTAAGGCTTCTCAGTAGGTGAGCAGGTTTGCCTAGGAAAACATGGTTTTTGTGCTATCCTGGTTTTAAGTTATTTCTTGCAATGAGACTGCCACCAGCATTTCTGACAGCTGATATTTAACTTTCTTAATTGTTGTGATTTTTCATAGAGATCTGAAATTAGATAATGTAATGTTAGATTCTGAAGGACATATTAAGATTGCAGACTTTGGCATGTGCAAGGAGAGTATGAGTGATGGAGTGTCAACAAGGACCTTCTGTGGGACTCCAGATTATATTGCACCAGAGGTATTTATTGTTTGAGATATTATGTACCATGCCCATAATTCTTCCAGAAGATAATGTACTTTTGAACAATCAATCAGTGCTAGATTTTCTAACATGATTGTTTACTGTTGACGAAGGAAATGAGAAAGGTGATAAATGTTGATAAACTTACTCAGGTTTCCTGCTGCTCTCCAGTTAGTAAGGAAAAATGATGGGGAACTGGATGAAATGACTATCACTGTCAACTCTGAATCAAACTTGGCTGAAGCCATCTTTTGCTGCTTCACAGTTGACATGTACTCTTGGGGGTGGAGAGAGTAAATAAAACGTCTCAGAGACATAACAAAGAGCTCTCCCATGGGAACCAAGATCATCCCAATAAGTGTCCATTGAAGGAGGAAAAGAGTGACCAAGGAGCCCACCAACTGCTTTGATTGGACAATGTGACCTGTGACACTTGGGGAGGGAAACATTCACTCTTTTAATTATGCTATAACCACGGGAAACTTTTAGAGTTGCTTTTCACTAAGCTGTGCCAATATAATGTATCCAATAAACATGTTCTTTGAGGAACCTTCCTGCCTTGAAGTTCTAGTTTCTTTGGATGTGTTACTCGGAACCTTGACAATCGTTCTATCACTATCTCTTAAACTCATTCTTACATAACTCTATAGGTATCTCTGGACATGGGTGGGGGATAAAGTTGGTGGCATTTTATGAGGAAATCTGTACTGTGACATTGCAAGTACAAGCCTCTGGCTTACATACTTATGTGTAACATAAGGAGGTATTAAAATATGAAAGGCTACAGTTTGCATCATGATGAAATGGTGCATGTTTTATCATTTTTTTCTCATTACAGTTTGTACTTAATGCTTATGCCCAAGTTTGCGACAAAGGAAATATTTAACCATAATGACTATAGATAGAAGAGAAGCTATAGCTAAACTATAACTTAGAATTGAACTGTGAGGTCTTTGGTGTTCTCTGGGCTTGGTTGTTTTCTTGCAGACTTTCATTGTCCAACTAGATAACATCATCTCTGAATAGAGAGCAAAGCTCATTCCCATCTAGCACTGATGATTTTACTTTTTTAGAAGGAAGTAAATCCATATCATGGTTAATTTTAAATGCATCATTATATTGCTATGATGCTTCAGTGTTGTGAAGCCAAAAATGGAAAATCCTTCTTCTTCCATTTTAGCTTTCCATTCTGTTTCTCTTTATAGCTAGAAAGAGAATAAAATCACTTTTCCAGTTGCTCATGTTTTGAAATAATGTTCTTGCAATTAGTGTCTTGAACAGCACCTATTGTTCACTTTTATGAATTAGTTACTGCTATTTTGCATTTGTGTATATTTCAAATTAAAATATAAATGAAAATTCATTTTAAATGTGCAAACTATAGTATTTTTAAAGCTCTTTTGGAGTCTCAGAAAAGAGAGTAGCTTAATATTAATATTAATGTGACATTAACGTGACATTCTGCCATTCTGGATTTTTATTTCTTCTTTCATAATGAGCATTTTAGTAATATTTTTGATAAAACTCAGAATCAGATTTCCTGATTATACCTATAAATTTCCACTGAAACTTTGTGCCTCAAACAAGCATTTTATCAAAACTACGTCATTGAAAAATCCCTGGCCTACTCCTTATACAGTACAAGTAGTCTTTGATGTACAACCACAATTGAGCCCAACATTTCCATTGCTAAGCAAGACAGTTGTTAAATGAGTTTTGCCCATTTTACCACCTGGTTGTTGTTAAGTGAATAACTGCAGTTGTTAAGTTAGTGACATGGTTGTTAAGTGAATCTGGCTTCCCCATTGACTTCGCTTATCAGATGGTCGCAAAAGGTGATCATATGACCCCGGGACACTGCAACCATCATAAATACACACCAGTCTCTAAATCTCTGAATTTTGATCATGTGACCATGCCGCAAGAGTCATAAGTGTGAAAAACAGTCATAAGTCACTTTTTTCACTACTGTTATAACTTCAAATAGTCACTAAATGAATGGTTGTAAATCCAGGACTACTTGAAATGAATTTGCTTGCTTGCTTGTTTGTTTTATAGCATTTATAATCTGCCCTGGTCACAAAGGGTTTGGGGCAGCATTCTTAACCAAATCAAAAGAAAACATATAAACAAAGATACACATAATAGTGAAGAACTAAATCCTAACAGTATCTAAAAGAAAGAATCACCACATAAGTCATCCTTTCGGCCCCCAAATAGGTGCCCATAGTCAGTCTGCTGGCACCAGAAGAACATTGAAATGAAATACCTTTAACTAGTTTTCAGAGTTGCAGCAAGGCAGGGGGCTGCAATGTACTTGCAGGAGAGAAGAGTATTGTTATAAGGTGGAGGCTATCGTCTCACACTTGACCCCAGGCCTGACAAGGGGTGGTAACTGTCAACAGGGCCTCTCTCAGTGACCAGACAGGATGGGCACATTCAGTTTTGCAAAGGCAATGCATGTTTTATCCCAGTGCTGGCCCATGTGGAATTTTAATCTATGGTTCTCAGTAATAGTATTTTATCGGTGGATGTGTCAAACAAAAAGCAGTCTGTTTATTTGATAAGAGAGCCAGTTTGGTCTGGTACTTAAGGCACCTGGCTAGAAAAGAAGGAGACTGGGAATTCTAGTTTCTAGTTCTCTCAGCCCAACCCACCTCACAGGGCTGTTGTTAAGGTTTAATCACAGGTAAAAAGTTGTAATAAAGGTTGTTAAAGTCAGGATAAAAATCTAATAAATAATTCCTTTGGTGGGGGAATCACTAATTACTCATCGATGAGAAAATGGGTTTGAAAAAATACTTGATTTCAAACTTGAATTTACTGCTAAGAGATCCAGAACTCTTTAAATGCACCTATGTGGTTTTAATCAAAAGATGCCTTTGACTAATATGAGTGCAGTAGCACAAATGATAACTATCGTTATAATTCCAGAAAATGTGCTTTTCATTGTAACTTTCCATAAGGCCTAATCACCCAATTTAAACTATGGTTCAGTACTGCTGACAGAAAAAAAAAAAATCACTGCTTCTTCCTTAGTGGGATCTGAATATATTTTTAGTATTGATATGTCTCAAGGGTCAATGGGGAAGGGGGAAACATCACTAAGATGTGTTGCTGTGCAAGCTCTATAGACAGTAGGCAGAATCAGATGCTCCCTTGGATCTATACATTAGTTCAGGATCCACTGAGTAATTGTCTCTTTCAGTGCCCAGGTTACCCAGTGATCCACCCCACAATTGGATTATTCCCCATTGCACCTGAGTGATGACGGCAGGGCCATTATTTTAGGCTTTCATTTCTTTTCCCATTTTCCATTTTTCCCTCTTTCTGGAGCAGATGAAAAATCAAATAGTGGTGATGCAACAGATTTATAATAACTTATATAACTTATAATATTATTATGGACAGCAACATGCTCATCCATTTTTGCCCATTTATCTCTTCTTCAATGTAAAGAAGATAAAGTAGAATAGTTATAGAGAGGTTATCTAGAGAGATCTCATTTTTGCTGAGACTTTCTAGGACGTTGTCTCTACTGTGGTATAGGAAAGGGTTAGGTAATTTCTGTCCCCGGTCAGCTGTTCAGATAACATAGTCAACTGCAGAAATAAAGTCATGTCAAATAGATCTAGGTCTATTGGGGCAAATCTAGTTCCTTCAAGCTTAATTGTCTAGGCCAGTTCAGGAAACCTGTTTCCCTTAAAACAATTAAGTTTAAATACCCCCACTTCAGATACAGTAACTTTATAGTATAAAAATATCCATGATTTCGGTATCAACCATTTAAAAAAGGTTTACTTTGATGCACCGACCTATTCGTGTAATAGATGTTTTATAGTGGTACACTTAGATTTCTATTGTATCTTTTTAAAAAACATATTTTCAAGATACATTACTAAATCTTTTTACTGGAATTCACAGATTATTGCCTATCAACCATACGGAAGGTCAGTGGACTGGTGGGCCTACGGAGTACTTTTATATGAGATGTTGGCTGGTCAGGTAAGAATGGCTAGGTCTATTTTATGAGGTAAGCCTTAAACAATTAAATGAGTTAGGAATTAAAGACAAAATAAGACACAGTAAAAAAAATAAAGGTTAATAGCTGAATTTCAAATTAACAGACCAACTGAATATCCTCTGGAAATTAAAACTGCAAGATTTCAGTGATACAATGGCTATGTCCATGTATCATCTGAATAATATTTTGTCTTAAAATATTATGCAGAACAAGTCAGCCTTGAAGATCAGGGGTCTCCAAACTTGACAATTTTAAGACTTGTGAATTTCTGCTGGCTGGGGAATTCTAGGAGTTGTCCACAAACCTTAAAGTTGCCAAGTTTGGAGACCCCTGTTGTAGATGAATCAGATAAATAAAGTTTAATTTGTTGACCAATTCCTAGTTTGTTTTCCTTCTTTTTAGCTACTCTTTGTCTTGCAACTCTTCAGATTGAGGATTGTGCAGGACAAAAGCCAAAAATCCAACCATATTATTTTATTCATATATTGTTCTCGATCCATATGCTGGCAACAAATTATATTTTCAAATACTGTCAAATACTGAAGTATGATTTACTCACATAACCGACACTTTAGCACATCACACATTAATTAAAAATAAACAAGCCATATTTGTTGCAAACTGTCTCTCAGTAGAAGAATCAATGATAGGCTTCATTTGTGGAGGATGGTAGATGAAGCTGCAAAGAAGGCCTCTATTATCTTTAAAATTTTCTAAGCTAATAGAAGAAATGGACTTTGAGGAAGCTTAAAATAAGGTTAGGATCATACAGAAAAATACAATACTCCAATTAATTGGAAATCCTTTAGAGCTTGATCATAATCTACTCTTTGAATTATGCCCCAAAACAGACAATGTTTCAATTTGTTTCCCTTCATATACTTACTGTATAGTGAACAGCTCCTTTTAAAAACTTGAACAACTTCTTTAGTTTGAGATTGAGAGGGTCAGAACACAGCATTGTGGTGACATTGGATTCCAAAATTCCATGTAACTTCATCCAGGGATTGTAGATGCTAAGCAGCAGGGAGACCATCATTTTCCAACAGGCCAGCACACTTGGTGGCACCGCCAAGTAAAGCTTTGAAGTAGCATAAAACGTTGTCTCTTCTATTCCCACCCCCAAAAAAGGAAAGGTTCTGTCCTACAACTCAACAGGAAATTATCCATCCTTCCCCCAAACTCCCAGCTTCTCCAGTTAGCTTGATCATCAGGAAGTCTGAGCCAGCAGGAAATAACAATCTGCTTTTGAATAAATGTTCATTTTTTGCATTCATTTTTTAATGTCCTGTCAACCTTGTTTTCGTTGAACAGCCTCCATTTGATGGCGAGGATGAAGATGAACTCTTTCAGTCAATAATGGAACATAATGTTTCCTATCCCAAAGCAATGTCCAAAGAAGCTGTGTCCATCTGCAAAGGGGTAAGGTTCTATTGTTCATTCTATTGATTACTGCAGTCAAATAACCATATCAAATCATAACATGGTATTAATGTAATAAAACAAAATAGATACAATGTATTAAGTTGCTAAATAAAGTATTCAGTAAAATACTCAAATTCGTTTGTCATCTCTGCATTTAATCCTAATCCATTAGATCAGGGGTGTCAAACTCACGGTCTGTGGGCCAGATGGTCACATGCTGGCCACGCCCACGCCCAGTTTAGCAAAGGGGGGGAAGTCGCAATATGAGAAAGTCGTCATGCCACATGATGCCGCCGTGATGCCGTGAGTTTTACACCCCTGCATTAGATGGCTTTAGTTATGATTTGTTAGTTTATTTATATCCTGAAAGAAATAAGATAATTTGAAAATGGTCCCAAACAGCTGCCCTCAATTAGAAGCCTAAATACTGTGCCAGAGATGAGGAATATGGTTGTCTGTCTCTATTTAAGGCAACATATATGCATTTCATTTCTGTGTCCAGTATTCAATGAAATCACCCATATTTTACTATAGAATCCAGGAGCTCGAATTGTGTTCTTTCACTGGCTCTGTGCCAGACCCATTATTATGCATTTTTTTTCCTAAGCAGAATTTTTTTTATTCTTGGCCAACCGTTTTAGGGATTTAATGCCAATTTGAGCATCAATATCCAAGATGTTCTGCTTGTAAGGTGCACTGATCTGAGATGTTATTGTATTTATTTTGAGACATATGAATTTATGATTGCGATATTAAGCATTTATCAGTTACTATCTGGGTAAAGTAAATTTTGATATTTTATTAAGCACTGTTGTAATAGAATTGGCCTAACTTATCTGGATTTTTTAAATATTTGTCACTTGGGTTCACTTTTAAACGATCAAAATAGTTAATAAAATGTATTCCTCCCTAAGAACTATTTTTTAAATTCAAAAAAACATTTTCAGTTCTCACTAGGTCCTGGTGAGTCAAATGTCTTGTACAGAACTGATAATGAAAATAGACCTTTTGTCTGTTTCTCTTTGTGTGGTTCACACAGATGATTTCCTTAACATAAACTGATATTGCTTCTATTTGAGAACTTGGATAATCGCCATAACTCAGAAAACATGCAATTTCTTATACAAAAACTATGTGTGGAAAGGGATGTTCATCTTACACAGTCTTATTGGTGATAAATGTAGCCCCAACTGCATGTAAAACTTTTAAACTTTAAATGGCACACATGTTTTTCATGATTTGCTCTGTAGATAGCTATCTTTCTCTTTTCCTTGTTGCTACAATAGTTGAATCTTATGCTTTTAGAATGATATACTATCCAAAAATTTAAAAATACAATTTATCAACCTTTTTTGTGGCCAGTTGGTTTTTTTTATATAGATTTTTTTTTAAAAAAAATGCTAGCTATTTAATTCTTGACGAAAAAGGAAAATTGTTTTTATATCTAAGAAGGACATCTATTTTTGTGTAACAGTGGGAAGAAAAAGGTCTATAAATATACATCCTAGTAAGTACTTTTTCCAGCTACCATTGTCTCTAATCAACTGAACATTTTTAAGTGATGGTAGTGAGTATTTAGTAATTCTGGGTTTTAAAATGTATCTGTTCTTTCTTCAAATCTCTCCTTTTTTTTTTATTTGTTGACATTAAAGAAAATTGAATTTCTAGCAAAGTGACAAAATCTGCCTTTAATTTGTATTTAGACAAAACAGCAACCAATTTGGAATGTAGCAATATAGTATGAATTACAGACATTTAGGATTAACAGCAGCAGACATTAAGGAAAACAAAACAACTTTATGGACTGTGTGCTGCTCCTCTCATTCTGAAAAATCTCATTGTATCCTTTATGCGTTTGACTTCCAGTTAATGACTAAACACCCTGCCAAACGTCTCGGCTGTGGGCCCGAAGGAGAGAGAGACATTAGGGAGCATGCCTTCTTTAGGAGAATTGACTGGGAAAGACTGGAGAACAGAGACATCCAACCTCCATTCAAACCGAAAGTGGTAAATGAGATGGACAGTAATGTTTCTTTCAGTATTTGGTGTCTATGGTCTCATAACAAAGCCCAAGTTTTATTTTACTTAGATATTTAGTAGTCTTTTCAAATCAAAGGTTCTTAAGCAGGTGCCAGTACTGCATACACTCAAAACAAGTGTAATAAAATTAAAGCAGACCCAAATAAATAGTTGCAGAAGATACAACAATACACTGTCAGATAAAGGCAGAATTTAAAAACACCGTGTGGAAGGTACATAGGAGAATTGAAACAGCACCAGCTGAAAGGAGTCAGCAGTCTGAAGAGAGAGATTCAGACCCAGAGCACCACCAGAAGGAAGGCCTATTCTCTCACCTGCAACCTACAGAAGGATCCCAAAAGCAGCTCTGAATGCACAGAAGAGGTTTATGCAATAAGCTCAAGCAGAAGAAGCAAAATTAATCCTTTCAAATCCTGTGAGAGATCCTTATAGGCAGAAATGATGCATGAATAGGTTAAGTGGAACGGACTTGAAGTGTTCTGGCGAAAGATGTGAGACATGGGATAGCACTTCAACATATCTCACCTAGCAATTTTTTTCCAGTGTACAAGCTAGATAATTTCAACTTTCTTGCTTTCGTATTAATCAAAATAAAAGGGCTTTGTGAACCATGAATCTTCAGAAATTGGAGACTGACCTGTAGTGCTGACTGCTTGAAATTACATGGAACTTTTGTTGTGATGGCATGATTCTATTCATCCTTATCAGTCAGAAAACTGTGATAAAATCAGGGGACAACGGGTGTGTAAAAGTCTGTCAGAATAACAGAGTTGGAAGGGACCTTGGAGGTCTTCTAGTCCAACCTGCTGCTGAAGCAGGAGACTCTATACCATTTCAGACAAATGGTCGTCTTAAAAACCTCCAGTGTTGGGGCACCCACAGTTTCCTGATCAATTGTTCTCATTGTCAGGAAATTTGTTTCTTAGTTCTAGGTTGGTTTTCTCCTTGATTAGTTTCCATCCATTGTTTCTTTGTTCTGTCTTCAGGTGCTTTGGAAAATAGATTGACACCCCCATTCTTTGTGGCAGCCCCTTAGATATTGGAACACTGCTATTCCATGCTATCCCCTGGGATTAGTAGATAACTATACATTGGCCCTTCCTAGAGCTAAGATTATCTGTTAATAAAATCTTATTATTTTAAAAATGGAGTGGGAATATATTCCATATCAGTTAGCGTAATTAATGGGTGCCTTCTAATCCATTTGTATGCAGTCATCCTTTTTTATTTCCTAAGTGAGATTGGCTTGAAGTCATTATCCTAAAAGTCCTGTCTTATTTAATTAACAGACGGCTGGGAGTGTAATAGGAAACTGCACAGTTCAGAAAGTGTAGTTTGGGTGAAATTTCCCACTTTCTCAAAAATCTGTCAGTTTAAATGGTAGCTCTTGGATTCAATTTTTCCTTTCCCAGTAGTTATTCTTCTTTTGTTGAAATATATGATTTAACATGTCAAAAAAAAGAAATCCCACGTGGACATAAAGCACCAGTAGTAATATATTTCTAAGATTAAGTAGTATTTATACTTTTGAAGAGTTTGATCAAATTATTTTTCATACAATCACTAGGTACTTGAAGCTATTCTTTTTCTGCTTTAGTGTAGGCAACAGAGAAGATCTTGAATTACATTTTGTACCAAGACAGGCTTTTAAAAATGTTGGGAGGAGATGTAATACCATTTAAAAAAATGGAACAGAATAAACTGGGGATGTGAAAGAAGTAATCTGTAAAGCATTTATTTTTAGTACGTGGGCTGGATTTCAACCATTATTCCCATCATGTTAAAACCTTTTTTGATTGCTCTGAAGTAGTTTGCCCTTTGAAAACACAACAAAAAATCCATAGTATGTATTATTCGAACCATTTTTCAGTTGATTGCTGCAACCAGAAATTAAGAGAGTGCTTTTGGCAGAAAAATGAATGTGTTCATGACAAAACTCCCTGCAAGACAGCTGTGAGCAACAGCAGTTAACATTTCATGTATATTTCCCCACCAAAATGGAATATTGTCCTCTGAATGCCAGGGTTCCTGTTTGAATGTTAGAATATTATAGCAAGAATGACCTGGGGGAGAGCACAGTCAGTATGTAAATCTACCAGCACAGATCAGTAACTCGAAACAGAAAGTCTGTGAAATTCATTTTTAAAGGATTTTAAAATTATGGCATTGCATGTTTTTAATACAGTGAGATTTGATTTTATCTAAAAGATCATACATCTTGAAGTATTTCTGTTGAAATTATTTTCCTATGGGAAGAGCCTAACCAGCCAGGATGGAGACATTTCTACCACCCATTTCATTTCATCTCACTTTGTTTAATATACCACCACCCCAATTTGTATAGACTTCCCATAGTTCACCAGGCTGAAATATTTCTGACTTGGTAATAGTATTCCCAAATAATTGGAATGCAGAAATCCGACGATATACGGTAAATATTTTGTGCAGACATAACTAGGTCCTAGATGTACATTCAAATAAAGATATGTAAAGATATGTAGATAAAAATATTGCAAGTGAGCTCTAAATACGTTCACCATTGTTGAACTAGGTGGCCTAGTCAGCAGAAGAATTCTTACTTTTCATATTCCCGGTCACCAGGTTTAGTTTTCATCTACCTGAATGTAATACCTGAGACAGTGGTGACTTTTAGTATCAAGAATATTATTATAGCCCTTTCATTCAAGACCAAAAAATGTGCTTCCCCTCTATGATCCTCAGAGCAGGTTAAGAGTTTATAACCTCAATCTACCATCTGTTTACTTAAACTTGCTTTCCAATTTGTAATTTATTTATTTTTTAATTGCAGTGTGGCAAGGGTGCCGAAAACTTCGACAAATTCTTTACCAGAGGACAACCAGTATTAACGCCACCCGATCAGCTGGTCATTTCTAACATAGACCAAACAGATTTTGAGGGGTTCTCCTATGTCAACCCACAGTTTGTACATCCCATGTTGCAGTGTGAAGTATGAAAAAAACAATAGACTCAGGAAAGCCCTCCTCCCCAGTGGGAAATTGCCCTTTAGCCCTGGAGTTTTTAGACCTTTGCCTTGTTGATTCCATTCAGGTCTGGGAATTGTAGGGGTAACGAGGAAGGGAAGATGCCAAGGAACGTGTCGACGTAGAAAATCACCCAGTGTATTTATCTAGGAATCACTGATGCTTATAGTTCCTTTGTTAGCCTTTGTCATTTTTATAACTTTGACTATTTTTCTCTATCTCCTGTACCTCTGAAACTTCTTCTTAAACAGTTAATAATGAATCTGAGACTATCAAGTGGGGTTAAGGAAAAAAGAGATGAAAATGTAAATTGACTAAAGAATAAGGAATTTTTGGTGGAGGCGGGGGGAGAGAGAAATGGAATAAAGGGAAATCCAGAAAATTTTATTCAATATTACAGTTGGCCAGATCTATGGTTAAAAACAAAGATATGAACAAAGAAGGCCCATAAAAGCTTTTAAAATTACTTGATCAAGGTAAAGGTTTCGTATAAGTTTTCAATATAAAGTTTTCAGTATAAAATAAAGATTATGTGCATAGAATATTAACTAGAGCCTGTGATGAACTAGCTCCAAGGTAAAACTGCATAATACTGATATATGTATTATTTTTAATCTCCATGAGATTATATTATGATCCAGGGTGCCAATTTGCTATTTAATTTACATCACTAATCAAGTTTATTGTAAAGCCAGTTTTAATATTTTATCCTAAATATTTCTTAACTGGGCTCTGAATCTATACATCCCTAACTCTTCGATTTATACTTATTTATTTAGTAAACTGCATGAATAGAATATAAAAAGTGTACAGTAAATTAATAGAGATGTAGAATTCAGAGTCATGCCTGAAATTACGGAATGTTTCTAAAAATAATTTCAGCTTTTAACAGATTGGTTTAGAATACTTGGAACCACAGAAATCAAAGTAAAAACGTAACACAAGTTTTCTTCAACTGCTGTTGGAAGCTGTTGAATACATTTTTGAATATGCATCATGCAATGAATTTTGCATGTTTAATGAACAACATTAAGTGAATCTATATTATGAGTAATTGTATCACCTGTGATACACATAATACATATTTTAATAAGACACAGCTGTGCTATATGAGGGAAGGTTCTTTGGGATGAACTTTTTAGCTACAGCTTAATGTTTTACAATTTTGTTTTGTTTAGGATTTTTAAAGTTCTGCACCTTGTTGATAGCTTAGGGAAGTCTGTGCTCTTCTCTGCTTATTTTTATGTAGTTCTACTGCTAAATTATCTTAAACCACAATGAGATTTTGAGCACAGTGTACACAATGCACACGTGTGTGCAAAGTTTACCCGCTCCCGGCTAGTATGAGGAGCTACTGGTGCATCAATTATTTGATCTCAAGATGTATAAAAAGCAGTTATGAGGATTATGCAAGAATTTAAGCAGGAAATTTGGAGAACAACCATATACCTGTGCTGCTTTTTTTTTTTTTTTTTTTTTTTTTTTTTTTTTTTTTTAGTATGAGGCTTTCTTTCAAGAGGATGCTGGGCACTTACTGCATATCTATTACTTTGAAGCAGGAAAACAATATATTAGAGCTATAATCAGATATTTCATAGAATTTTACTCCCTTGCTTTTAAATTAGTTCCTCCCCTCCCTCCAGTATTTCACTTGAATTTAACCCATTTTAAAGGTCATTAAATAGTGCACCTGAAATTCTTTTGCATGTAAATGTGATAGGCTTTTCCTTGTAATGTTTTCTCTCTTAATTTCTGTACATTTAGCTGCCAAAATATGTGCATGTAAGTCCCTGGATGGCCTATCTGCTTATCAGTTTTGCCACACAAAAATGCATTCCCAAAATGAAAAATATTCCACAAAATTCAGTAGAAAATGTTCCCAATTGTATTTGAAGATTATTTTTTTTTCATACCAGCTTAGAATGTGTGAAAATCCTCTTCGGAAAACTCTTTCCTGAACATATTCATTTTCTCCAAGGATCTAGGCAAGGGTCATTTTATACGTGCTTTTTTGCCTTTCTTTTGTGAATCTTTAGGATATAAAAAACATGCACAAGAAACTACATGTGAACAGAACACACAAAGAAACACACTTTTCAGTGTTTTCAGAATTTATTAGGAAGGCTATTTTTTTTTAATACAGGCTGTCGGAAGGTGTGCAATCATGACAAAATAAGCCAGGTCCTCACATGTGATAGCATGTATTTTTCTCTACATCTGTGTGCCAAAAAGTATCTGTAGGAGTGACCCTAAACTAAGCCCCAAATAAACCCCATTTAAGCTGTGAAACCAGTGTGCTATCTGGGAAAATTGAGGATGCTAGTTTCAGATGCCATGTTGTGAACTGCCTATGTATGCTCACTCTGTGAGATAGGCAGCCATACAAATCAATAGATAATTAATAAATCAATAACAAGCGCACTGCCATCTCGCCAAACATGTAATGAGATTTTTCGCATGTGATAGTTAATAGTTTTTGTAAGCTTTGTGCTGCGCCTTGTAAAAATATTCCTGTCATTGCCACACTTCTTATTCCAATTTCTATATCTAGTGTTCCAAATGGACACAAAGAAATAAATAGGCCTGCAAAAATGCACTGTATCTCTTGTTCAGCTGAGAATCTACTAAGCAGCCATGCCCTTGGTGAAAACCACAGTACCAACAAATATCTTAAAGCAGGAGATATGCATGTTGTTAGGTGGATGTAATATTGGAAGTTGTAGCAGCCTGTAAGGGCTCTGCAGATTTAGCTGTTCTTTAATAGTATAAATATATTTAAATATAACAAATATTAATATTTATACTTACAATAACCAATATACAGAAAGCAGTCATTAAACATAAAAAGATTGAACATATTAGATAAAACTTAATTGACATCTATTTCTCTTTGCCTATTTTTCGTGACATTGCCAGTTTTATAAAAAGTTATGCACATTTTGCTTTTTTAAGGGTATAATTTCATTAGGCTGAGCCAGAGCCTAATTGAAAACCCCTGGGGCACAGAACAATCCCCAGTCCATAAACTGGGCATTTAAAGCTTTATTTTATTCAGTCACACTTTAAGTTACTGAAGAGATGCATCTGTCATGGTAATAATATCTAGGGGAACATAATGAAAAATTACTATGAACGCCCTAAATAGAAAACCTTTCTTCAACAAACTAAGGATTTTGTTTATAGAATATCCTAGTTTGCTTCAAACTCTTTCAGTAGATTGCTTTGTATGTAAAGCAATAATACCGCTATTAATAAGTGCCAACATTCTGCATAACATTTCCAGGGTGAAAGAAACAAAATGCCAAGTTCCTCTTGTGCAAAATCTGATGATTGAGTAATTTCATTCAAGTCTGGGATATTTGAGTATCTTTATCAAACAGAGATACCGTGACATATGATTCAGACTCTCAAAATCTGGAGTTTAGATTTGCAGCCACTGAATAATTTGTTGCAAAAATGTAAATTATGTAGATTTGGAACTGAAAATAATAATTTCAGTTAAATCCAATTTAATTTTGTCCCAACATATTGTTTTCCCCCCTAATCCTATCAATTTTGATAGCCTAACTTCCCCTACAAAGCCCTCAAAAGGCTGCAAAGATAGGAAAGGCCATGGCTGAAGAGGGCCCTGATTTGCATGTTGAAAGGCTATGGTATCATCTGCCTTGTTTCCAGAGAATATGGAAACAATACCTAGAGAATTGTTGTGCAAGTGATGGGAAATAGTATTACTCTTTGACCCTAGAAAACAACTAGCTCCTAAAGCTGGCAATAGTAGACTAAATAGACCAGACAATGTACTGCATGTTCTTATCCAAGTATTAGATAATGAGAAATTAAATTTTATTTATTAAAATTAAATAAACAAATGTGAGAAGTTGCTCAAGAAGGCACTTGTGCCAGAATAAACAGAATAACAAGAGTTGGAAGGGAGCTTGGAAGTCTTCTAGCCCAACCCTCTGCTCAAACAGGAGACCTTACAGACAAATACTTGTCCAATCTCTTCTTAAGGTGATCATAGGGACTTAAACTGTAGCATTATTACCATAGACAATAATAATGATATACACAATTTATGCTATGAAATTATGTTTTGATCCCCTGTTCAGTGTTCATTAGATGTTCATTGGTGTTATAAATGATTCAACAGCCTTCCCCACTCCTCTGCCCTCAGCCTAACTGTGATGTTATCGTATCACATCTTGGGGGAGTTGAAGTGGGGAAAATAGCTCTACAAATGGAGTTGTCTGCTTTTAAATTACCTCAGTTGACAATTCATAGCTGATGGCAAGAGCCAAGACAAGAAGCAAACAAATAAATGCAACAAAGCCACACTATAAAAATGCAACGCAGCAGTGACCCAGATAATCCCTATCCTACAAGACAATCCTTGTTTCCTCGTGCTTAATAGCCATTGATTCTAACCTTTGGCATTTTATCCTTCAGTTAAGATGTTGCATTGAACTGACAGGGCAGTCAATTGAGTCATCTATGTGGGATGAAGGATCACAGTCAAGATGGCGATAGACAAAAAACAGAGGGTTTTGATCACTTAGTCAGGCTGCCTTCTGGACCTTTTTTTTTTAACTACTCTGAAGATGCTTTTGTGCTCCATATAGGTACAATCAATTGCTGACTTGCTGCAGTGTTAAAAAAAATTACAGTATAGGAAGGCATGCCGCTTAGGCCCGACTGCTTGTTCATTACATGGGTATGCTCCCAAGAATTGAAAAATCCCCCTCGTGTCTTCCTTGTAAAATGGTAGAGATTACAGGTAGTCCTTGACTTAAACCCATTCATTTAGCGACTATTCAGAGTTACAAAAGCACTAAAAAAGGTGACTTACAAAATGTCCTCGTGCTTATGACTGCTGCAGCATCCCAACATATCAAAATTCAGGCACTTGGCAACTGCCGTGTATTTATAATGGTTGCCATTTGTTATCTTCCCAGACACGCAAAATCAACCTGGGGGGGAAAGCCAGATTTACTTAATGGCCACATTAACTGCAGTGATTCACTTAACAACCATGGCAAAAAAAAAAAAGATTGTAAAGTCAGGCAGGACTCACTTAACTATTGCCTTGCTTAGCAGTGGAAATTCTGATCCCGGTTATGGTCGTAAGTTGAGGACTACCTGCACATTCAGCTTTGCCAAACAAAGTTTTGAAAATTAATTGCAAGTGGTCTATTAAAATAAGAAATTAGCCGAAATGCCTTTTCAAATAAAATTCCAAAAGAGCTTGGTGCACAAGATGAATAAGCATAAACTCAGAGGCTTGAAAGGGAAATACTCCAAATATTAGTGCAGCGACAGAATTATCCTTTACTCAGGTAGCGAAATAGTGGGTGGTAGCTCAATTCAATAGCTTCTTGGGCTTCCAAATTTGGCTAGGAGCAGTTGTGGCCTCTGCTGGGAGATAAGGAAATAAATCTGGGGCTATCCTAAAAATAGGCCCTCAACGAGCACAACAAACCAAAGAGCCATGCCCTGAGATTATCCTGTTTCCAATAAAATGACTATATTGGAAATACATTTTGGGAACTATAAATAGGCACACAAGAGACCAGCTTGCTGCAATTCACATTTGAAGGTATTCTCAGGATCCAAATGGCAGCCCCATAAAGGAGGTGGCAGATTAACTTCAGCATTAAAAACTGAAATAACAGTGGGAAGACGTTGATCTCTCTTAAAATAAACCAGCAGTTTCGAACCCTGAAGTTTCTGGAAAGCGTAATTTACATCAGTGAGAAAAATAATGCAGGAAAGTCTTGACCTTTACGCTGAGTTGCTTATCTTTGTGACCATTCTGACCTTTCACTTTGCATAATTGATCCCTAAGAAATTGTTCTAAAATTTGAAAAAATTGACCATTTACAATCATTTAATAATTCAGTTAGCACTTACAGTCCAGGTTTATAACAAGAGGATGATCGTGCTTAAAAAACACAGACATTCCCCTTTCCAAATCCTGGCAAATATCTATCAAGCTTATTTAATACATTTTTGAATCAAGTATAATTTGAGAAAAGATTAGAAATTTTCCTTCCCTGTTCCCTGGACCCGGGGAAGACTTCAGTAAAACTGACCTGCGTTGTCATATCAAGAGAGGAAGGATGGATACAGGATCTTGACAAAATCAAGCAGTCTTTGGTCATTAAACATATACTTCAGTTTTAGCCGTAATGTACCTTTAAAAAATACATTCAACAGATCCATGAATTCTACACACATTTTATTTTTCAGTAAGATAGGAAAAATTATCTTTGTTAGATAATACAAATGCATTCCTTGTTAAATTTATTTAGATAAATGCTCATATTCATTTGCTTTAGGCGAGGTCTGCTGCTATATTTTTTGTCATTGGCCAGTCCCACATTACTGTAAAACCATATATTCTTTCTTAAAAGGCACAGGATGTGGAGATGATAAAATTTCTTAAGCAGAATGGTAAACCCAGTGCAAGTGTTGCTTAAGATTTTTTTTTATGAAAATGAATTAACCCAACAATACTCCATTACCAGGAGCATCTACACATGTGCACATTGCACAAATCCCATATATTCCATTCTTGCTGTTTCCTATAGCAATGCTATGCTTTCATTCATGAAGAAGAGCCCAGCACATTCAAGCTCAAAGATTTGTCTCGTATGAAACTTTGGCCCCACAAAAGAGCATAATTCCTTAGCAATTAGTATTAAATAAGAAAATAAATAAAGATGTATTGAGGTCAAATTGGGCTATTGTGTTAGTAATCATTAAGAGCCTCACTCTCCGTGAATTTTTCTAATATCCTTTTCAAAACAATCAATGTTGGTTGTTGCTGCATGTTCTGCCACATCCCATACTTGTGTTGTGGGATGACTTTTCTTGTTGTCCTCCATTTCCATCAGTGATGGATGCTGATATTATGCTCTAATATTTTGAGGGAGGAAAAAACAATCAAGTCTCCCTAATCAGCTGCTTCAGCTCCTGCGTAATTGTAGACACCTCTTTCATCTCCCACCACAAAACAGTTTGGTTGCTTGGGCTTCTTTAGCCTCCTGCTAAATTTGTAGGAATAGTTACATCGTTATTAACTTCCTGTTTTAAAATCTGAATGCTGGATTACTGGCATTAAGACACTTTATCATTGGTGCCATATAGGTTGTCCTTGCAAGGCAATAGTCATGGCTAGTGTCTCCTCTTTCTTAGCCCTCTGAGTTAATTTAGGCCTATACGTTTGCTTTTTAAACCCTTCAGATTTGGGTTTTGTCTAAGTATCTGGTTCAGGATGGCTTTGCTAGAGCAGGGCTTTACAATCCCTAGAATTTAGCTCCTGAATTAGGTCCCTCAAAAGCAACCTATAGGGATTCTAATCCCTTTGCTTTGTTTTCAACTATTAACTAATTAATTAAAGAGTAGCACTTCTCCTCACCCAAGTGCTTACGTTCTGTGTGTATTTAACTTCCATTTTGTTGCTTTGTCGGTGGGCTTTCTAGAATAGATCAACCAACATAGCAGATAGGTTTTCCTGTTTGTCTTAACAGTATGTGGAATTAAAGCAATCTTTACTTGACTTAAGAGCTAAGACTGTATACAGTATCATCAATTTAGAAAGCATCTTTTCACAGAACAAAGTATTGGTTCGATTTCAGAATAATCTTGTACGCAAAATGAGACCAATGGAACATCTTATAAGAATACACTTTTGAAGGTTGCCCAAAGTAATACTTTGATATAATTAGGGCATCATCACCCCCCTCTGCCCCTCTTTCCTGCTCCCTGTTTACTCCAGAAGGATCTATTCAGGGGTGGGTTCCACTTAACTTTACTACTGGTTTGCAACGGGAGCATGTGCGCTTCTGCGCATGCCCAGAATCTTCTGCACATGTGCAGAACGTCCATGATGATGTCAGGATGGGTGGGCGGAGCCTCCCACCGCCATTACTACCAGTTCGCAAGAACCAGACCGAACCGGGAGCAACCCACCACTGGATCTGTCCAATGAAGAAATGTGTAGGAGCACAACTCAAGTGCTTAACATATTTAGCATGGGCTGCTTGTGAGTCTAAGCTTATATTGCATGAGTCAAATGTATTCATATCCATTTAATAGTCCTGAACCAAACTTTATACGTTATTTTAGAGATAAAATATTTTATTTTCGATATAGAAATTGGGAAGGAGAGGGTGGGAAAAAATGAAATTATATTATTAAATAGTTATGACAGCTGTCATTGCATCTGTAAAATGTGTTAAATTGCAAAAATTCCATTGCTATTGTTTTCAACCCCCCTTAAAAACACCCCCCAATTGTTAATTTGCAATGTAGGAAGCAAATCCAAAATTACAATATCTGAAATATTTAAAATTGACAATGATTTAATGCTGCTCATTGTTTTATCACTTTATCAGTAAATAGTTGTGTCAGTGAAGCTTGGCATTTATACCACCTTATAATGCCTGCCATTAAAAGATCTCTTGGGATATGAAAATATTTACAGGTAGTCCTCAACTTACAACAGTTCATTTAGTGATCATTCGAAGTTACAGTGCCACTGAAAAAAGTGAGTTATGACCCTTTTTCACATTTACGACCATTGCTGCATCCCTTGGTCAGGTGATCAAAAATTGGATGTTTGGCAACTGGCATATATTTATGATGGTTGCAGCATCCTGGGGTCATGTGATCGCCTTTTGTGATCTCCTAACAAGCAAAGTCAATTGGGAAGCCAGATACACTTAACAATGGTGTTAGTAACTGAACATCTTCAGTGATTCATTTAACAGCTCTGGCAAGGAAGGGCGTAAAATGGGGCAAAATTCACTTAGCAACTATTTTGCTTAGCCACAGAAATTTTGGAGTCAATTGTGATCGTAAGTCGAGGATTACCTGTAGTGGAGACAATATAGGTGTTTTCATAGCTCTATTACAAGTCTGGGATCTAGGAATAATGGACTCCCTTTTCTCAAATCTGCCAATGATTCCCTTTGTGGCCTTGGGCAAGGTATGAAACTTTCTGCCTCAATTTCCTCATTTGTAAAATGGGGATAATAATTATTATCCTTACAGTCTACTGTGAGGTCTGTTTGGTTATTATTCTTGCTGCACTTCTAAGGTTAAAAAAAACAAGTATTAAATTTTTTAATAGAGAATCCAACAATTTACATATTTTGCTGAATATGCTGTGCTATTTGTACTTTTTTATACAACTTTTAATAGTACTGGTGAGAAAAAAAAATGTGTAACCCAATATGTGTCTCATACATGATCTGGAATACTTTAGCTCTTGCCAAGCGAAGTTCTGTGCAGATGTTGCAAGATGCAGCTTTTGCTAAGGCAGTTTTCTATTAAAGGGGTTTAAACTTTGCTTAGGCAAAAGCATAATGGAGTTTTCTAGCATATTGTCCGGATCAAGAAATTGGACACCATATATTTTAAGGCAAGATTTCATGAAACACAGAAGGTGGGAGGATTTTTGAAGGCAACTATTCCCATCAACAGAAATTAAATCACTTCATTTCAAACCCTAAGCAAACTACACATTTACATCATCATAAAAATTAGTGTGACAAGACAAAAAAACTGGAGAAATCAGTTTTGCTCAGTGGTAATTGGGTGTCTTCTGATCATTGTCAAAGACTGATTTGATTATTCTCAACAACTGGTGTAAAGAGTGTCATATTGTATATTGAGAGACAGCCTGAATCCATTTTGATTTGATGTCCAAATTTTTACAAAAATCACAGGGAATTTCTCCTATGCAAACCTCATGACAATCTCTGTGAAGGAGATTTTGGGGTAAAGTATGCAAATAACATACGTACATCCACCTGTTTTTAACAAGACACCCCATCTCCTCTGAGTGTGCCTCAAGCTTTCCACTGCAATCCATCTTTCCGTTTTAGGGAGTGATTAAGCCTTTTACAGAGAGCCAGTTTGGTATAGTGGTTATGACATGGGGTTAGAAACCAGGAAACTGTGAATTCTAATCCTGCCTTGTGCACAAAGTCAACTCAATGCCCTTGGGCCAGTCACTTTCTCTCAGCCTTAGGAAGGAGGCATTGGCAAATCACTTTTGAAAAACCTTGCCAAGAAAACCACAGGTACTGGCCCAGGCACTCTGAGAATCAGACACAATTGAACAAAAAAAAGGAAAAAAGCCTTTTGCAAGTACAAACATCTCTAACTGTGTCTGAAAAACTATAGATGTACCCGCATCCCTCCCTCCACTCCAGCTCCCATGTGGATTGGAATCAAAATGTTAATTTTAACCAATTCATGACTATTTCATTTAAGATAAGACAGGTTGCTTATACTTATTATACAGAATTTAGGCCTAGGATTTGTTTCTACTGTAATCAATGCCCCAATCAGCAAACTTCAGAGCTTTTATTTCTTTTTATTGCTTAGAAGGTGTACACAATCCAATTTAATAAAAATGTAATGTAATTTTTGTCAATTTAAAGCCTGAGATCCACGTGCCACATAGAAGGGGTATCTTATAGCTTCTATACTATGAATTTTTCGCATGAAAGACTGAGAACTCATCATATTTGCTGTGTTCTCGTTCTCTCTTTGGACAAAAGTCAAACCAATCAAGTTTTACATTTTATATATGATACTATTTTAAGGCTCAATATTTCTATTTGGAAGACAGAAAAATGTTTTCTAACTATTTAATAATCGCATGGTACTGTAAAGTAAATGGAAAGGCCATTCATTTGCTGGGAGAAGATGTTTTTAAAAATGGACGAGACTAATGTACAAATTGTTGCACTTTTTCCTTAAACTTAACAATTAAACTTTGTTTGCATGACTTTTTTTTTTGTTAAATAGTAATGATAGTTTGAAAGCAAGTTGAGTATGAATAAAGATACTGACAATTATTTTTGTGGAAGTCTTTCTTACTTCAAAGGTTTTAGCAGGTTTCTGAATTGATCAGTGAGGATATTTCAATTTTAACTAGATGGTTCTTCACCGGCTAAATAAGTCTTTTTGCATAATTGTTCATTATATAAGAACAATCCATTCCTTACCTGGATCTGCTCTAATGGGAATGCAAACTCATTTCTGCTTATATTCTGCTTCATATTCAATGATCTGCCTATGCAGTATTTAAAAATGGGCTCGGAAATTCCATATGTGTAATGCAAATATGTACTCATCTGTCCCTTATTCTTTGCAGAAATATATTGTATGGTGAATATTCATCTAGGATCACCAGGTATTATTTCCAGGGGCACCTGAAGATGCACAGACTACTACCATGTCAAGATAGAGCACAGAACAATGAAATCAAAACCATTTACAACCATTCATGTTTCACATGTTGCCATTAGTTTACCTTTGGATATTTTCTTAGCCCTCATGCAAGTTATAGTTAATGTGGGAAGGAGACAGTTGAATGTGAGGTATAGCCTAGGTTCTAAGCACTGTTACATGGAATCAAAATTAATTTGATTGATGTTTTGCTATATATCTGTAAAATTGCATTTTACATTTAGGAGCTTTGTCTGAGAGCTAACAGTGAAAATTTACTCCGCTGTGTGTATGTAAACTATCATACTAACCAAGAATTCTACAATCAACATTACATTTTTTTTTAGTTCTGCAGCTCAGTAAATATTCTTTTTTCTGTAGATCAAAGAAGTATAACCTTTCTGGCCTCCCATCAGATTAATTGGGGGGGAGGGGACCTCAAAATTATGGAACATTGTTGCTGATCAATGTAATAGACAATATTGAATGAGGTGGAGAGATAAAGATTTGAGTTCCTATCCGCCAGTTTCTAGCTACTCCTGCTTCATCTGAATTACTGGCTGTAACCATATATCTAAAATTATTAGATGCTCTTCTAAAACTCTTCTGAAGCTCGTCTTACTAAGATAAACTGAAAAACACTGTTTTATATCCTTGTTCTGGATCTTTTCAGTGTTCAGTTTAATTGTTTTCATTTGGAAAAAGTTATTTGTAGAGATGTGTGATTATTAACAGATCTATGGGAAACTGCTGCCAAAGCAAAAAGGAGATTGCTGTCTAGAATCTTGCTAAGATGTGAAAAGCACAAGACCAGATAAAATAAGAAGAAGGGAATGTATTATTGATATCAGCTCTGTTTATTCAAGACATTCCACCTGATAAATATTGGGATGAGTTACCGAGCTGAATGCATGCACTTGCATTACAGAAAAGAGTTTGGGACTTAAAGTATGAGTTGTTCCCAGAAAAATGCCATCTCCTCACAATCCATGAAAAACGAAAGTAACCTTCATTACCTGTTCATTATTGTCTGTCTTTCAAATAAGTTCCATTAGAAAGGAAGCATGTTTTATGTGGCAAAGAATGATATTCTGAGCAACTCGGCTGAAGAGCAGAGAAAACCTTTTCCTTTTTAGAAAACTCTTCTTTCCATTCTGATGAGCCAGGAAGCTAATAAGGATAAAGGTCCATGGATCTGGGTTTTGATGTAAGTGGTAAGAATGTGACATGTAACTTAGTTGGAGAAGAAGGCAAATGAAAAAAAAAAGAGAAATGGCGTCAGGCTTCTTTGACAGGGACCTGAACTGGAAAATAATCTATGGCAGGGGTCCTGAAACTCTTCAGCTCATCAACCTCTTCGTGAAGTTATAGATAGTTCATTAACCCTCAAACATTTATCATATGAAAATAATTTAATGAATACTATTTAATGATTTTAACTATGAACAACAACAATGGATAGTCCCATTGGCCTTTGGGGGTCAGTATTGATCCCTTTAAAAGGGACACGGTGGCTCAGTGGCTAAGACGCTGAGGTTGTAGATCAAAAGGTCGGCAGTTCAGCAGTTCGACTCCCTAGTGCCGCATAACAGGGTGAGCTCCTGTTACTTGTCTCAGCCTCTGCCAACCTAGCAGTTTGAAATCATGTAAAAAATGCAAGTAGAAAAATAGGAACCGCCTTTGATGGAAAGGTAACAGCGTTCAGTGCGCCTTTGGCGTTTAGTCATGCCAGCCACATGACCACAGAGACATCTTCGGACAGCGCTGGCTCTTCAGCTTTGAAACGGAGATGAGCACCACCCTCTAGAGTTGGGAACGACTAGCACATATGTGCAAGGGGAATCTTTACCTTTACCTTTTATCGATCCCTTTGGAGAATCCTGACCTAGGGAATGAGTTTCTCTAAAATTTTAAATTCCAGCAAATGTTTCAGTTTCCAAATAGAGAACATATAGGCAAATCAAGGCTGTCAGTTTCTCACACTTGCCCTTGAGTTCTTCCAACCAAAGTGGGAAGAGGCCTAGATCTCTTGAGAAGGGGGTCAGTCTACAACTAGAAATTGCTATGGAAATGGCTACTGGTCACTTGTACCGATGTGAGACCCAGTTTCACAAATGGTTACAGTGTACTTGGTGGAGATGCAGAATTTTAAAAAGTGGAAGATAATTGAAATCTAAAACTGAATTCAAAGCCATGCTCAGGGATCTTTCAAAAATCTGAAAGTTAGATTTTAAAGCAGAATCTGCACAACTTAAACCGGTAGAATAGCAACCGGACCATGGATCAACTCCAAACGTTGTCTTAAATGGTAACATTAATAATGTATGGCAGAAAATAATTAAATGTATGGGAAATGACCTTATCAGTTTTCTTTTATGGGTCAAGCTCATGAAATACTTTGCCTTCAGTCCAGTCACTGTGAACATGGCCCTTGGCAGAGCAATCAAAAGTCAAGGCTGGGCTCGGTTGAAGACAAATTATTCAGCCCTGTATTAAGGTAAAGCTAAAGGTTCCCCTCGCACATATGTGCTAGTTGTTCCCGACTCTAGGGGGCAGTGCTCATCTCTGTTTCAAAGCTGAACAGCCAGCACTGTCCAAAGAGGTCTCTGTGGTCATGTGATCGGCATGAAAAAATGCCAAAGGTGCACGGAACACTGTTACCTTCCCACCAAAGGTGGTCCCTATTTTTCTACTTGCATTTTTTACATGCTTTCAAACTGCTAGGTTGGAAGAAGCTGGGACAAGTAACGGGAGCTCACCCTGTTACGCGGCACTAGGATATTCGAATCGCTGAACTGTCGACAAGCTCAGTGTCTTAGCCACCACGTCCCTGTATTACAGAATTACAATTGCTGGGATTGGGAGAAAACTTCTCAACAATCTGTTATGCAGACTGTAATGGAAATTGTCCCAAACCCTTAAACTTCAGAACTGTAGAGATTAGCCCCAGAAATGCCATTTTATAATGCTCATACAGTATATCACATTGATACTGTCTTTCCCATTTCATTTTTTGAAAGCTTCTGGCCTTAGTCACTTTTTCTGCACTTTTGGAGAAAGTCTTATATAATCAAAAGTCCATTAGAAGCCATTACCTCTTAAATTTAACATCTGATCTCAGCACCAATGGCTACGGTATAGTTTTGCTCAAGGTTTGAGAGTGAGCTTTTTTTACATCGGAGTTGACTGTAGCTAAACTGTTCTTTCGCCTGTGTTTTAATAGTAATTCAGCTTCTAAGGATGAAAAGCATTGAGCATCCTGCACCTAAACCAATGTCAATGCTACTTCTCTTCATAAGAGAAAATGATGTATTAGGTTAATCAGATAATGTCACATTATCTTTCCCTTTGGGAAAAATATTGGATAGGCTTGGTCAATATTCAACACTTAGGATTTTTTTAAAAAAGAATTACAAGGTCAGATGAATTTAGGATACATTTGCAATTATACAGTTTGATTGCTTTTTTGTTTTTTAAGGCGTTTTGTTGTTGTGTCGTGCTTTCCTTTCATCTTTGGATTTCAATCAGCAACATTTGTGGCATTATCTTCTGCTCTGATACTGACAATCTGTTTTAAAGAAGTTCAAGATCAAAATGCTTTGTGGCATATGGGTTTTAATGGCCTGGCATAGCTGCTGTTTTTCTGGCATTTATAGAATGAGGAAAAAGGAAAAAGAAACTAAATTGTGATCTTAAATGGCACCTGTACTGTCATGAGCACTGATCTGGCTGCTAGCAGGGCTGTTATGGGGAAATGTAAAGATAGCAATCCCGTTGGTCCAGTCTGGTATATAAATGGTGAGGACTACAGCCCTCGGGCAGGGAGGGACAATCATCTAATCCTGTTGCTGGGGGACATGGTGCCAGTCAACCTAAAAATTGCAGGGAGGAGGAGAAGCAAGAGGAAGAGGAGGAGCAGAAGGAGGAAGAGGGAGAGGACGAGGAGGAGGAAAAGCAGAAGGAGGAGGAGCAGAAGGAGACAAGGAGGACAAAGTGGAGGAAAAGCAGAAAGAGGAGGAAGAAGAAGCAGGAGGAGGGCAAAGGAAATTAAATTGATTGGGGTTTTAATTTGTCTGGGCCAAAACTATTTAATTTGAATTCCACTTTTAAATTTTGTATGTATGTATTTTATTGATTGGCTGAGTCCTTCGGGAGTAGGGCGGTATAGAAATCAAATTAGAAAAAAAAAAGAGGAGGAGTTTGCAGAAAATGGAGTGAACAGAACGGGTGGAGAGAAAGGTTGGAGAGAGAAGTTATGTGTGCAGAGCAGTTAAGAAATGAGTTTCCCTGGAAGAAAGGAAGTGGAAGGAGGAAGGAGAGCTCCATCCAAGACCTAGAAACAGGAAGTGGGCATCTGGCTGGCTGCAAAAAGCTTCACCCAAGTCCCCAGTGGGAAAGGAGGAGATCAGCTGTCAGCGGAGAAGCTCTGGTCTCTGGGGAAGGACTGGGCAAAAAACCCTGAGAGAGCGTCTTCCTCCAACAGCAGGGGTTTGGCTGAGGAGGCAGTCAAGCTGTGCTGACCCCACTAGTAAATTCCAGCCTCTTCCCTTTTTTCTTTCACTCTCCTTATCAAGCCCCAAAATGGGGGAGGGAAATGGAGAGCTAGAGGGGGAATAGATTAACACCAGCTGAACACCAGCATGGTGTTGTATGTTTCTTTTGTTAAAATACTTGCTTTAAATACTGTCCCTGTGCATAGTATAAAAGCATAAAAGCCTACACTGTTGTGTTTTCCAAGAGTTGTCATTCAAAAAGAGCCCTCCCACACGGCGATATGCTTAAACACAAACAAAATTAATGACATAAATTGCATTGAATTTAAGCAACCAAGCACATGTCCCATTCGATGAAAAAACATCTTCTTTAACTTACCAATTTGCGCAAGAGGAAGTTAGCTTTCTAACAGGACACTCAGTTTGCCATCATTTCCCACGTTTTTTTAAGTCTTAGAAATAACGCCTCATTGCCAACCTTATTCTAGGAAAGGCCATATGTTTCGCTAGAGTTTGCAGCTTTTGTGCGCTAACACGTGCACACTCTGGCAGCCGTGCCACAAAGTGATAAAAATACAAAGAACAAACTGCTTGGAGGTGTTCTTAGCCCAATTCCCTGGCTTCTCACGACCAGCAAAAATAACACCGTGCTGTGAAAATGCTAAGTCCTCAATATTATAAATTAATCAGGGCACAGTAGAGTTGGTGTGGTTCTCTCCCACAGTTGGACTTCATTTCTGATGAGCATGGAAGAGGCTCCTTGAAGGGCTGCCAGCCTGTGGGCTTAATAGGGCTGAGGATGGCCCACCTTTTTCAATTTTGGAGACTTTTTTTTTCCAGCAAGGGGTGGCAGGGAAGAATGGGCAGGGCAGATGAACAGCACAAAAGTAGGACTGTGAGAGAACTGAGGAAGACCTGTGTGTATATGTGTGAGAGATTGTGACAAGGAAAGAGACTGGAGAGGGGAGGGGAAGGGAGAAGGTGGGAGAGGGGAGAGGAGCGGAGAGGGGAAGGGAGAGGAGAGTTTGGTTGTTGTTGTGGGGAAAGTAGGACGAGGCAGGAATATTAGGTATGTTCATTGCTTTCAGTTACTTATAAAAATAATAAAGGTGAGATTTAAAAAAACCTTTAAAAAAAAGAATTGTGCATCTGAATAAGAAGGAGGAGGATGGGTGTTTAGGGATTAAAACAAGGATATGTGTGTGTGCACGAGAGAAGCGTGCCACAAGCACAAGAGTGTTCATGAGAAAGGAAGGGGTGCCTGTGGAGAAGGAAGAGGCAGAAAGAGAAGGATGAATTTGTGGGTATGTTTGTGTGTTAAAGAAGTTCAAAAGGATGCCTTTCAGGAGAAAAGAAGCCGTCTTCTCTATTTCTGACTTCCAGTAACTGATTTGATGGTTTGATTTCATGTAATGTAATTTAATTTAATATCCACTGTAAAATTGTGGCCTGGGCTTGCCAAGGAAAACAGAGTTAGGTGAAAAAATGGCTGAATTCCTTTTCCACCCTAAGAAAAAGAGGACTTCCTGCTTGCTCCATGAGTTAAATGCAAAAGGCCAGGGGAGCTGCGCTGACATCTCCCTTACAAAGAACCAGGCAGCAGAAAAGACTGGAGGAACATGGCGAATCTGACCTAGACAATCTGAGCTGTTCTAAAGCAATGTTCTTCAAACCTGGAGTGTAAGCAATTATTCTCCAAATAAAGTGATATTTCTTTGACTTGGTTTGATGTGTTGAAGTAGCAACTTGCACACATCAAGGAAGTAATCATCAACCCAGCCCCAAGGACAGAAATTTTGTATCACCTCAAATTATCAATGTGAGGAGAATCAATTCATAGTCAGCAGTCACTTGCTGAGTGTGAAGAAAGTAATATCGCAAATCTTTTTTTAAAAAAAATTTTTTTATTATTGTTGCTATCGTCATTGCATTCACCCATCACCTCAGCCTCTATGAAGAGTGATATAATTTATTTCCCATAGTAAGGGAGTTGATGAAGTTCCCAAAATTCCTAAAGCTTTCTAATTCCATGGAGCAACTCTATGAGTAGCTATGGAATCTCACCATCTATTGCAAGAATCACTTATCGTCCTGTATAAAGGCAGTCCTTGACTCACAACCACAAAATTTTGAACCCAAAATCTCTGTTGCTAAGCAAGACAGTTGCTCGGTGAGTTTTGCCCCATTTTACAACCTTTCTTACTACAGTTGTAAGGGAATCATTGCAGTTGTTAAATTAGTAACAGGGTTCGTAAGTGAATCTGGCTTCCCCATTGACTTTGCTAGTCAAAAGGTTACAAATGAGGATCACATGACCCTGGAAAAGCGCAACCATCATAAATACATGCCAGTTGCCAATTCAGTTGCGTCTGAATTTTGATCACATGACCATGGGGATGCTGCAACGGTCGTAAGTGTGAAAAACAGTTGTAAGTCACTATTTCCAGAGCTATGGTCCCTAAACGAATGGTTGTAAATCAAGGATTATGTGTAGTTTTGCTGCCTTCTGGAATGCTCCTGAGCTTCCAGTCTAGAGGAACACCTGTCCTTCTTGGAGATTTCCTATCCAAGTCTTCCCTAGGGCAGTTTAGTTTCCAAGCCCTAAGAAAATCAACCAGGGATTGTCATCCACCAAGAGCGTAAGCTTGAATTTGGGAGTCATGGCCAACTATAAAAATGTCAGTGCAAGATCTTCACCGTTCCAATCTCATCCCATGGCTGAAAGAAAAAAAAGAATGAATGGCAGTAGGTATGATTTCCCCCTTTTCTCTTCCCTGACTACTTAAAACTGGTACCCCACATCTGACCAGCCATGTATCTCTGTTTTCTGTTGATGAATTTAAGATCTGGCCCATAAAAAAAACCCAGCCAAATGTTGCCTTCTAAAATAGGTGCATTTATTTTATAAGAAATATATTATGGCTCTCATTTTCCTCTCCTTCCTATTTCCTCTTTCTTCCAGCAACTGCTCCCTCAACGCTTTTGTTCATCGCTTATTTAGAACTCTTTCTTCTCATTCCACTTCTCCTATTATTTGTTTTGTTGATCTGATTTCTTCTCCTGCTGTTCTCCTAAAGCTGTCACAGCAAGTCTCCCTCGCTTTCATGCCTCCCTCTTGCTTCTCTTTCGGTTCTCCACATTAAACTGGCAACGAGGCCATATTCTCTGCCTTATCCCAAGCGATTTGGGATCAAGGCCAGGTTGTTTAGGGGCGCTCCATTCTGGAGGTAGCTACAGTAGTAGGTTAGGCAAGATCCCATCTCCAACCTGCTTTTGTCTACGTTGCTGTTCATATTTTAATTGTAATGCTTAATATTTGAATATTTCAAGCTTTTTAATTGAGTTGCTTGATAGTGAGATGGGCAGCATATAAACAAACAAACAAATAAATCCCCACCCCTTCCTCCTGCGGGATTTAAAATGTACCAGTTTTATGAAAAGCTGGGTTCCCTGTTGACTTAACAAAGAGAGACAGAGACAAAGACAGCGACAGAGACAGAGAGACTGAATTTCTCCAAACAAGCGTCTCTGGATCTAGGCCGACCCATAATCCATGGGACACATGAGGCTCTAGACAGTTAGTAATGCAGCCTCACAAGATAATCAAAAATATTTTAAAATGGAAGTTTATTATTTACATACATTAACTATATTATATATATTTATATATGTGGCCCAAGACAATTCCTCTTCACTCAATGTGGCCTAGGCGAGCCAAAAGGCTGGACAACCGAAGCAGGGGTGAAATCTACTTACCTTCCTTACCGGTTTGGATTACTTCCTGGTTAAAACCTGGAAGTAATGACACCTGGGCAGGTGGGTGGAGCTTTGCTCCACCATCGCTACTGGATCACCGAACCACCCGCCAAGATTGCTATTGGACCGGGCGATCCAGTCCGATCTGGAAGCATTTCACCCCTGAACCGAAGTATAAGGGAAGTGGAGAATTCACTGCTACTGAGCTCAGTAGTTTCTGCTGCATAAAGTCATTCAGATTTGTGTATCTGTGTAAAGTTGTCTCTACATCTTGGGTCTCCTTAGATCAATGAGGTGGGGTGTTCCCTTAGTACCTCCTACTGGCTGGAAGATTTTGCAGCAGGTTTGATTGGGGGAGGTGGAAATTTACTTCCAAACCCAGGCCCGGTTTCTGTGAAGCTGCTGAGGTGAGCTTCCCTTTAGAATAGTCTACCTCTGTCAACATAAAAGTTAATCTTAATTCCGGTGAGATCTAGTTATCTAAAATTAGGTCATTTCTCAAAGGGATGAGGCACCAACCTTTAATTAAGAACTCTGTTGCTTTTGTTATAAGAGTGAAATACGTATATGGGAGTACAAACTTCCTGTCCCATGTCGGCCTTTGTTAAGTTTGTGACTCAGACACAAACAACTGCCTGCTTGCAAACAAAATACAGTCCTGTCTCGATCAGGCATTAAATAGAGGATGAGAGCAATTTTAGGAGTAAACTAACAGCTTTTAAGGGGCTCTCAAAGACCCCATAGCTTACCCTTCCCCATCCATCCATGCCTTGTCTCTCAGCCAGAGCAAACTGTCAAATCTACTTTTGCCTGACCTTTTAATAAAGTGAACCATGCCTGAGCTGCAAATTTCAGATGGGCATCACTAAGGGGCAGTAGAGAGGTCCAAAAATGGTTTAACGCTTTGCTGCCATCTAGTGAGGCGGATTTTTGCAGAGTAAGCCCTGTTAGCTAGTCAGTGCTAAGCAGTTAATGGAACTGAGAGCTGCTCCTATTTTACTGGGAGCTGCCAAAGGCAATAGCAGCTGTTATTTCTCCAGGAGGAGGAGGAGATTAAGATTGTGGAGATATGTGGGGTAGTTCAGCTATGCTCTGCTCCCTTAAAAAGAAGCAAGCCCAGTGGTTTAGCTCTTTTTTCAATTCTTGAACCGATGGGGTGTTCAGGATCTAAATTCCAATCTTCTCCAGGAAAGACCCAGTGTATGGTAACTTCATGTTGGAAACAAGGTGTCAGACTTCGATGCTATCTCATAATAAATGAATTTCCAAACTGCCAATCTTTAAGGAAATCTTCTCTTTAATTGAGCACAGCAACCGGATCATGACTCGATGCGGACAAGATTGACCTTTTGCCCCCCAATCCCTCCCTTTCCGATCCCCAATAATCTGCTTCTCATTGGCTATCTTCCAAGTCACTCCACTGACTTCTTGTCTCGTCATTTCACAGGAATGTCTCCCCCCTCCTCATTTCCACGACGACCGGGCTTCAAAGGGATTTAGCAGACAAAAGTTCAGGGCTTATCTCTCTCCTCTCTATGCCAGCGGTGAGACGCTGACATAAGGACTTGTTGTTTCTCCTTCCTGCTCCCTCCTTTGGGGAGGAAGCATTGCAGCCCTAAAATATCTATGACCCCAGAAACAATGAGTTTTCTGTATTCATATTTTGTATTTTTAAGCATGCTTTTTAAAATACGCATTGAAGAAAGCCCCTGAGTCCTGATTTCAATCCCATTTATGCTTATGATTTGATTCTCATCCAACCCTGATTGCTGAACTGTTTAAGGACTGCCTTTTCAACAGATTTAACACAATTTTTGAAGAAAAAACCAGCAGGAATAATAATCACCTTGCCTGAAAAGGTGTTTTTGCAGCTCAGAGACACACTTTTCAGAGCCCTTTCTTTAGAATTAAATATGGCTTTTAGATTCTCTGGGGAAAATATGAATGAAAAGGTCTCGCATTGCCATGTTTTAGTAAACAAACCCAATGCAGTATGGGTTCATAGAAGACACCTAATAATAATAATAATAATAATGATGATGATGATGATGATGTTATGAGCCTTATAAAGGTAGTTTTTGACTTACCATTACAGTAGGTTTGAGAACTTCCGTTACGAAGCCAGGTAGTTGATAAGTGAGTCTTGCCCAATTTTACAATATTTTTGCCACCGTTAGTGAATTACTGCAGATGTTAAGTGAATCACACAGTTGTTAGTGAACTTGGTTTCCCCCATTGACTTTGCTTGTTGGAAGCCAGTTGAGAAGGTTGCAAATAGACATAAATCTAATAAATAAATTATCTCTAACTCATCACAGAAATGGGTAATTTTTCTACTCACGCAAATAAAACCCAGCAATCTCAAACAAGACTCAACCAATGGTGGGTTGGTATTGGTTCGCCCCAGATCGGGTGAACTGGTAGTGACGATGGCGGCAGGCTCCGCCCACCCACCCGGACGCTTCTGCACATGCCCACAAGCAAACCGGTAGCGACGGATTATGAAACTCGCCCCTGGACTCAACATATCACTGACATTTTTATCTTCTTTGGTTCTCAGTTTCTGGCCCTGTACTTGTAGAGCAAGGGGCAAAACTAACACCAGAAAAGTATTGGATGACACAGTCCTTTTTTTAGCTGGAAACTCTCTCCCTGCTTTGGAAGTTTGTTGGCAAAAAGCTGATTCTCAGAAGCTCAATTTCCCCGAGTTTTTCTTGACAAATCTGCTGAGAGTCGATGGCACCCTGTTCCTGCATTAAGATCTTTAAGTCCCCTCCCTTAATCATTTCCCAAAAATGGACTGAGCATTTTGATGCCTTCTCTTCCTGGTAAATAATTCTATTACTGATCGGCAGCCTTCAAAGCCTCAGCAAATGGTTTTCAGAGCACACTCCCTGACTACGAAACAGTTGTCTATCCATGTTTTCAGGGTCAGGACAGACCAGGATGAAAAGGCTCAAACTAGAATCTTTGTTTCCTTAAGGGGCAGCCCCAAAAGTGACAGTTGAGAAAGCTGCAGTCTACAGTTTTTGAAATTTCTTTTATTTGAATTGGCTCTGGAGAGTTATTAAAAACCCTACTTTATTGTTTAACACTGAGCTGAAGGTTTAAGCTTGAGAGCTGTCTTTTAACTGAGGGGCAAATAATTTGTCCATCCTCGGAGATGGCTTGAGGCAGCTGCAGAAGAGCAGTGGGGCGAGGACCTACACAACTACACCACTCATTACGACCCCTGTTTCTGCTTGCTTCAGTTCTCTCCTTCAGAGACGGATCATACAGCCCTGTTGATGAAGAAGGACAACAACTGTGACCATCTCCTGTGCTGTATGTCAAGCGTGGCATGGCTCGGCCTGTTTTCTGCTGCAGCCTGAAGTGAAGGAGGGCTTGTGAATTACTGCTGTTGAGCAGAGGAAATCAATATTTGGATCAGCTTCCAAGAGCCGTTGGATGCAAACAGGTTTGCATTCACAACTTGCAATACAAGAAAGAGGGAAGCATTCCTGGGCTGAAGCTTAGGAAACTAGATAAGCGAGGCAGCCCTTTCAGGGGTGGGCTTCAAAATTTTTAGCAAGAGGTTCTCTGCTCAGTTGCTGGATGGGCGTGGCCACGGTGGGCGTGGCCTAGTCAGCCTCCTGCACCATGGCACTGGAGGGCGTTTTTGCCCTCCCCAGGCTCCGGAGGCCCTCTGGAAGCCTTCCCAAACTTCTGGTAAGCCTGTTTTATGCCCTCCCTGAGCCTCTGCATGCACCCTGCACTTATCTGCATCCAAAATGGGCCCCATGGGGACGCCTGGGAGGGGAGGGAGGGGTGGGGCCAGCCAGGAGTGGGATTTGGGGGTTCTCCAAACTGCACAGAATCTTAGCTAGAGGTTCTCCCAAACCCCTATGAACCCCCAGCAGCCCACCCATGAGCCCTTCCTACCCCAAAAAATTCAAAAGGTATCTTTCCATTCAGCTCACAGGAAATCTCTGGGTTAGGATTTCATCAACCTCTTTTCACAGCGCTGGAGAGTTCCCAGAGTAGCATCCATCTCCCTGTGCACTTTGACTTTTGTCCTCCACTACCTACCTTGTCCCAGCATATTGCGCTGAAGACACCTTTTCCCAGTGAACCTGCTTTCTTCTGGCTTCTTCCCCTCCTACACATGAGTTACTTCGTCGCAGGACTTGGGGGGGGAGAGGAACTGTAACACCATAAGAATGGAAAAATGCTCCTTTTTCTTGTTCATTTGCTAAGGAGTGCCTGGACAATTGCAGAGCCTGTCATGGGCCAGGACCCAGGAGACTTAGGGGATTATTGGGGAAGCATCAAAGCGTGGCAAAAAATGTTAGGCAGGAAGGCTCAGCTTTCACTCCTGGTCAAAAATTCCCCCATCCCAATTAACGGGCTCGGACTCTTAATAATCCCAGAATATTAAAAAATCAATCAATCAATTTTTATTATGGCCACAGACCAGCAAATAAAAGCATTAAAACAACAGCAACAGCAATAATATAAAAGTAAAAGACATAATAATATATTGCGATTGGTGGTGGATTAACAGTTAAAATTTGTCTAATTTTACATACAGCATAGCAGAATTTGGCCACATTCAGAGAAACTACTTTATACTAATCTGATAACATTAATCGTAGTTGCTTGTAAAAAAAAGATCAGTATTTTTTTTTAAAAATACTCTAAAAAGTATTTTTAAAAAGATACAGTAAAAAAGACTCCTCGCTTCCTGGACATAAACTGTTTCAATTCCTCCCCTCGGGATGCTGCTACAGAGCATTGCATGCCAAAACAACTAGACCCAGGGAGTTTTTTTTCCTCATATCTTCAGTCTGCTGAACACTTAATTCCCACAGTTCTATCTTATGTCTAAGTACACTACCCATGTAGTATGGCTGTATTACTTTTAATCTTCTCATCTGTTCCATTATCTTCTCAATTGGTATCATTATTATGATTATTATCCTTTGTTATTATAATTATTATTACTTTGTTGTTTTGCAGGTACAGTGAGCGCTAGCGCACCGGAGACAAATTCCTTGTGTGTCCAATCATACTTGGCCAATAAAAAATTCCATTCCATTCCATCCCATCCCATCCCATCCCATCCCATCCCATCCCATCCCATCCCATCCCATCCCATCCCATCCCATCCCATCCCATCCCCTTCTCTTCTCTTCTCTTCTCTTCTCTTCTCTTCTCTTCTCTTCTCTTCTCTTCTCTTCTCTTCTCTTCTCTTTTCTCTTCCCTTCTCTTCTCTTCTCTTCTCTTCTCTTCTCTTCTCTTCTCTTCTCTTCTCTTCCCTTCCCTTCTCTTCCCTTCTCTTCTCTTCTCTTCTCTCTTCTCCTCCCCTCCCCTCCCCTTCTACCTACTCTACTCTACTCTACTCTACTCTACTCTACTCTACTCTACTCTACTCTATTATTTTCTTTCCTGGATATTTTATTAGGTAAGATGTTATAAATTGTGTCTGTGAGTCTTTATAGAAGATGAAGTACAGCAGGATGTGAGCTATAGTCTCAATGGCCCTTTGTCCATTGAAACAATAGGTAAAAGCATTAAAGGGAATCTGAAATCACTGGAACTTGGGTGACAAATAGAACAAGACTCAGCAGTTAGGAAACTGAATGGGAACCACTAAGGAAACAATGAGATTCCAGAATGTGGTGCAACGTTATTGGGTGGGATTCCCTTGGGTGCATTGTGTCTCCCTTTGAGGCTGCTTCTAATTGGGCCAACCGCGAGATGCTTGGGCTCAGAGCTCAGGATGCTATGCCATACTATGCCAAATGTTTACGTAGTATTTCTTTGACCTATTTACACGATGTATTCCATTTCTACATTGGCCTGTGCAAAACAAATAAAGCAGCAAGAGACCCCAACAATTAAAATAGTAGTCGTTACTTTAAAAAAAATTGCATAAAACAATAGTTTTAAAAATAGCCAGGGTGTTTTATCTTCAGCCTATGCGAATGTATTTTTGACTCACTGAGTTTTGCAGTGGTTTTGCAGCACTGAGTTTCAATAATATATGCACAACTATCTGTTGGACACTGGCCAGCGTGGGTTGCTTCATTTTTTTCCTGTACTCTACATCCAAGAGGCAAACTGAAATCACATTTTGTTAGCACGCCCCAAATGTCTGTGTTGTTCTGAATTTTGCAGATCATTTCTAACAATAAATTTCACACTGGAGTGCCACAACAGGATTGCCCCAGTTCAGAAATTCAAGCCTCGTACATTCCAGATTATGCACAGATCTCTACTGGGAAATTTCACACTTAGTACCCAATGTCACACACATCCCAAGCATAGATGATTGAGCCATCAAAAAGGAAATAGTCCTGACCAGTATGTACCCTCTTTTTACCCTAATATGAGGAGAAGCTCCTGAGAAGGACAACCTGGAATTGATTCCTAGGACTTGTAATACATGGCATTTGCATCATAATTCTGAACTATCATTGAATTGCTAAATTATCTATGTTTCTCTTGGTTTGCACTTATGTGATGGATTCCATTTTGTGACATATAGTACAAACAATGAGTTTCTCTAATTTGCTGTTTTGTGCTCTCCTGTGTCAGAGGTCTCCAAACATGGCAACTTTAGATGTGTGGACTTCAATTCCCAAAATTCTCCAACTTTAAGACGTGTGGACTTTAACTCCCAGAATTCCCAGCTGGCCGAGGAATTTTAGGAGTTGAAGTCCTCATGTCTTAAAATGGCTAAGTTTGGAGATCCATATCCTAAGTGAAAGAGAGCTTACTTAAATACAGCTCATTTTCAGATTCTCCTTAAGTAGGGACAGCAGAAATCAGTAGCCTTTTTCCAGTACTGCTGTTCCATTTACTTTGAAACTCGATTGGTTACAATTGAATTCCCTATTCCATATGTAATGTGTAGCAGGCTTTCTTCTCTATCATGTCCTAGCAAAGTAGATACTGTATTTTTCGGCGTATAAGATGCTCCAGAGTATGAGATGCACATTAGTTTTTGGGGAGGAAAACAAGAAAAATAAAATTTCTGTCTCTGCCTACCAACATCCATCAGTATTCATCTGGCTAGCATCCTTGCAGTAAGCAGCCTGGTCAGCCTCAGCCCATTATCGCAGCCTGATTCAGCACGAGCAGCTGATTGGCAGTTGGATCGGCCTCCTGGAATACCGCCAATCAGCTGTTCCAGGTTGCGGGGATCGCCACAGTCCATCACTGCCTCCACGCATTGCATTTTCAGCCTCTGTGTGCCCCATTTTTGGCCTCCGCGCATCATATTTTTGGCTGGTTCCAGGCGGGAATCCCCGCCACCTAGAACCAGCCAAAAACAGACTTGTGGAGGCTGAAAACGTGACACACGGAGGCAGAAAATGCGACATGTGGAGGCAGAAAACGGCTGAAGGGTGGGGCCGGCAGGTGGGTGGGATTTCGGCAACATTTGGTGTATAAGATGCACAGACATTTCCACCCAGTTTTAGGAGAGGGAAAGTACATCTTATACTCTGAAAAATACAGTACATGTGTAATACATGACTTTTATATCAGAATATTGAACTGTCATTGGATAAGCTAAATGATTCTGACGATTCTTTCCCCTAGCCCTGAAATTTTACAAAGTAGTGGAAGAGGCAGATGAAATACACATTATATATGTTATATCCTCCTTCATGTTCTGTCATTGGAGAGGTTCTGTTTGTGTACAGTATATGGGAGAAACCTTAAGGGAACAATTTTAAGAAACACAAAATAGCTCAGAGTTCAATAAGAAAAGTATGCCAATGCTCTCTTACGCAAAGTAGGACCACTGACACCCTCTCCCTTCACCTTTCTTCCCCTTCTGATATCCTCCAGGAATCTTGGATCTAATTCCAATGATTACTAGACAACCTTGGATAGGTTATCTGTTATGGGGAGCTGGGGAGCTGGGGAGCAACATACATCTGGAATAAAGCTATCCTGTTGTTCTGACCTAGCTCCCAACATGACAAACCCTCTGTAGTTAAATCAATTATTCCTCTATTAGGAGTGCCAACAGCCCCCGCAAAAAGTCTCTCTCTCTCATAGCAGGCTAACAAGTCTGTCCAGCAGGGAAATGAATAGTTGTCTGCCACACCTATTCATCTTCACCCCCTACCTTTAATCCTTAGAGCTAGGGTGGGACTTCGCTAGCAGTGGTGGCTCTTCTGTCCCAAGGATCAGCCCATAGATTTCCACTCCTCATCTCTCCTCTGCCTTCTGCACATCTACGTGTCCGGCACTGGACCCAGCTGTTCCTCCTCTTCTGCATCAGCCACCTCCAGACCTGGGGGCTATTGACTCTCCATCTGAGGGATGTTGGATGGCCCAGGCTCCACGTCTGTCTCTGTTTCTGACAGCTCCATTCCCTCTCCCCTCTCAGAGCTCTCAGATTGCCGTGATGCTGGCTCTGATTCTCATGCCACTTCCTCATCTGGTTCAGCTGCTGGAGGGGCCAGTGGCCATAGGCCACAACACCTGTACGATGACATTTGTGTAAGCTAGATGCTCCTCTGTGCAGAATATGCAGAGTTTAGTTCCACCAGTTTTACCCAACAGATAACAGCATTGGCTTTGTCTATAGTAGTCTTCAAGGCTATTGAGTAAAAATACAGTGATCATGTAAATTATGTTTTTAATTTCTTTAGGCAGATCCCTAGATGGCTGGTGGGTTTTGACAAGCACATCATGAATAATGAAGCAAAGACATTTTAATCCCTTGTTTAATTCAAAAGACCCAGCATAACTGTTGGATCCAAGGAAACTGCTCATGTTTGGCATAGTTCTGATGGAGTTGCCTTGTTTCGTTTTGTTTTTTGCTCTGGGAAATTTCTGCTCTGTTGACTGAAAGTTATCAAACTGTACTTGTCTTCTGCACAATCTCTCCATCACTAATTCATAAATAAGGACTCTTGCCTACATCCTGACTGCTTTTTCTAAAGCTGCTCAATTCTCCACCTCTGTGAAACACCTTCTGAAGTAAAAGAAGTAAAAAAAAAGTGGGGGGAAGCATTTCATTATTTTAATAATTGCAAAAGAGTCCACTCAGAATACACATTTATGGGAAGATAATATTTCTTGATGTCAAATTCAGGTGACAAGTGAATGACTGTCCTATGCAATTCAACATAGCAAGTGCTAATTCTTCTCTTTCTCTTTTTACTAGTGGTTTAGATTTCAGCTGGTGAATTTCATATTGGTAATGATTAAAGATCAAACCTCCATAGGAGAAGAAAGGCGGCAACTACAGATAGCACACTAAAGTGTAAGTGCCTGGAGAAAACATTAAGTCAAAGAAACCTCATTGCTTAAATAATTGAGCTGGTTGAAAAAGAAAAAAAAAAGTGGCAACCATGGACCTAAGCTAATCTTCTGCAACTACCCTGTTTTCCCCAAAATAAGACATCCCCTGATAATAAGCCCAATCAGGCTTTTGAGCGCATGACAATAAGGCCAAGCGCTTACTTCAGGGATCAAAAAAATATAAGACAGGGTCTTATTTTTAGGGAAACACGATAGGTGGTTTAGATCAGGGGTCTCCAACCTTGGCAACTTTAAGCCTGGAGGACTTCAACTCCCAGAATTCCCCAGCCAGCAGAGCTGGGAATTCTGGGAGTTGAAGTCCACCAGGGTTAAAGTTGCCGAGGTTGGAGACCCCTGGTTTAGATGACCCATTCTATAAATCTAAACTTGGCCTGTGGCATGTTGGCATATATGAATGGGGTCAGATTAGGAGAGACTGATAAAAAGTACTAGCCCTTCAGAGAGAGAGAGAGAGAGAGAGAGAGAGAGAGAGAGAGAGAGAAGGAAAAGGCCGCAGGAAAATATTAAAAATGAGTAGAAATTTAGAGGCTGCGCAGGTAAAACTAATACATTTGCCCAACTTCCTAAGGCTGCTTAGTTTGACCTTGTTTAATTTCTGCTTAGCCTACCATGCAAATTGAACTCATTGGGTTAACTTATGTTCAGTGTATTATGCAACCATAAAAAAATGTTAATTATCATTTGAAGTCCTTTTACTCAGTGTATTTGGAGGATCTTCCAGATCAAAGAAACATTCAGCTTTATCTCTCAGTTTTTCTGCCTTGAAACTATGGAACCTAAATTGTCACATGAAAGTGAAGAGCTTCAGAAGAGTGTCCACTCTAGATGGTAAATTCCATGCCTTGGAGTAGAGGTGAGAGCAAAGATCTTTTCAGAGAGAGAGAGAGGGAAGGAGGGAGGGAGAGGGAGAGGACACAAATATATAAATTGTGGCATGAAAATAAGCCCCAAGCCAAATAGAGCAAGTAGAATTATGATCTCAACCATCCTGTGAAATAAAACAACATGGAAACTTATTTTTATCAGTTAGCAAATGATAAATCCCTTTCTGCACTGATGAGGAAGACATTTCCTAAAATGTAAGTCTGGATTTTATTTTTGCTAATAATAGCAAAATATTTTTGCTATTCCTTCTCTTACTGGATACTTCATCTTATTTACGACAAGTGGCAATCACTGGCATTGACCTTATTATTTCAGATCTCATCCTCATGTTCCCCTAATCATGGCATGAACCATTTTTATGTGCCATGTTATCATGACATTGAGTTTTACACTCTCCACCCCGCAGCCAAGGCAGCTTAAAGCTGTTTCAGTTTCTGGTGTGTGTGTGTGTGTGTGTGTGTGTGTGTGCATCCGTCCATCTTCTCCCAATGTGGGTATGATCTAGAATGCTTCACTGATGATCTCTGGTGGTGTAGTCACTGAATGAAATCAGCCTGGCACATAATGGTCACTTCACTGTTAGCCTATCCCGGCACTTTGGCTCCAGAACATGTTTTCCAGGAGTGTTCTTCTTAAGGAAACTCCCATTCTTTCAAAACAGGCAGGATTTGCCCTTTTCACACTAGGGTCTGCCTCAGGAGCGGGTTTCAAGACCCATCGCTACTGGTTCGCTCGTGGGTGCTCACGCTCATACGCCGATCCAGGGTGAACCGGTAGCAATCCACCACTGGTCTGCCCAGTTGTGCGATCTGGACCAGCCTGAATAGTAAATGACTAATAGTGGTGCCAAAGGGTGGTGAGACAGGAGAAAGAGAGATATCTCTTTTTGCCACTTCAGGATGCACTCCTGAACCTGCCCTTTGATAATATTAAGTATCAAATATTGATATCTATTATTATTTACCAGCCTCTAGTTGCTGGAGAATCAGTGAGAGATGGCACTTTACCCACCAGGTCTCCAACCCCAGGACTGAAGGCTGGGTAGATAAAGAACCAAGTGGAGAGAGGACTATCCCATGAATCGTGAATTTGGGGTGGGAGATCATAGGTGAATGAAAAATATCTTTCTTGAGCAGCCCCCTCCCAAAGGCCTTGCCCTCTGTCAAAACTCACCTCCTCCCCTAACCAGATGCCCAGCTCACTTTAGGGAAGTTATGGGTGGTAGGTTTCCCATTGAGAGGTAATGCTAGGCAGGAAGAGAAATTAAGCTAGAGGAATCTACCAATCTTTTTCCTCAACCTGTCCTACATTAAACCTGTAAGGACAACATCATTTTCCAGTCTCTTTACTAAGTCAGAATTGGAGTCAGAAGATAATTTTCTGCATATTTATGGATGGGCCTGCAGCTCAAGATAAAATAAAAGAAATTATGTACATGTCTTTAATAGCAGGAAGAATACTAATATTTAGCAACCTCATGCATCTCATGTATATTTTAAAAGTTTATGACTCGTGTGACAATAGCCATACAATTCATCTTCTAAAGTTAAAATAAGGTGTTTTGGATGATTGCATAGTCCTTGTGGATCAGCTAAGATGGCAATCATATCAGGGGTGAAATGCTCCCGGTTCGGACCGGATCGCCCGATCCGGTAGCGATGGCGGCAGGTGGTTCGGAGAACCGGTAGCAAAAATCCCTGCGCCCCCCCCATGCCCAGCTGAGCCACGCGATCATCAGAGGCTGTTTTTTTTTACTTTTAAAAGCATTTTTCCTACAACCTCTTCAGCCGAAAAAAGGCTTTAAAAAAAAGCCTCTGATGATCGCGTGGCTCAGCTGGGATTGTCAGAGGCTTCTTAAAGCATTTTTTTCTGCAACCCCTTCAGCCGAAAAGGTTGTAGGAAAAAAAATGCCTTTAAAAGCCTCTGGCGATCCCAGCTGACTTGCCTGATCGTCAGAGGCTTCTAAAAGCATTTTTTTCTGCAACCTCTTAAAGTTGTAGAAAAAATGCTTTTAAAAGTAAAAAAAAAAAAAAAGTTGGCCATGCCCACCCAGTCACATTACACACACCCCCAAGCCACCCCCACAGAACCGGTAGTAACAAATTTTAGATTTCACCCCTGAATCATATGGTAGGGAATGTGGGAATACCCATTACTGGGAGAAAAAACCCTGGTAATTTGGTGCTCTGTCTTCTTCTGGCCTGTTTGTTTCATTTCTGGGTCCAAGAGGCTACGCTGTTGCTAACCTTGATTTCAGATTGATGTTTATCAATGCCAACCTCATCTGAAATGAAATAGAAGGCAGGCATCCATGAGATTATGGTAGATGAGTGGCAAAGCTGGCATGCATTATTGAGACCCAGCTGAAGGAGAGTGGGACCATAGCCTCTCAAATATCTACTCATGTGGATTTTTGGTCCTGCTCCAATCTCACCATCAGAGAAAGAGAGAACGGATGGCAATGATCTCAGAATAACAGAATAACAAAATAACAGAGCTGGACCTTGGAAGTCGTCTAGTCTAACATCAAGCAGGAGACCTTATATACTCAAGCAGATAAATGGTTGTCCCATCTCTTCTGAAAAATCTTCAGTGATGGAGCACCCACAACTTCTGGGGACAAGTTGTTAACACTGATTAATTGTTCTGTCAGGAAGTTTCTCCTTAGTTCTAAATTCTTAGTTCTAAGTGCTTCTCTCCTTGATTAGTTTCCACCCATTGCTTCTTGTTTTCCTCCAAATACTTTCCATAATAGGTTGACCTCTTCTTCTTTGCGGCAGCCCCTTAGATATTGGGACCCTGCTACCATGTCACCTCTAGTCCTTCTCTTCATTAGACTAGACTCCTGCAAGCGTTCTTCATATGTTTTAGGAGTCCAGTCCCCTAATCACTAAACTATACTGTATATCCCATATGCTTGCTTGAAGCCTGGAGATTTGATAGTTGGAACATTGCAACATTGCCAAGCACCTTTACTGAAATTAGAAAAAAAAGAACTCAAAAATAATTAATAAGCACACCATCCTCCCACATATGAACCATGAAAAAACACGACTTGAGGATCAAGTGTGTGAAGGCAGTTTTCATAGGGGATTATTAGGACAAGCAGAGGTGGGAAATTGAATTTATAAAATCAGTTTTCGACTAAAAATTTACTGACCTCTCCCTCTTTTCAGCCTCTCCCGTCCACATAAATTGCCTCCACCCTCTGAATCAATTTGTCAGATGTTTCATTTTTATACACCTGCAGGGACCAAAATGATTTGATTTCGATATGGATTTTCATTTTTGCCTAAGTCTTAGGGCTTTTTTTCCCCTGAAGGTTTTTTGCTTCCATGACATACTTACTCCTTTCTTTATTTTAGAATTGTTTGTGCCAGTTTTCAAAATCAAGTTTACAACACAGCTCATCTATTTCTTCTCCTTCTCCTTTTCCTTTCACCCTCTCCATTATGCAGGAAATTATCCCTAAGCGGGCAGTTTATTTCAGTCACAGCACTCTGAATCTTAAGATAGGTTTTATTTATCATCCTATGTTAAACAAGTAAGCAAGTTTCAGTCAATCCGTCCTGTGTGAGAATACTCCTTCTCACTCTTATGTTTGTGCAGAAGTTAATCTTTGACAGTTAATTATTCTTTGGGATTCGCAGTGCTTCATGTAACCTGACTGACATCAAACTACACAATCTGATTCTTTAGATAACCAATGAAAAAACAAAGACAGATTTTTATATCTTTATTTAATCTGCTTGGTTTTCAATAAAGGAGAGATTCTAGCTGCTGTGTAGTACTTCCTGCGAGCCCCATTTTTCTTAAGACACCAATATTACAGTATATTTATTTGATTCTTATCAAATCTGTATGCCTGCATCTGTATCTTCTAGAGCCATGGCAGCTTGCAACAGCACACTTAAATACAGTACCAACTCACACAATAAATCAAAGGAATACAATGCAGATCAGCTATAAGAACAGTATAGCTAATAAATGACATAAGAGAAAAGACAGCAAATAGTCATTCCCTGATGCCCCTTTAAGAGAGTTTAATCTTTTCACGTTTCTGGAAAACTATCATAGAGAGGCTGCTCCAAATTCTAAAGAGAGGTTATTCTTGAATTTAGGCACCACAGTGGCAAAGCACAGCATTCTGCTCATCTCATAAAAAGGTAAGGCAACTTCTCTAAGAGTCATTTTTTTATAGCTGTCTAAAATATGGTAAGTTTATCTGGATTCTTGGGAGTAAGCTGTTCCATGGGAAGGGGGCCATCACCAAGAAGGCTGGAACCAAGGTCTCTGAAGATGACATTTCCTTGGTGATAAGACTTTCAGCAAGCCCCCTCTCCCTATCACTAGGTAGTAGCTAGTTAGTAGCTACTAGTAACTACTAGCTAATTAGTAACTTTGGCCAAAATACTGGTGACACCTAGTAGTACCCATCAAAATGTTTGATTGAAGGAGGAGACACCAGGTGGTTTATGAGTTGAAACCACAAAGAAAGAGGTTGCTTGCTGATGATATATTTAATCCATTGCAGAGAATTCCAGGAAGCAGCCGAGGGAAGGGCATGATTTCCACTGCATCTCTAGACACACTGTAGTGAAAGGGTCCAGAGGTAAGGAATAGGATGGCCACACATGTTCTATTTTTAAAGGAGAGTCCTCAATGGAAATGGCTACCAGAGGACAGGCATCCATTTGAAGAAATCCAGTCCATATCCAATTAAGATTAATGACTCATGAAAGGGGAGAGTGGAAGTCTAGAAGAGGCTCATCAACAGGTAGTAGAGAAAGAGGTCCCAGCATCAAGATGTAGCAATAGCAATAGCATTTAGACTTACATACTGCTTTGCAATGCTTTACAGCCCTCTCTAAGCGGTTTACAGAGTCAGCATATTGTCCCCAACAATCTGGACCCACATTTTACTGATCTGGGAAGGATGGAAGGCTGAGTCAACCTTTGAGCTGGTGGGAATTGAACTCTGGCAGTTGGCAGAATTGGCCTGCAATACTGCATTCTAACTACTGCATCACCACGGCTGTACCCTAAAAAGTGGCTTAAGAGCCACATCCTCCTGATTTCTTTTCCATAGCAAGATGGAAGCATGCTTCTAGTCCTATGGCAAGTTATAGGCAATTTCACCATGGGACTGCCAGCTATAACTTCTCTGCCTGAATTTTCCCATCAATTAATTGCTCACTTCTTCACAAAATAGCTGAATTAATAGATGACTCATTCTGGAAAAAGTCCTATATTATAAGGTGCAGGATCTTGCTCTATGTATTGTGAATGTTTGTGGTATCACCAGGCCATGAACCTTACAGGTAGTCCTTGACTTATAACCATTCGTTTAGTGACCATTCAAAGTTATAACAGCACTGAAAAAAGTAACTTATGACAATTTTTCACATTTACAACTGTTGCAGCATTCCCACGGTCATATGATCAAAATTTGAATTCTTGGCAACTGGCATGTATTTATTACGGAGGAGGTGTCCTGGGGTCTTGTGATCACTTTTTGCAACCTTCTAACAAGCAAACTCAATGGGGTAGCCAGATTCACTTAACAACCTCGTTACTAACTTAATAACTGCAGTGATTCACTTAAAAACTGTGCAGGAAAGGTTGTAAAATGGGGCAAAACTCGCTTAAGTGTCTAGCTTAGCAACCAAAATTTTGGGCTCGATTGTGATCGTAAATTGAGGACTACCTGTATGTGCAAAGTAAGCTTAAAATTGAAAAAATGCAATCAGGTTTAAAAATCCTTCTTCTCTCTTTGAAGTCCTCAGGTCCAAAGGAACTGCTTGCAATTTGGAAGTCTAGAGGCACATCTGTTGGAAAAGCTTTCACCTATTAAATAAGTCAGTTTTTTTAACAAAATGTTTCCTTACTTTGCCAAATCTACCCACATGCCTACTTAGAGATGGAAGGCACTTTGCAGCTAAGCAAAATTTCATCCTGTGAGACGCTGTTCAAAAAGAATATTTCTAAAAGAAAATAGTAGGTCAGGTGCAGAACTAATTTTATTTTTTGGTGCGTTATAACTCTGAGATGTCACTTTGGGGGCAACTTGTTTTGCAGGAATCTAACATGAACAATTAGCTTAATAAGATCCAATGCCGTTAATAGGCTTGAATAGAGAATATGAAGATTAATTAGCAGCGTTTCAAGCATTTTTGAAGGGAGAGGAATCTTTTGAGAGAAAGCAAACTGTATTAGAGCATTTTTGTAAGGCATTGCTAACCAACTAACTTGATGGGAGTATAAAATTGTAAGAAAAGAAATAATAATAACAGATGAGATCAGAGGGATTAGATGGGTTTTGCAAAGGACTTTTTCTGTCCAGGCTCAGAAGTAAAATTGGATTTGATTGTGTAGGAAGTTAGCACCCACCCCTTTCCTAGAAGAATGAAATATTTTAGGAAATATTAAAAAGGCAGAATATTATGTTTCCCTGGATGAGAAATGGAGAAGCATGTTTTAAAGACGAAGCAGCTCCCACTTTCTTGCCGCCCCCCCCCCCTTTATCAATGGGCCAGAGGCACAAACTCAATTCCCTCCCATCTTTGTCAATGGACCATCATCTGCAACACAATAGGCCCCATCTAGCAACAGAAACTCACCACATGGCACCTGGGAAGATTACATCACTCAGCAAGGCTAGCTAAGACCCTCACACCCTGGGAGTCTGACAACCAATCAGGATACTCTTCCTGGGCCCCAGGAAGTTCAAAGCCAGAGGGCATAAAACCAAGGCATGTTCAGCATCTCCACCCTTTTCTGTTCAGGAACTCAAACCATGTGATCCTGTCCACCATTAAACCGTCTTTCCAAGCAGTCTTCATGTTTCCAGTGTCTTTTTCCACACTTGGAGCTGAACCCAGAAGGATATTTCTTCCTACAATTTGGCACCCCAGATGGGACTCCAAGCTAACCTAACCAATGGACTTGGCCCAGGTAAGCCTCCCTTGCTAGCAGCAGACCCATTGAGTCTGTGGGTAGGTTTTCCTGGACCTTGGCCATTTGGAACTAGGTTTTAAAGGGGTTTTGAGTGTTGAGCTCAAAGGCTGCTTGGAAAGGAGGTGAGTACCTCTAAATTTTAATTTTAAAGCATGGAAAAGCGTGAGAAATATGTGTATGCCTGCATGTATGAGAGAGCCCTTCTCCCAATCGCAGCTGAATCTTACTTCCTCTGTGCATTTCCTAACTGCAGAAAGACCAACAGTCTGGAGAGCATATGGGTTTTGCCACAGCACAGGACCTTCTGTTAGGGAACGAAGAAGTATGTGTGTGGGATTCCATCTGGAAAACAGTCTGATTTCACCTCTTTGAGCGACCTCTAGCCATACCTCTGCCTACTGCTAGCTCCACCGAGCTGTGAATGGTAGGATAGAGAAAGCAAGAGTGGGTCGCCAAACATGGAACTTTGTGTTTAAAAGGAACGGAAGCCGAGCAAACGCCAAGCGAAAGTGAAAGGGTATTAAAAGTAAAGGGAGTCCCCGGTGTTCCAAGGAAAGCAGCCTGGTGTATGTGTATTGCACAGGGAGGTACTGGTACTAGCTGTAGGGGCAGTGATATCCTCCCGAATCCCTTTTTGATCCGCAAACCCAGGCAGATTCCATAAAAGGGAATCTGTGTCCTTCTCATAACTTTTTTTCTGAAACGAAGGAGGTTCGCCCGGCTGAGCCAAAGTGAACATTATATTTCAAGGATCATGGGAAGCTGTAGCTCGAGGGCGAAGGAAAATCCCCTGGAAGAGTTGATTGTGGTCTGGGACGCTAGTGTTACCTGGCATGAGCAAAAGGAAAGCTTGGAAATTGTGCAGGAAATGGGCTATGCTAAGGGACAACACCGGGAGACAAATTTGGCTAAATAAAGGTACTTAAAAGAAAAGGGAAATATATAAATAGGAATGTTGGGGTTTTAGTTTGTTTTGTTTGTTTCTTTCTCTGTCTTCTATGCAACCACGTGGTATGTTTGTTAAGATTTGTGCTTCTCCTAATTTAACTGAGATTTATGGCGGGAATGATTGGTGTGTGTGTAAATCTCAGAGTTCTGCTTTCCTCTCTTTGTCCTCCTTGTTTTTATGTGTGTATGTCTAAGTCTTTGTGCGCCCTCGAGGTAATTGTAACTGTAAAATGTATCTGATCCCTAGAGACAAGAATTTGAAATTGTTAGAGAAAAAAAAAGGTTGAAGCAATGAAAAATGGGAGAGAGAAAGAGAGGAAAAAAGAAAGAAAGAGCCTTTGCCCTGTGTTTGTCTGGCCAACAAGAACAGAGTAAAGAGAACTTTTCATTTTATTTCTATTTTTTTCTCCTTCCCTCTCTGTATCTTAAAGTAACAACTCAAGTTTATGAGGAAACGTTTTAAGTTCATTTACAAGAAAAAAATCAGTCTTGCATTTACTGTATGTGTTTAAATGGGTTTACCTGTTCATCTCTTTTCTGAAGCATGTGAATCCAGTTTTTTCTTATCTGTTGTCTCCATTTTGTTGAAACTGCATTATCTGTTTAGTAACTGCAATACTGGTGTGTTGTTTCTTTTCAAACTGTTCCTGCAAGCTATCTACCCCATCTCTAATCCTGTTACAATGCCTTTCCTGGGAAGATTACCCACAAAAGGGGGGAGGGGACCCTGTTCTCATGTCTTTCAACCCTGCACAGATGACTCTGCAACTGTGAAAGCAGAGCACATGGATCCAGATGCTGCCTCCAGAGGAGACCTTCCATCTGTTTGAACCAGGAATTGGGTTTGAATCCAGTCTTCACTGAAAAGTCAGCACAGCAACCAGAGTGGAGCAGACCTTCCCAAGCCTGACCGACCAGCCTTACCAACAAGCACGCCACCCAGCAGACATGAAAGAAATGACCCTGAGAGGGACAAGTAAAGACCAAAAGACTCTTTTCAATCCCCAGAAGACAGCTGGAAGGATTATGGGGGAGGTGGAAATTCATTGTAAGGTTTTCTTTCTTGTCTCATTTATATTGTAATCAGTTTATTGTAAGGATTGTATTTGAGAGTGGTTGCCACAGCAAGTTCTGTACACCTTAGATTTCTGTCTGGTGGGGAGGAGAAATATGTCCAAAATGTTTGTATTGCCTGAATTGTAAAAGTAGCTGTATACACATGCACACACAGAGAGACACGCCATTCAGAATTAGACTGAAACTATTCCCTTCACTTACCTCCAACACAAAGTTTGGTTGATTTTTGCTCTGTGGCACTAAAAGCCCATGTAGTCATATTCCCCTCAGGCAATTCTCCCACTTGAAGAGATAGCAGAAAAAGTGATATCCAAAACCCAAGCCCCGACCTTGACTCACAAATGATGCTGCCCAGTTGCCCAGTAAAGAAAGATATGTTGCACTGGTGGTCTCAAGAGTAGAGGTCCCAGGGCTCATTGTGTGTAATTAAAAAAAAACAACAACCTGGCTTCCGGTTTGCTGCTGGCCGCTGCCAGACGTTCCTTTGGGATCGTCAGCTTCCACTATCTGTTAGAGCCGCCTTCACAGCGGAATGGCGGCTCGAAAAAACTCCATTTCCATGAGGAAACGGAGATAGAGCCGGCAGGGGTGGGTAGAACTCTCTGCAGAGTCCCAAAAGTTTTTTTTTTTACTTTTGGGACGGAGCGGATGAGAAGCCCCATATCCCCTGCCGCTGCTCCGGGCTTTGGGAGACCTCTGCTAATGCAGAGCCAGGCGTCAAGAGCAAGCCTGCGAATTTAACAGAATACTCAAAGAAAATGTGAGCTGGACCTTTAATACTGAATTGCAAGTATTTTACTTATTCTTTAAAAAATTACTTAAGAGAAAAGAGGAGAGGAAAGGGGGAAAAAGAGCCTTTTAAAATGGTGTCTGCCGTGGCTGGAGAAGAGGCTGAAAGGGAAAGTCCTTCCGTTTTCTATTACTACAATGTAGCGGAATAAATATCACTGGCTACATTTGTAGACAAAACTTCGCTCCTGTGTTTTCTTCTCTTTTTTTTTCTCTGGAGACTTGATATTGTTTTTGATCGGAAAGAAGTTTTTTTTCTTGTTTTTTTAAGGGAAAGTCCCGTTTTCTATTTTTTCTCTCTTTTTTACTAAATCTTGTCTGTGTGGGAAATGGCATCGGGACTCACACAGCTAGACAAACGGGGGGGGGAACTTCCCCCATTAATAAATTACACCAACAAATTGTAACTCTCCAGTGTCAGAAACCTGATTTTAATATAATAGAATTTCTTCTTGAAGAGATTGTAAGAAGGGATGAGATTGTGAACCAGCAACTCGAAAAATTTAAGCAGGAAATTAAAGATATTGGTGAATTGGTGAAATCAAATTTTGACTTTTTGAATCGAAAGATTTTGAATACAGCTAATGGTTTATCAGACTTTCTGATTCGGGTGGATGCAAAGACTAAATTATTAGAGTCTAAAATGAAGGAAACTGAGGAGAATTTGGATGACAAGATTCAAAAAATTAAAAAGGATTTGGTAAACATTCAGGATAATAGCTCAGAAGACAAACCTAAAATGGAGGTTGACCAAAAGACTGGTAATGGAGAAAATGTGCAACAGAGGATTGAAAGAGAAGTTTTAATGATTCAATATAATTTTACAGAATACGCAATTAGACTGAGAGGCTTGCAGGAAAATAATAGAGATGACTTAAGGAAAATATCTTCTGAAATTCTGGCTGGGATTTTAAAGGTTCAACCTGATGAAGTGTTTTGTAGGATTGATAGAATTTACAGAATAAACTCCTGGTTGGCAAAGCAAAGGCAATTGCCTAGAGATGTGGTGATCTATTTTACAGATAAAGAAATTAGGAATAATATTGTGCAGAACTCTTTTAATTCTACTTTGCAATTTCATGGAAGAAAGATTTGGATTTTTAAGGAGCTCCCGACTAAGATGCTAATGGAGAGGAAGAAATTTGGTTTTCTAGTGACTGAGTTAAAAAAAAGAAATATCCTATTTAGGTGGGATGCCCCAGTTGGTTTAATATTGAGACATCAAGGAGTAAGATATCAACTGAACACTGTTGAAAAAGTGGAAGAATTTTATCAAAAAATTTTAAAAATGAACTTAACATCTTTAGGCATAATACAGGATACGCAAAAGGAGTTGGAAACAAAAGGAAAATATCAAATTACAGAGGCTGTGGTGGATAAATTGTCTTTGGACTCCCTGGATACCCCAGATGGACTGTCTATAAATAAGAGAGCAGTGTCATCCGACTCCAATGTGATGAACCATCAAGTCACAGACAAGTGCGCAAATCAACCAGTTGATATACAAGTGATGGAGAAGAAAGATGAGATGATAAAACTAACCCAATAAGAACAACACATAAAGCAGAATGAAAATCGACCAGCCAACATACAATTGGTAGGCACGAAACGAGGATGGAAATTCAACCCACAAAAGAAAAAGAAAAGAAATAGATCTCATAGAAACAGCAGTTTCTAAACCAAGCAACAGTGAAGCCAGAGACTTTAAAAAATGAATGAATATCTGAAAAGATAGTGGAGGCGAACAACTGTTTAATACTATCCCGAGGATTGTGGCAGATCTCTGTAATGCCGTGATATTGGGATGTGAAAAGAGCCTTACCTTGTTGGATCTGAATCATCTACTCTGGATCTCTTTTACTGGTATATTATAATTATTTTGAGTTATAAGGCAAGAGAGTCACGTTGGGGCATGCAGAAGATCTGGATGTTATTCATTAGGATGATGGGAATCAACAATCCTGATGAATACCACAACTATAACTATATGGATATAATTATAATGTCACTCGGGTGGTTGTTTTTACTTTTATATATACACGAGGATATTTACTACTGATGGGGGCAGAAGATGATTGAAGATTTTGAACAAACTGTTGCACCAGCATGTTATTTTACCCTATTATGGGTGATGGATTTAACAATCCAGCGGAAAGACACCAAAGAAGATATTATATGGATTATAAATTTAAAGTTATTGTCTTTTTTCTTTTTATAAAATGGAATGCATATATAGATATGTGTATATTTTAGTAAAGTGGGCAGTGGATTATATTTAGAATTGTATTGCATGATTTTGTAGGAATTGAAGGGTTGAAATAGGTTAGTTTACTGATTGATTAGTCTAAGAAAAAGGATCTTTAAGTCATATATTTAGGGGAGTGGAGGAATTGGATAGAACTGAATAAATGTTAAATGTGGATGTAGGGAGAAGGCCGCTCTAAATTGTTATATTAATATATATAAAAGATTAAATGTTAAATTGTAATAATACATTATAAGTTTAGGGGAGGAGAAAAAGGGCAGATTATTGTAAAAATGGGAGTTATAAGAATAATATGCTAAGGGTCAGTATTCTGAGGAGGGAGTAAGGGAAAGGAAAGATATTATGTATGTAATTAGTTATGAAATAGCCTATTGTGAAGAAGTCACAGGGGGGGATGGGTGGTGAGGGGGGGGTTAGGGAAGAGGCGGGGGGAAAGGGGGAAAAACTTGTATTTGAAAACTTTTTCAATAAAAAAAAAAAACAACCTAAAATACTAAAAAAGAAAAAAAAAAGCCTGGATTGTACACTGACTAACCTCAACTTGGACTCACAAATCCTGGATGCACTAAAGTAAGAGCTAGGACAGGTTCAGTAACCAACCCTTCGAAATGGGAAGCCTGTAATTTAAAGGAAAACCATGGCTGTGAAAAATTTTGGGACATGTGCTTGCTTGAAACCTGACTGGAAGCTCACAGAAAGTGAAATGAAACATCTGGAAACAATTGGCATGGAATATTGGATACTGTAAAATTCTTACCAGAACTTTTCCCCTGGCTGCTAGACCTTCATAGTTGAAAGTTTTTGTTAGCCACTGAAGGAATCCTTTTCTGTTGCCTCTATCAATGCCTTCCCCTTTGCATCAGAACAATTAAAAGCACCCATCAAACTTCCCTGACCTGATCAATTTTAATCTTTTGCCAAGAACATGTTTCAAAACTCACGTTTTGAAAAAAAAAAAGGAAGGATTGTAGGAAGTTAGCACCCACCCCTTTCCTAGAAGAATGAAATATTTTAGGAAATATTAAAAAGGCAGAATATTATGTTTCCCTGGATGAGAAATGGAGAAGCATGTTTTAAAGACGAACCAGCTCCCACTTTCTTGCCGCCGCCCCCCCCCCCCCTTTATCAATGGGCCAGAGGCACAAACTCAATTCCCTCCCATCTTTGTCAATGGACCATCATCTGCAACACAATAGGCCCCATCTAGCAACAGAAACTCACCACATGGCACCTGGGAAGATTACATCACTCAGCAAGGCTAGCTAAGACCCTCACACCCTGGGAGTCTGACAACCAATCAGGATACTCTTCCTGGGCCCCAGGAAGTTCAAAGCCAGAGGGCATAAAACCAAGGCATGTTCAGCATCTCCACCCTTTTCTGTTCAGGAACTCAAACCATGTGATCCTGTCCACCATTAAACCGTCTTTCCAAGCAGTCTTCATGTTTCCAGTGTCTTTTTCCCCACTTGGAGCTGAACCCAGAAGAATATTTCTTCCTACAATTGTTTTCCGGAAGAGAACACCCAAACATAGGTACTTTGGGGAGAAGAAAAAATCTCCCCCCCCCCACAGTGCAGAACTTTTCCCAGAAGCCCCCTGTGAAATCAGGCCAAGATGAGGCTCCCTCTTCTTTGACTTCAGCCTTCTTACTCTTCCTCTCCCTCCCTTTTTTAGGCCAGGGGAGTCCCAGACTGCTTGCCAGCAGCTCTCAAGAATTGGAGAAAACTAAGGTGACCAGCAACTCTTTCCTCAGCACCTTTGCCCCTTGCTTGGATCCTTCCTTCCTTCCTCCCTCCCTCCCTCATCTATCTCCTTCCTTCTCCCTCATTTATCTTCCTTCTTCTCTCCCTTCCTTATCTCCTCCCTTCCTCCCACATTTATCTCTTCCCTTTCTCCGTCCCTCCCTTCTCTATCTCCTTCCTTTATCCCTCTTTTATGTCCTTCCTTCCTTATGTCCTTCCTTCTTCTCATTTATCTTTCTCCCTCCCTCCTTTATCTCTTTCTTTCCTTCCTTCCTCCCTCCTTTCCCTCATTTATCCCTTTCCTCCCTCCCTCCCTCTTATCTCCTCCCTCCCTCATTTATCTTCTTCCTTCCTTCCTCCTCTCGGAGCCCCCCTGGCACCGTCCCCGTCTTTCCTGGCAGCGACTCCCTGCTCCCGCCCCGAGGAAGGCGAGGGATAAAAACCCTCCGCTTTGGAGCAGCAGCACCAGCCAGAGACCGCTGCCGCCGCCGCGCGCTTCCCGCTTTTCCAGCGGGGCGGAAAGAGCGGCTTCTCATTGCTTCGCTTTTTGGTGGCCGCCGCTTCTCTCTCACTCCGCTTGGGTCGGACGGAGCACCTGCTCAACCGAAGGTCCGGGGCTGTAAAAAGTAGCCTGTGTGGCGGGATGGACGCGGGGGGTGAGGGGAACCCGGAGCGGGGAAACGGATAGGAGGCTGAATCGGCGGCGAAACCTCCTCTGGGGCACCTTCCTCCAAACCCTTGGCGGGAGAAGGAGCCATTGGGCGGGGAGGATAAGGCCCGGAGTCCTGGGCTTTTTTTTTTTTTTTTTTTAAATGGGGAGGTGGGGCTCTTGGACCCCAATTGGAAATCCCGAGGCTCTGTATGCTCTGAACTGGAAGGAGGAGGCGGCTGTGGCGGGTCCCAGTCCTCTTGCGGAACCCGGCGCGAATGTATTTGTGAACGCGCGCGCGTGTGGGTAGCCGACGCGGGATTCGAATCGGCCGCCGCTGGAGAGGCAACTAACCCCCGCCTTCCCTGCGAGATTCGGATGCGGGGCTCCCCAGAGGTGCACTTTGGGGACAAGGAGGAAGGCAGGGGTGACGCTGGCTGAATCCTCTTTAGAATTTAGGATGGGCATAAGAAGCGCCTCTGCGGGAGCCCCCAGGGAAGCGCGGCCTGGGGCGAAGGTGCCCCGATAGCGGCAGCCTTCAGACGTGCAGGGCCTTTTCGGAAACTTCTGTGCGCTCGAACGCAGCCCCGTTGTCGCGAGTTGGCGAAATGTCGGAAAGTCTGCATGCCCACCCCCCAGGTCTCATGCATATCCAAAGGAGTCCGGAACCGCTAGAGAGAAGGAAAAGGGTCGTATCTTTTTCCTATCCCTTCAGTATTTTCCTTGCTTGTAAAGAAACCGCCTCTATGCTGTCGGCTTAGTAGCAGAGAGTTGCTAGTCCCTGTGATTTTCCCAAGCTGTGCTTGATTCCTGCCCCACTTATGCTTTTTTTTTAAAAGAAATTTTTATATTTGTCTTTATTTTGTTGTTTTGTTTCTTGAACAGACCAGAGTCAGAAGGATTGGGGCAGGGCGCAAATATTAATAGAGACATAATTTTGGGCCTGTGAGGGAACAAGTGGCTGGCAGGATGGTGATGGAGAAATTGGACTAGAAGCTCCTACACAACCTTAACATCTGGAGAGCAGGGAAAGTGAGTGCCGATCATCAGCTTTAGCACCCTAATAATAAATGCAGCAACTCGCCAGGGGAGAGATGACTCCAAAGGAAAACAGATCAGATGCATCCATTATAGCTCAGATTGGGGGGGTCTTCTAGGTGACCAAGGGGTCAAAAAGAACATTTCAGCTGTAAAAAATACTTTTTTGCAGGATAGCATGTCTCGTCTGTTCAGGGGATGGTAGAGGGGCTATAATTTTAGTCTCTTGCCCCATAAGATTTTGTGAAACAAATTCCACATGAAATGGTATGGAACAGAGTTTTGGGGAAAGGGTATTATAATTGCATACAGTCGATAGTGGGGTGGTACTGGTTCCAGTTTAACAATTTGATGTTAATTTGAGCATCCTTCAAAGTGACCATTCAAAAAAGATTTCATGGGTATCACAAATTACAGTAGATTTAATTTTAAATAGTAGGGTTTTGACTAGGGAACTAACTAAGACTGGGAAATTACTTCTTGAACTAGCATTTGTTATAGCATTCAAGATACTGTATATATGTATCCCAGACTTGTACATTTCTGAACACATATTTGAAAAAAACAGTTGAGGCTGTAAATCTTGTAAGAGATGTAAACATGGAAATCTTTGGTATGTGGACTTTAGAAAAATGTATCATAAATTGAAGGTCATGTTATGTTGGAATAATAAAAGTTTGCCAGAGTATTACCCTATTTTCCCCAAAATAAGACATTCCCTGATAATAAGCCCAATTTTGAGCGCATGGCAATAAGACCAAGTGCTTCTTTCAGGGTTCAAAAAAATATAAGACAGGGTCTTATTTTCAGGAAAACACGGTAGTTAATACAATAGGATGGTGAGAAGGGTATGATTGCAGAAATATCCTATTAATTTTCCTAAGAAAAGTAAGTTGCATTATCTTAAATAGACCTTACTTCAAGGAAAGTGTGTACTGGATGCATATTCAAAAACTCAAAATTAAGCACACAGGGATATTTTTCCCATGATAATTAAAAAGTAATTTGATGTGAGTTGTGGTTCTGTATATATATATATGTAGTATACTGTATATATGTAGTTTGTTATGGTTCTCCCCATTGCCCATGGAAAGTAGTGGAATTTAGTTCCAAATACATATGCAAGTTTCAGCTTGTGATAGAATTTAGCTTTGAAGCTAAGCAGGATTGAACCTGGTTAGTATTTGAAGGGTAAATCACCAGACCAGAGAATCCATAGTCTAAACTGGGAAATTTGAGATAAGTAAGAATCAACCAAGATGTGAGGGCATCTTTTGCTTAAATAAATTCATTTGTGAGCAAACTCCCTTTGGCCAAGAAGTTTATGCTATCAGTTGCTTTGATAGAATCTTCTCTGAGAACAGGCGGTGACATCTGAAGCCAGAAAATAATTGCTATTTCTTATCTGTAGTCTGACAGATTGGTTAGAAAAAAGTTGTTTTTTTTTTTCTAGAAGATTCTTGCAGATATGGCAATAAAAATACTGGCGAGGGGGAGGTGAGACCAGATGGCAATACACACTAAGCAACACTTTGACATGCTCAGAATAGTCTGTGCTCACACAAGGCCAGGTGATCCTACTGCTTTTGTCCCATCCTGAGAAAGGAAATGGTCTAATGAAAGGATTGTGATGCTGAAAAACTACCCACCCCACCCCTGCTGTCCTTTTGCTTAAAGTTGCAATTTCCGGCAGTTAATTTTCTTGAAGGATGAAAATATTGGAATCTGACAATTCTAGTGTAGCCCAAAAGACACAGAGAACATGCATGATGATGTAAATGCCTTGAGTAAGGCTGGCCAGCTGGCAGAACATCTACTAGGACCTCAGTGATGGCAAACCTTTTCGGCACTGAGTGCCCAAACTGGAACGTGTGCACCGGAGCGCCAGAAACCCAAAGACCAGGTGGCCAGCACACGCATGCACACCGGCCTGCTGGTCTTCGGGTTTCCAGCACTCCGGCACACGTGAAGACCACCTGGCTGGCACGCATGCGTGTGCCGGAAATCAGAACAGCTGGCGATGGTGCATGTGCCCACAGAGGACTCTGAGTGCCACCTCTGGCATGCATGCCATAGGTTCGCCATCACGGTACTAGGTCTTCCCAGTTCCCAAAGCAGGGTGGATAAAAATCAATGATTTTTTAAAAAAAATTAAAAAAAAATCAGATTTTTTTGATTTAAATTGGATTTTTTAAATTTAAATCGGATTTTTTTGATTTTTATCGAATTTATTTCAATAAAAAACTTGGGGTAAAAATCTATCGTAAGATAGTTTTCTATTTAAGATACATAAATAATTTAGTTTATTCAGCATGAAATGGAGCTTAGTTATGTAGCATGAGGCTGTATATTCTGCAACACTGGGACTATCGGTGAGTCAACAGTGGGTCAAAGGAGTAGCAGAGATGACAGTTGCTCTTTAAAAATTATGATTTAAATCGAGTTGATTTAAATCAAGCCTTTTTACTAGTGATTTAAATCATGATTTAAATTGTGATTTAAATCAACTCAATTTAAATCAAATCCACCCTGTCCCAAAGCCTGCCATATTCTTACTGCTTTCTTCTTATTTGGAGATGTTTATTGTCCTGAGTTGGGCTTTCTGAATTACTGCAGACGTGTTACTCTTAAACTAATTCTTCACATCTGCATACAGTTGGATTCCTTCACATCTGCATCTAATCAAATTTCAGATGTAGTAAGCTTCTGAACGTTGAGCTTCTGCAATCCTAAATGTAACCTTTAATAGGCCTATAAATGTATGTATGCTAAACCGATTCCTGGGATTACTGCGGAAGGATACTTCCTGTACAAGATTCAGAAAACTAAGCCAGGTTGAACCTGATCATGGTTTGGAGGGAAACACCAAAGAGATACGTCTACTTGGAGTGATCCAAGAATCAGCGGTTTCCGTGTTCTTTTTGCAGAAGCACTGATTAGTGTGAATCAGTGATGTAGTGACGTCAATGCAATGCCTGTTTCCAAAGCTGTTTTCCATTTGTTCTAAAATTGTTCCAATTTTTAAAAAGACAAACAGGTACAGTAATTCAGAATAGGCACTTTCAGATGGTTTCATGCTGATAGTATTCAAAATATATTGAATTAGATAATAGCATTGAACCCACCTTTGCTGATTTAAAAAGCTAACCAGGTGAGGTCTAATTAATGCCACTAGAAAATCTCTAGGACTGTAGGCTAGAGAACAAACAGCAAGCTGTAAAAAAAAAAAAAAAACAATAGCAAATCACTCTCCTATTGCTGTTACACCAAAACTAGGGATGTGTCTATAAAATTACCAGAAATTGTTCATGAGTCAGAAACAGATTTTAGAACTAATAGAACATTAGTCAAAACTTCTATTCTCCTACTTCCTTTCTGAAAGGAATACAAACCAGGGTGATCTCTAACACAAACAACCCTAAAAAAGACTTATTAAAAATCAGCTTAGAAAAAAAATTGAGAGTAAGAGTGCTCAGGCCTAAAATTGTAACTTATGCTAAAAATTTTACTCAAACTTTCAGGGCTATTTATTGTACACTGTCATCTGCCAGTGAGCTATTAAGTTGCAGCCTTGAAGGACTGGGGTCTTCTAATTTCATTTTATTGAAACTTTAAGTTATCTTTGTCAGATTAAAAATGATCTCATTAAAAATTTATGTTTGTGGAAGATATAAAGGGCTTTCAAGAAAAGTTGTCTTGTTTAAGTGACTGGAAGGTTTTAGTAAGGGAAGAAAAGACAAGTGGAAGGGAGGAAAGAAAGATTAGCAGGTTTAATGGCAGTGATAGGCAGTCAATACAGGTAGTCCTCATTGGAACCATTGAAGCACATTATGCAAAATAGTTTAAAGCCTATATTATTGTCTATAGTCTACAAAAACAACAAGTGAGTTGGAAAAGTCCCAGAATAGTAGAAGGGATTGTTGAAAATGGAAATGAGGTTGATGAATGGAGTATGAAATGGGAGGTATCAGAGTGAGCCTTCTCATCTACTGGTACTACCCATTCCATCTATTAGGACAGTGTCCCCCCAACCTTTTGGGCACCAGGGACTGGTTCTGTGGAGAGGGGTTTTTCAGCGGACCAGAGGGGGAAGTATTTTTCACCATCAAGAGTTTGTGGCAATGATAGGACTGAGTCGAGGACTTTTCAATAGAAAGGACCCTCCTCTTTAGATGTTGTAAAGTCAACTAGAGGCGGAGCTCATTATTTCACCATCTTGCAGGATCATTAAGAAATTGGCATGGTTTGAACAAGCTTTGCTCCCACAATGCCTATATTTTCTTTTTTTCTCATTAGAATTCATGAAACAGCACATGGTTTGGGCTAATTTTAGTGATTTCTTTGTAGGTGGGACTACTTCACTGCTGCATCATGGCTTAAATTATGTACAAAGTGACACAGAGATGCTGACTACCATTGCAGCAACAGGGTTGGAGTTGAAAAAAATCACTGGTTGCCCCCACATCTCTATTATGTCTAAAGGTGTCTTTAAAAAAGTTACAGGGACTTTTATAACCTTAATTTAAATCAGAACAGCTGAAAAAAACCCCACTTTGTTTAGGGAGAATCATGCCAAAAGAGGGAAAACTAAACCTCAGGACTGTAGTGTAAAAGTATTCATGATAAAAAAGATCCACATTGTGACTCCAATTACTTTGGTTATAATTCTTCTTATCATTTCCTTACAGACAAAATATGTTCTGAAATAGCTCAGGCAGTGCTCTCTGTACACAGGCATTATCTCCTGGGCAATTGTCCTTGAGCAAAAGGACTTGTCCTTAATTTTTTTTTAAAAAAAAACAGGTCTTTCTCTCTGTGTGTGTTTTGTACTTTGAAGACTGGCAAATTCATAAGATTATCGATGTCTCTTTTTTCCTTTATTTTTATTATTATAAGTACAGTAGGAAATATTAATAAGGAAGGAAGAAGATGCAGAAAAGGACAGAAAAAATTTAAAAAAGAAAGAAAAGTATATACTAAAGAAAAAGAAAAATAATATATAAGAAAGCAACATCCAATTCTCATCACAAGAATAAACACTTTTAGTGACTTACCTCCTCTTAATACACAACAAATAATTTCTTTCTATATCACATCTTTTAACTATAAACAAATCAATATACTTCCATCATTTCAGTCCTGGTGTCATCAAAAGTCCTTTAAGGCAGGGATGAAATGCTCCCGGTTCGGACCGGATCACTTGATCCGGTAGCGATGGTGGTGGGTGGTTCGGAGAACCGGTAGCAAAAATCCCTGCCCCCCCTGCCCAGCTGAGCCGCACAATCATCAGAGGCTGTTTTCTTTACTTTTAAAAGCATTTTTTCTACAACCTCTTCAGCTGAAAAAATGCTTTTAAAAGTAAAAAAAAAAGCCTCTGATGATAGTGCGGCTCACCTGGGATCATTAGAGACTTTTAAAAGCATTTTTTCTACAACCTCTTTGGCCAAAGAGGCTGTAGAAAAAAAAAAGCCTTTAAAAGCCTCTGGCGATCCCAGCTGAGTTGCTGATCATCAGAGGCTTCTAAAAGCATTTTTTTCTGCAACCTCTTCAGCAGAAGAGGTTGTAGAAAAAATGCTTTTAAAAGTGTAAAAAAAAAGTTGGCCATACCCACCCAGTCACATTACCCCCCCCCTCCCCACCAAGCCACGCCCACAGAACCGGTAGTAACAAATTTTAGATTTCACCCTTGCTTTAAGGGTTACTGGAAATAACAATGTATCTATGTTACATTTTATCAAATAAACTAACTTTATACTCTTTCTCTTCTAATAATCTTAAACTGCACTCCATTCAAATAAGGAGAACTTGATCTCTTCATTTCTTTTCAGTTTTTTCCTTTGTTCTAGCTCACAAGATTCTTTAAAATTTCAACAAGCCTGCTTGCAAATCCAATATAGGAAAATTACTCAGGTTACTATTTGTATAGCCAGGTTTATTGTTTGTATATCCTTTTTAATTACTAAAACATCATCCTGTTTCTTTTATATTGGAATATAACATCTTTTTCCATGCCATTCATTATGGCTTGCATTTGTGCAAGCACATTCAAAGCAGTCTCAATCTTGTCAGTTAAAACTTATTCTCTTCCATAACTCCTTTTAGACACCTTGTCTTCATAGAGGCAGATGTTTCTTTTGATACTATTAATATTAATATCCCATCTTTCAAAAATTTCTTTCAGTATGTCCAACTTTGAACAATTTACTCCATTCTGTCATTGTAAGGAGGGGAACCCACATAGTACTGTGAAACTTGTCAATATGAAGATTTCTAATAGTTGAAAAGCAATTAACAAACAATTTCGGAAAGTGATTAGAAAAAGAATTATGGGAATTAGTGTCCTTTCAAAGGTGCTGACTATTCTGTTTTGAACAAGATTCCCTCCACTTTTCATGGAAAAGTCTTCAGTCTTTGAATAATAAAATTAAATCTTTCAATTCTAATTCAGCTAATTTTGGCTTATAATTCTTTGCAATTCAGTGTCAGAGGATTTTAGAAAAGAACAGAAGTGTTACGTTCACAGGATTTTTGCCATTTCTGATACCATATTTATCATTTTGCACAGGGACTGGCCTGTGTGATCAACATACAAAACATTGGGCCACTGCTGACCAACAATGAACAACATCACATTAGAAAAAGAGTGGACATACCAATCCAGATCTGAGGGGTGACTTTTCTATAAGGTTCCTAGAATAAATATGGGGTTTAGAATTGGTATTTGTCAGAGAAAGCTCATGATGCAGTAAGGTTGTGGTGTGAGACTGTTTCAAAAACTGCAGTGGATAGCTGCATCTTAATCCTCTGTGCTCATCTAGCCTCCACTCTGGCCACACAATGAAGGAAGAGGTGAGTTGCCCAATTATTTTCTGTATAGGAGATTGGAGCAACTAGCACATCTCCTTCAGCACTGCAACATTAATTTGCTACACAAAATAATGCTACAGTGTCACTGAATGCTTGGTGAACATGAATCTACTAATCCAAACCAGATACCACCATCTCTTTTTCATGAAGAACATGTTCTCAAGACTTTATTCTTCAACTTGGGCACTGATATCTACCCATATCTTTGAAATATCAACCAGAGTTATGTCCCATTTTTGTGGGATTGGTCCTAAGGGATTGTAAATTGAAGTAGCAGAATGGTGATTTTTCTAACTTTGTGCAGGAGCTTTGTGTGCAGCAAATGTTCCAGCCGCTATAATACTTAACAGTGAGGATGGAGAGCATCTGGTAATTTGGCTTGACTTGCTTAATGGCAAATGGCCCTTTTGCCAAATAAAAGACCCACCCAAGGAAATCTGCCAGGATCAGTGTGTGTTTTCTTAACAGAGGTGGTTTACGAACAAAGCCAATCAACCCAGAGATTCTGCAAAAGGCTAAACAGTATCATAAAGGATGGACATGAACCACTTTGTTAGTTTTTGTACAGTGTGTACAACTGAAAAATAGTTTATTCAATTACTGGTAATCCTCAATTTACAACCACAATTGAGTCCAAAATTTTGTGATTGTGATTATTCACAGAATAACAGAATCACAGAAGATTGTGATTACATGTCCCCAAGACAGTACAACTGTCACAAATACATGTCAGTTCCCAAGTGCCCGAAATTTGATCATGTGACCGTGAGGATGCTGCAGGTTCATAAGAGTGAAAAATGGTCATAAGTCACTTTTTGCAGTGCTGTTGTAACTTTGAATGGTCACTAAATGAATAGTTGTAAGTCAAGGACTATCTTTAGTCCATTGAACCATACTGTCTGCTACAATGGTGCTCTCTTTCTAAGCAATAATAACAGTTCTGCCTTTCCACACACATCGATCCTGGCTTGCTTTAGCGCAGCTTATCTTTTTGGCTATTTTGCAAATGTCTTTATTACATTTCATAAACAAATATTAAAATACAAAGTAACATAAAGGGGACTCACCCATGGCTGGCATGCTGAGAACATATTCCAGAAAATAGGTAAGGCAAGAATAAAATTGAATTTCACCTGGATGTTGTGGTCCGCCAGCAGCCTGCGGAGCTGGCAGCAGAGTCAGACAATAAGGAGTCTGGGAGGACAATGGGCCAGTCTTAGAGTCTGGGGAAGGTTCGGATGAGGGCTCTGCATCAGAGGCAGAGATGGGGCGAGGGCCACCTGGGAGTGCGGACTCCAGAGCCTCCAGAGTTGGACACCAGAGAGGCAGGGGAACAGGAGGAGCCTGTTCCTAGTGCGCACATGCGCAGAACTGCCAGAAAGCAAGAACAGTTAAAACAAAAGGGACGACTCGGGAGTAAGGCCTGGAGATGATTGGCCTCTCCCATAAGGCTTAAAAGAGGAGCAAAGGCACATGGGCCCTTTGCAAAAAAGCAATATTGTTAATTCTGTTCCCAGTTGGCATCTCTGTTTGATTCTGGACTCCGTATGGCTTTGCCAAGTAAGTCTTTGGCAGTGTGTCAAGGGAGATAAAGGTTTGTGATTATCCCGAAGGAATTCTCCCGAAGGACTTTTTGCAACTAATTGGGACTCAGCTGTGAATGACCGTAATTCACAGCTGTTGCAATAAAAGAGGTTTTTGGGACTACTCGTGTGTTTTAATGACTCAGGAAGCCTCGATCACAACACTGGATTAAAGTTAAATCTTAATTTACATATTTATACTGGCAATTCTTCAAATCTGTTTTTTTTCCCCCTACTGGGTATTCATTGTATGGTTTTAACCATAGAAAGTAAAACTGCTGTTGCCCTTCACATTTAGATGCCTCTTAATTAGTCTCAGCTGACTTCGTTGTGTCTTGGTCTCTTCTTTCTCAAAGTAGGACTAAAATTAAGATGTTGTATAATTGTTGCTAGGATGAAAATAATAGGATGAACAGTGTATTGCGTGTAGGAATCCAATGGGAAACTGATAAAAGAAGAGTTTGTTTCCCAGTTTTGACTGTCAGATCACAACAGTAAGGCTGGTGTTAGACGTATTACAAGAGGGTGTGTATGTACAGAAGCGTTGAGAGTGCCCTACCTATCTTTGGGACCTCAAGTTTGAGATGCAAAGGTCCAGGCAACCTTGGAACAACCCTGGGGGAGATTTGATTGTTAATTTTAGGACCAATTGACTTTTTTGAGGTACTAGGCAGCTTAGTTTCAGTTGAAAATTAATTTGTGAGTCCGGCAATCAGAGGCAGCTATTTTACCTTAATGGCTCCAGATTTGTACGGAAGTTTGAAAAAAAGATCTTTGCCAAATTGGAAGGTTTAAATCAAAATGATGAAAGTCACGCTGTGCCAGTGAGCTGTGCCCATTTTGTATATGCGTGGACATACCAGTGCACGTACAAAAAGGGTGAATCTTGCGTCTCAAGAGTGTGGTGCTGCTTTTCTCTCTTGACTGCCCTTTGGGTGCCTCTGAAAAGGGATGGACTGAGTTACCAGAACCATTTTAACATTCCCAGTATTTGTAAAGGTATTTTAGTCTAAGGATTGTCATTTAGATTTCAGTGCTTGTTCTTGAAGAGAGAATAGAGCAAAAAAAAAAAAAAAAGTTTAGCATGGTATACAACCAAAAAATTGGAGGGGCGGGAATATAATTTCACCCAAAATAGATTTACAGTTGGGATTTTTTTTTTAATTTTGGTATTTTGACTATGATTGAATTTTAAAGAATGCAAGCAAAAGACATTTCTGAAAGAAATCCTTCCAATCCAGGAGAAGAAAAAGTACTGTACTCGTATACTGGAAGTCCTATTGAATTAATGTGGGCTGATTTTTGCAGTAACAGCGGGCATAGTGGATCACTTCTGATGTGCAAGGAAATATTTAACAACAGAATGGGCAGTAAATGTTAAAAAATAAATAAGAACAAATTCAGCTACAAATGACATGAGGAAAAATGGATCCTAAAGCAGTGAAAGGGAAGAAATTGTTGCATAGCAAAGGAGGGGAAAAAATGCAGGAAAATTACAGAAAGCAACATGAGACATTATAGACAATAATTCTTTTATCTACCAATTATCTGGCGTTGAGATGAGAGCTAATTTCAAAAGGCCCTTGTCAGATAATTTGCATTCCTTCCCTTCCTTCTTTCCCTTAATCCTAGCTATTTGCTCTTAGCCTTTAAATTTGTCCCCATCTGGAATACTCCCTTATTGGAAAAGCCTGCACAACAGCCCTCAAAATGGTAGTCACCTTGATTTAAACAGGATGTACTCCCAGAGGGGTTTTTATGGGATTGCAACCTACAGGCTTCTGTTTCAAGCTGATGATGGGGGAATTCCTGGGTCTTCAAACTGCAAATATTTAGATTTTGAAGGAGAAAAAATGTCCTGGCTGTAATGAATAGAATAGCAAATAAGGTCAGTGGACATGTTCCATCACTAGTAGCTGAAAGACTGCAAATGATAACTTGATTCCCCCACCCCATCTACTCAGTCCATCTGGAGTTCATTTGCAAAGCATTGGAAAACTTTGCCAACTGAAATTGATCAGGATTCTGGGTATACAAGCAGTCTAATTACCCAGATTTCACCTGTAGAGGACACAACATTACTTTAGACAAAGATTGCTGTGACAACAATGATTTCCTTTTTATTTGCAAATCCTCCTTCCTGGAGCTCTTCTGTGCAATTTCTAAGATCCTCTTCCCTTGCCTGCTTTTACCCAGCTGCCCCTATGTAATATTGATGCCCTCTGCTTATGGCTGGCACCATCTACAAAGCAACATCAGAGACAGTGCCAGTCATAAACCGTGGACATCAATATTACATAGGAGCAGCTGGGCAGATGTGAGAATACCATGGAGCTTTTAAGAAGGAGCCTGCAAAGAATGAGGTTGATGCCAGTTGACATGACAGACAACTAAAATGAGGTTTTGCAGCAAGAAATTAGCAATTGATTTATTCCAAAGTTTTATGTGGCCAGCTAACTTTACATCTCTGGGTTGTTTGCAGCAATGCAATCTTCCTCTCTTAAAAAACCTGATAAAAACAATTATTAATCAAAAGATATAGCTAAAAATACAAAGGTTGCAAGAAGGGGGCTTGCTTCAATTCCACTGATAATTTGTCACACCCTGTGGGGTCTGCAATGCAGAAAGCACCAGTCCTTGAGCCCAAATGCATCCTTGGCTGAACTCACAAAAGGCACTGTCCTAAAAGTAGGCATTCATGGGGAATTGGGACAGTGGTGAAATGTAAAATTTGTTACTAACTGTTCTGTAAGTGTGGCTTGGGGGGGGGGGGTAATGTGACTGGATGGGCGTGGCCAATTTTTTTTTTTCTCTTTTCAAAGCATTTTTTCTACAACCTCTTCGGCTGAAGAGGTTGTTAAAAAATGCTTTTAAAAGCCTCTGCCGATCAGCAACTCAGCTGGGATTGTCAGAGGCTTTTCAAAGCATTTTTTTTACCACCTCTTCGGCTGAAGAGGTTGCAGAAAAAAATGCTTTGAAAAGCCTCTGACAATCCCAGCTGAGCCGCACGATCATCAAAGGCTTTTTTTTTTTTTACTTTTAAAAGAAGAGGTTGTAGAAAAAATGCTTTTAAAAGAAAAAAAAGCCTCTGATGATCATGCGACTCAGCTGGGCATGGTGGGGGTGGGCAGGGATTTTTGCTACTGGTTCTCCAAACCACCCACTGCCATTGCTACCGGATTGGGCGATCTGGTCCGAACTGGGAGCATTTCACCCCTGAGTTGGGGTAATACTCGTGTAACATTTCAAGCATCACAGGGAACATCTTGAATTTGATCTGAAAAGCAAGTACTCACCAACTGTTTCATCAGGAGGACAATGTGTGATTTTAGGCACCACACACCGTATTTTGGGCCAGCTGCAATTTTTGCATCAAGTTCAAGGACTGCCCCATAAAAAAAAGAACAGATGGCAATAAGTTGGCCTAGTTGTGTGAGTGAAACCAGGTCTTTTCGACTTCTGGTGATTTATCAGCTGACAAATCCTTTTTGTCACCAATATTGTGGCTGTCTATCATAAGAGCTGGATCCAAGGAATCTTGCCAGATTAGAATATGGCCTATAAATGGGGATGCATCCTTATCCTAAAAGGCATATTTCCTGAATCCTAAAATCCATTCTTCAGAATCATTGTTTCTGAGTTTAACTGCAATTATTTTTCCACATCAAACTCATTTAGGACACCCTAAATGTATCTCTAAGTTAGCAGGAATGGAAAAAAGGTTGAGTATCATCAGCAAACTAGTGCCATCTAACTTCAAATCTATAAATGCCCTTTCTCAAAAAGCTCATATTGATATTAAATAATAGAATAGAATTATGTCCAGGGAATGAAATAGATGTGCAACCAGAAGCATAGGAGCCAAATCATTCCAAAGAGGACTTCCCAACCCCCCTTTGTTCTCTCTCAGGAGCTCCAACAAGTAACCATGGTCATTGGCATCTGTCTAGCTGTTATTCGGACATTAAAACTTGCTTTCTTTCAAAAGATGTTTTAGAATATAACAGGCTATAGATTCAGCCTGTTATTAGGATCAGGACAAAGTAGCCCATTACATACAAAAGAGGAGTCTTCCCAGCTTGATATTTTCCAGCTATAGTAGATGTAATTTCCCAGAATGCCAAGAAAGCATTTCTTATTGTTTATTATTACCTCAGCACTTGCTGCAGTTTGTCTGAACTTGGAAGTTAAGAAAAGCTAGTCAGTACAAGGATGGGAAACCATAGCAAACTCCAAGATTGTGGACAAGATAGGGAAGGCAACAACAAGACTTCTAAGAAAACTATATAGATGAATTAATGTTGTCCTTGGTGGATGTCTTATCTTTTTAATGGGCTCATATAGTAAGCTTCACTAGCTAGAAGGCTTACTGTTCTATTTTGTAACTTGTTTTGATGCCAATCGTTCACTGGAAAGATGTCCAAACAGTGCAGACCATTTTGAAGGAAGCCAATAGAAATCCATAACCAAAGGAAGAAATCTTATTTTGGTGATATTCTAGTAGGGATTTAAGCCCATCTCCCATTGTTGTTTAGGCAATAGCGGGAAGAAGATGTATATCCGGAAGTAAATAAAAAGATTTTGGACTCTTAAGTTCTCTCATTCCCCAGCTATTGTCTTGATAGAAAGAAAATATGATCACTTGTGAATTATCTTTTGTGTCTACTCAGTCAACGTAAGCCTAATAAGATTTTGAAAATGTCAGTTGTTTATTCCACCTCACCCCCAAAGACAGCTCTAAGGTTAAAAAGGAATATTTAAAAAAGGAAATAGCTACTGGAAATCTACTCCAAAACATCTGAAAATGCCCCCTGTGCAAAAATAACAAACATATCTTTTGTGTTGCAGTGGAGTTTGAACTGAACAGCCTTGGCATTAGGCAAGATTTTCTGTGCTTTATTTAGCACATTGTACAGTACGTGTATATCATGTTCTCAGTGTGCCAGGACTCAGAACTGAATTTAATGGCAGTTGCTGAGAATAAAATCCACAAATCATTGAAAGCTAATTTACTGGCCTTTGATCAACTGATGGCTCTGTCCTCTGGATAGAGTATTCTTTGGTTTTCCTCCAGTTCACTTCAGTAGGGATGAAGAGCCACAACTAAATCATGAGGGATGTTGAATGGGTGTCATTTCTGATGTACTGGATCCTTTCAAGATTACCTCAACATGGCCATCATATTTGATTGATCTCTGGAAGTGTGTTAGAAATGGCCTTGCCTGTCAGCATGCATAGATAGAAATTAGTGGTTTAATTATGAAAACCCAAGTTCTCACTGCAAATGGATCCAGTAATATTAAACAAGGGTACTCAATACATTGGCTTTGAAATTATATTTGATAAATGCACTCAAGAACAAGTCCTACTGAATTTTGTTGCTGTGGCAGTAGGAGAACAAGAGGTTGGTGTGGGATTCTAAGCATCTTCTGCTTGCAATTAATAGCACAGCACCAGCCAGTCAGCAGCTACACTTACAATTGGCTTATTTGCAAGTGCTGATGGTGAGACTTTCCTTTTGATCAGGGTCAGCTTTATATAGTCTGGAACACTGGTGTGTTAAGTAAACGTGTTTAAGACTCTCCAATGAGTGCTGAGAGGTCAGAAAGTCGCATAGCCGTCAATGGTGCACATGGTCCATAGCCACCTGATCTGGTATACTACTTCAGGATGGGGCAGTCCTACAAAGTGACATAATTATAATATAATATAATATAATATAATATAATATAATATAATATAATATAATATAATATAATATAATATAATAAATATAATATTATAATATAATATAATATACACATCTTAATAGAGAAAAGATACCGCTATGATTTGTGTGGGCATTTTGGAAGCTGAGGACTCTTAAAACTCCCACCCCTAGAAGATGAGGATTGATTTGGTGCCATCATAATTTATCAGCTTCATGCATAAAAGTGTGTGGCAGCCTTCAGTTATACCTCCTCTCTTCTCAAAATATATCACATGTCTCCTCTAGTTAGACATGACCCCATATATATATATTTTCAGTTGGCAGATGGTTCTTTGTTTTCTATAGCTGTTGTTCAAGCCTGTTTTACATAACAGCTTATCAGAGTATCATCTTTTTGAAAGCTAGAAATGAAGGGGTAACTAAAGAAGGCCTGGAATTGCTCCAATTCCTTTTCTGCTTTCCAGTCTAACTATGGAATCTCTGTAGCTACTGAGCTAATCACATAACATTTCCCTGTGGATCTACTGGCACTAAGTGACATGGCCTTTGGATTAAATTCCAAAAGAGATCATGAGCTGTATTATTAGGGTCCATGGTAGCATCGAGTCAAAGATATAGTTGTTTGATACATCCATTCATTCTGAAGGAGATAGTGTTTCTAATGACCGTATTGACACTTCTGTGCCTCAGGTGCCAGCTTTAATTTGAGTTGTGAATGAGTGTCAAAATAAAGTTTTTGATTTACTTTATCATCTGTGCAAATGGAATAAATTTTGACTTGTGAAAGAGCTCCTAGGCGTTTGCAAAGTGTCAAGAAATCTTCGTTGCCTCTGTATGAGGTTTTTTTAATTTGATGTTTTAATTTATTTCCTTCTGATTTTCAGTAGTATTACATTTTCCTTTGTTTATATTCTACAACTGCCTTCTCATGGGTTTTCCCCCTTTATATAAAAATGACCTAATTTGAGTTAATTACTGCCCTATCTGCTATTGCAAAGTTTAATTTATGACCGAAATTGTACTTTATTCTGATCAGGATTGGGTTGCTCTTGAAACCACCACTCCTCACCAGTTTGTGGCTTTTGGACCAGTGCAGGTTTGCTGATGAAAATTGGCAGATTCCCCCCCCCCTCCCCTGTATTTTAGTGTGATTCTATTGTGCTTGTTCTAAATGTTTATATATAATTTAACACCTTGGAAGCAATCTGTTTCAAATTATTTGGGGCTCAAGGGATTATTATCTAGATTCACCCCATTTTTGTTGACTTCATTCACTTTTTAGACATGGCCTCATCACCTTTTCAGTGTAGCCTCCATCATGACACAGAACAGCCCTTGCCTGGAAAAAAAAAAGTTGTCCATCTTCATCTAGACTGGGGATCTTCAAATACCCTTTCTTTTTTAAGGGAAATCTTTCCATATTGATTGAAGTCTGTTGAAGAACCTCAACACAATGCTCAGGTTGGTAGGATAAGCCTCAAATTCAAATGGGACATTCATAGCTTACAAGGCACCCAACATTCTCCCAGCTGTAGTAGCCAGAGCTTATGTTTTATTCCCACATGCTTTTCAAAATCTTCTATTCATATCACATCCAGCCTAACTGGCCTGCTGTTAATGTAATGACACAGTGGGGAAAATTTCTCTCAATGTCAGCCTGTTGTTTTTGATGCATGGCTGTTACTAGCATCCAATTCCAAGTGGGTTGCCAGCAGCAGACTAGATATAACTGGATGAGCCAACAGGACATGTTACGATGGAGAGAGAAAAAGGGACATTCCAGGTAACAATTAGTTTGACAGCATGTTGCCACACTTATTGGTGATCTATCACATTCTATAATTATCTTTAGCTGTCCCAGGTTATACTCCCAGCTCTGGGATATTTCATTCAGATAAAGTGGCCTTGAGTCTTGACTTAGGGCTTTTTGATTTTATATGAGTTCTTTACTGTATCTGCCCTTGTTTTAATGTTTTTTTATTTATGTATTTAATTGCATTTGTAACCTGGAGCAATCAATTGGATGGGCAACACTTCAGACTCTGTGGCCTAAACTGGATTGTAGAAACTACATAATAATTAAGTAAAATGCTCTATGACATGTCGAAGGAAGGTTTCTTCTTTATGTCTTGGATTTTCAGCTTCTTATGTGCCAACTGTCTGGGATAACAAGATTCAGACTACCACTAGATGGCAATTAAGAGATTCTTGGGGTGGGGGGTGGTATGGATCTACATCTTGGCTGACATTTTGTGATTGTAGCCTTATCTTATTAGGAGTATGATGTATCTGCTCAAAGTGACTATAAGAGTTGATGTAGTTTTGTAGTTCCACAGAGGTGAAGAGTTTGCAGTTAGTGATGATGGATGTCTTTGTCCATGCAGGAATTCTCTGGTGCCCCATCGTACCCTGATGCTTTGGAGAATGAGCACCTGTGGCAGGAAAGCGCTGACTCTGCTCAGCAGTGTCTTTGCTGTGAGTGGATTGGGATTTCTGGGGATTGCAGTGAGCACCGACTATTGGTTGTATCTGGAGGAAGGGATCATCCTGCCCCAAAACCAAAGTACCGAAATCAAGATGTCTCTGCATTCTGGCCTCTGGAGGGTTTGCTTTTTGGCAGGTATGGTGCTTTGGGCAAAAGTAAATCTGGTTTTCCTCATGCTTCATGCCTCATGCTTCATGCCTTAAAAGTATTGAAAGGATTAGGGAATTCCATCAATGTTCCCCTACGATTTAATTTATATGAATGGTTATGAAATATTTCTCTTTTTTTAATGCATGTCCACATTACTTCGTTGTTTTTATTTTCAGTATTTTAAGGGGGAGGGAATGGCTAGCTTATTTTAAAAACGGAACCCGCTCTATTAAATGGTTTGGAATGAATTAAATCTGACACCCAATATAGATGTACATAGATGCAGACAGAATCATTATTTGAATGCAAATCTACCTGTTCAAAAAACCCATCCAGAAATGTCTATAGGTAATTTGTGACCATAGTTGAGTCCAAATTTTTTGTTGCTAAGCAAGACAGTTATTAAGTGAGTTTTGCCCCATATTACGACCTTTCTTATCACTGTTAAATGAATCACTGCAGTTAAGTTAGTAACATGGTTGTTAAGCAAATCTGGCTTCCTCAAAGATTATGCTCATCAGGAGGTCGCATGATCCCAAGACACTAATCATAAATACATATCAGTTACCAAGCGTCCGGATTTTGATCTCATGATCATGGAGATGTACAACCAAGTGTGAAAAATGATCATAAATCGCTTTTTTCAGTGCTGCTGTAATTTTGAACAGTCACTAAATGAATGATTGTGGAGTGATGCCATGGCCTAGAGGTGGAGCTTTCGCCTCACAATCAGGAGGCTGTGAGTTGGCATCCGGCCATTAAACACTCTCCCAGCTCCATTCAGTTGTCCAGACTCCACCCCACAAGGGATTATGGGATCGTTAAAAGATGATGATGATGATGATGATGATGACTAAATGAATGATTGTAAATTGAGGAGTATTTGTAGTTAAGAGAAAGAGGAGGGAACAACTCCTAATAAGAACACCAGGACCAGGACCACATTCCTGTGTAATGAGTTCTCAATTTTCTCTAGAACTTTACTATCTTAAAGAGTGCCAGTTCGATAATGAATGGTAGGGATACCACCCTCCAGACTCAATGAGTTGCCTAGCTAGGTGAACGGCATTCAGGATCCTTTCAAGAGCTAATTGTCCATAGTCGAGCCAGAAACCCAAGAAGAACAAGAAAGTGATGCCCTGCCTTGCATTTATTATCTGTCATTAAAAAGATGAAACAATAATAAATGTCAAAGTCCCAGAACTAACATGAATCAGAAAAATGTCTAAGTACATACAAATCATCTTCTTTTGCTCATGATGCTTTGCAAACCCTGTGTTTAAGTGGCATATTTTTGGAGACACGATGTGAGCAGTTAGCACTTGGGTGGATGTGTGAATTGCTTTTTAAAAGTAAGGAGCAGATTTAGGGGGTTTATTTGGATTAGAGAGTTTAATTATTTTGCTTCCTCTAGAGTTCTGATGTGGACAGGAGGTTCATGCCTGCATTTGGCACTCTAAGGAAAGCTCTGGTTGGGACCACTGTAGTTTACTTCAGAGTAACTAAAGGCCTCCTATGCTTAGAACATAGAACAGAGAATAATAGGGTTGGAAGGGAGAATAATAGGGCTTGAAGTTTTCCTAGTTCAACCCCCTACTTGAGCAGCCATTCTGGACAAGTGGCTGTCCAGTTTCTTCTGAAAATCTCCAGTGATGGAGCACCCACAACTTCTGAAGGCAATCTGTTCCACTGGTTAATTGCTTTCACAGTCAAATTTCTCCTTAGTTCTAGGTTGGATCTCTCTCTGATAAGTTTCTATTGGTTGCTTCTTGTCCTACCTTCAGGTACTTTGAGGTCCATTCCCTCTTCTCCGTGACAGCCCCTCAAATATTGGAAGACCACTGTCATATCTCCCATAGTCCTCTTCGTTAGACCAGACGTACCCAGTTATCTCAATCATTCATTAACTGTGTAGCTTTCACTCTTTTTTATTCTTTCTTTTATTCTCTAGGAGAACCCGTATCCCACAATCCCTTACAAACCATTAAATCCATCTAGATTCTCTATATTTGCTATTTACTCATGCCATTTTTACAATTGTTCGCGTGGACTAGCCTGAAATTTTGGAAATTTAGGAACTCATTGATCAGTATTGGGGAAGAGAACAATTGATTCAAAACCTGTAAAGCTATTGGTTTTGAATAAAGTTTTTGGGTGTGAAAGAAAGCAATGCATTTTTCTAAGATTTCTCCTCTTGCAGGTGAAGAACATGGGAGGTGTTTCACAATAGAGTATGTCATGCCCATGAATGTCCAGATGACCTCTGAATCAACTATCAATGTTTTAAGTAGGTGCTTCCTGTTTTCTGAGTCGGGGAAGATTTATGTGTCCTTATATAGAAAAGGAGGGACTTTTTATATAAAAAAAGAGGGATGCGGTGGCTCAGTGGCTAAGACGCTGAGCTTGTCGATCAAAAGGTTCGCAGTTCAGCGGTTCAAATCCCTAGTGCCATGTAACAGGGTGAGCTCCTGTTACTTGTCCCAGCTTCTGCCAACCTAGCGGTTTGAAAGCACTCTATTAGGTAACTCTATTGTAGCTTGCGAAGAGAAGGAAAAGAGAAGGCTTCACTGCTGTTCTTGCTATCTCATTCCACTGGGCCACTGTTGATTTCCAAGTACTGTTGCTGTGATCTGATAATTGTTCAAGCAGCAAACCAATAGGTTACTATTTCAAATAAGAGCTAATGCATTAAGAGCAATGCTGCCAGGCATTCTCCTAGTGTCCATGGCAACAATGCCATCATTCATCAAGGATGGTGCCTATCACCAGAAACAGTTTAGAAAGAGAATCCAAGCAATGGATAATGTGGACAGAACATGCAATGTCATCCTAGTCAACTTATCATGCAAGTAACAAGCCCAAAGTAGGCAGCCTGTAACCAGCGCATTGTAAGTCGCCCTGAGTCTCCGAAGAAGGGCGGCATATAAATAAAAAACAAACAAACAAACAAACAAAAACCTCATGACTTGTAGATGTTTTGGATTGCAAACCCCACCATCCCTGACCACTGAAGGAGCTGATATCCAAAACATCCAGAAGAAATCAGATTGCCTTGACAAAAATGATACCATTGGACAACCCAGAGCTCAGATGAAAGTGATACTGATAGCTTTTCCTTTCAAATCCTTCTCCATTCCACAAAAGAAGAAAGGCAAATGGAAAGGAAGGAAACCTCCCTATCACAAATTTGGTTACGAAAATTTAAAAAGGAGGCCTGTGAATGAAACCAAAATGTCCTGTGGGTGAAGGGCCCACCTTCATGGATGGAAAGCTGCCATTGTGACTTAATATAAGGAGATGTACAGTAATCCATGAAGGTATCATTTGCCTCATTCAGTATGGAATTACCCCATAGCAGTAGGGCCCTAAGGTCTCTTTTTCTGAGAGGTAGGACAGTATGGCTCTAAATCTGATGCTTTTACCACTACTCTCAAACATAGCCTCTTTTTCAGTCTCCCAGCAGCTATAATAGAGGTGACCCTTCCCTCCCATTGGATTGACAGGTCTTCTGGTGGTGGTCCTTGTTCTCTACTGATGCACATTGTCCACAGAGTGGTTCAGTAATTCAGAAGGTTACACGCACATTACCTCCATAAGGTTAATCATATGGAGTCTTGAGATTTCCTTACTGCGGCCTTAGCTTTTCAAGTGGACTTAACATTAAAAAAACACGAGCCAAGGAAACGGATTTGGAAAAGAAATAACGTAAAATTCATGTAAAGCAGAAAGATCTTTTCTACTAGTGGGCATTCTGTAGGCATGTGTCTGTATATTTTTGTAGTGATGTAGGGAATCCCTTCCCATGACACTCATTACACTTGTTTCCAAAATATCAGATAAGAATATATTTACATATTTGGGGGTGATCCTGAAATTTAAGGGTTGCTACAAACTGCATAGAAAGAGAGACCAGAAAAAAGAAACTGGAAAATTTATGAATTATAAGTAAAAAACAATATCCCTTCTACTTGTGATCTTATTTTGACCCTTGATGACTCTTTCTCACTTATGATTTTTATAGAAATGATTCGTTCTGCCACCCCATTTCCCCTGGTGAGTCTCTTTTTCATGTTTATTGGATTCATCTTGAGCAACATTGGGCATATCAGGCCACATAGAACCATCTTGGCCTTCGTGTCTGGAATCTTCTTTATTTTGTCTGGTGAGTTTTAAGATGGCATATCTCCCTCCCTCCCTCCCTCCTCCCTCCCTCTCTTCCCCTTCACTCTCCCCCCTCCCTCCCCCCTCGCTCTCCCTCTCTTTCTCTCGCCCCTCCCTCCCTCTCTCCCTCCCTCCCTCCCCTCTCTCTTTCTCTTTTCAAAACAACCTTTGTTGGAAAGTACATTTGAATTCAATCCCTTGGAGCAGGTGTCTGAGAAGTGAGATAGAATAGGCAACAATTTGGGAATATTAGCATATGTGGAATTTAGCTTTTCCTTGTACTGTGACATGACAGTGTGCCTCTCTTCACTGGAACAGGGTGCCATAGTTGTGCAGTTGCTTAATTGCTAGTTTTTCTTTGAGTATGTTATGCTATCTGTAAAAGGCAGACCCTGGTCGCCTCAGTGATCTAGCCACAACTGAATGTTACCTTGTTTTATTTGAAATAGAAACTTTTTCCATTATTGTAATTTATTTTTTTTTTGTAGAATTCTGGTCAGTGACTGTAATAATTTTTTTTAAAGTTGGCATTAGATGATTTTGAGGTAGAGGCTATTTCTTACTTATACTGCCACACAAGATTGTAAGAATAAAACAAAGACAGTTTTAGGATTATAGTCATTGTGAATTACTTGGAGGAAGAGTGGAAAAGAAACAATCAACCAAATCCTTTCAACGCCAGATATTATAGTTAATTATAAGAATACCCCCAAAACAGAAAAAGATGGGAGTCAGACAAACTCCATGATAGCAACCTGATAAAAATGTCCTATTTATTTAAGTTTGCTCCTTTGAAAGTGTTTAAATTTTGCATGTAAACAGATTAGATAATTTTTGTTCCTGAGTGATATATCATTCACATAGTCACTAAATGAGACTCTTTTTCATAAGGGCCAAAGTCTATTACAAGGATGCATAACAATGGACGTCAAATATAAAATAAATAGAACTAAACCAGATAAAAGAAACTGAAGCTAAAATTTCCATTAAATTGGATGTTTCCGTGATACTTTAGAAATACTCTGTCACAGTTTTGCTTTATTCTTGCAATAGCCGATAATGAGACATCCTGTACGACATTACAATGTTGTATTATTTAAAAAACAATAACATATTTCTGATAAAATTGCTTTTGAATATATTTCAACTGAAATATTTGAAATAGAGATCTAAATTCATAAGGCAAAATAAAATACAATATGGAAGATTATTTAGCTTAGCAATATCAAGGAGATATATTAATAATACAGTATAGAGTGGTGCAGTGGCCTAGAGGTGGCATTCTCACCTCACAATCAGGAGGCTGTGAGTTCAATCCTAGGTAGTGACAGGTATTTTTCTCTCTGGGCACAATGAGTAAATATCAGCTGCAAACTCTGCATTGGTGACAGGAAGGGCCAGTAAACACTCTCCCAGCTCCATTCAGTTGCCCCCACTCCACCCCGATGCAAGGGATTACGGAGTCATTAAAAGACAAAAAAAATTATAAAGAAAAATATAAAGAGACATTTTATTTATGTACTTAACAGGGCAGATTATAAAGGAAGTTCTTAAAGCAAAAAATCAGCAATAAAAGCCTATAGTTTGCTCACAGTTGCAATCTTGGTTACATTTCAGTTCCATGTAGCTCTAGACAAACTTTCTTTGATCTATGACATAATGGTGAATGGAATTAATGTACGAGGCTTGAACGAAAAAGATTTCTAGAAACGTGTCTCCATCTGAGAGAGAAAGCCCATATTTTATTCATAGCATTAACAGAGTATTAAACAAGCAACTGTAGCTGCAGAGCTTAAAAGCTTTTACTTACAGTCCCCAATCTACAAGTAGATCAGAAGAAGAGTATCTAAGAATTTAAGTCTGTCGCTTAATTCAGCACTAAACCGTCATTTCTCAGTAACCACAGATGCAACTTTGGCCTAATGCCTCTTCCCTATCCACACTTGCAAATGCAGTGCCACCTTAAAACAAACTGGGAAATCTATGGTCTTTAGATATTTTTAGACTTTAATTCCTGTTCACACCCAGGAGTAGAGATGAGTCCTACAACATCTTTCTCTAATTTTGTGTCCATGGTAAGTGTGGACTTCACTTCTCTTAACCCCCAGTCCCAGGATGGTCATCTGGAAGGTGATTTCCAATAATTCTACAGTGTTTGCCTATCTTGGCAATTTCTAGTTATGTGGACTTCAAATCCCGCAGCCAGCATAGTCCTCGGTGAGAATTCTGGGACTTGAAGTCCACACACCTGGTATTGCTGTGGTGATGATGCACTATTCTAGTAGGAACCAGAATGAGGAGGTTTCTCCTATAGCAATTGGAGAGATCATGTGTTTTCTATGCTTCTCCTAAAGCAAGCTGAAGGTTGCTTTGGTTCTCTGCAGTAGGTTGTTTTGTTTTGTTTTTTGTATATTTTGACCAAAACCTTTTGCTTCCCAGGTTTATCTCTGGTGGTGGGGCTCGTATTATACATCTCCACCATCAATGATGAAATGCTCAATAGAACCAAGGATTCGGAGACATACTTCACTTACAAATATGGCTGGTCATTTGGTTTTTCTGCCATTTCTTTCCTGCTAACTGAGGTAAGAGGAGCACATTGGACACACTATGGGAAGTACATATTGTTGTCACCTGATGAGAAACTCGGTAACATAAGTTTGCTATATTTTCTGTATATTTATTTAGGAGCAAAGAGGGCAAGAAGGGGCCAAGAGGACTGGCAACGCCCTTGTATTCCATGGCAATCATATTTTTTGATTGCTGTTCCTTTAAATTAATAACAAAATCATTTCATCAGAGCAGTCTTCCCCCATCTGAGCACCTTGATGTCCTTATCTGACCATCAAGTTCCCATAATTTTCAACTCCAGACTTTTAATAGCTGTGGAAACCATTTTGATTATAGCAACAGAGGTTTTTTTTTCCTTGCTTCAAAATAAGGTAAATTAGCTTTACTGCTGGATTTTTTTTCTCCCTTCCACACAGTATGCAACAGAGTCGTACCCTATCATTATGATCTCATTAACATCAGAATCAAAATTGTGAAGTTCATACATGTGCCACACTGTGAAATATTTTTAGAAATTTATTTTGAACTCTAATGAATGCTCAGTCCACTTAGGCATATCACAGCCCTGTCGTAAATGTCTGTTCAGTTTTCTGCTTATAACAGGTTCCTCCCAGTTCCAAAGCATATTTTCAATACACATTTGTGATCCACACTGGAAAAACATTTGAAAACGATACTAGAGAAAAACCATTTTCTCCAAGTGAAACTTGTAGAACAAGAGGGATCAGGCAATAGACAAATCAGTAAATTGAGCTAAAGTAACAAATTGTTCTATACTGCCAGGAATTAATTAAATTGTGCCCAATTCCTGTATTTCTCTGTTAAGTTAACATAAACTCTATTTCATTTAAGCAGTTTATCGTAGTTTTCCTGAACACCATGTTTTCTGGTCTTGATTACTTCAGCTTGATTCCTCTGTTAGAACAAGTGAGATTTTGTTTCCTTGTGATTATCATTCGAAAGAAAGACAAGCTGGTAAATATATTGGGCCTCTCTCTTATATGGAGAACAGTTGCTTGAGGAATCTTCTTTTGAAGGTGTAGCTCATAATCCTATGCTGCGTAAAAGGGGTTGAGAGAAATTACAAAATTTTGAATGCAATCAGGAAAAGATAGTTTCCAAGAATGTTACTCATATAAGAAAAAAAGAACAAATAAATTATTCTGTCTTCTCGAAATTGGACTCCTATTAAAGCATTTTCCCTCTAAACTATCCAGTGAGGTTACTGTGATTCTCAGCTACCCCCAAAAGCCTTGAATTAGAAGCCCCCCCCATCACAAGTTTCAAAATTGCTTATTGATTTAGAAAAATATTCCCGCAAAAGAATATTTTTGTCAGACAAAAGTGTGGACTAGTGTGACAGTGATTGATGGCTTTTCTGTCAATAGCAAATGAATTGGTACTTGATGTTATATTTTAACCGCAAAGTAGTTTGACCAGCAAAAATTTCTCACAGATCTGCTCCTTTCAGTGAGAAGAGTTCTAATCATGGCAGATTGTGAGAAATGGTGCTGTTGATGCCGAAAGCTGCATGTTTCATTGCAATGGCTGCCTTGTCCACTTGGATCAATAGCGCATTGCATCCTATCCTTCCACCAGAAGTGCCAACCAAGTGTCAAGGCATTGCTTTAATTCTCTCTTTCTCTCTCTCTCTCTCTCTCTCTCTCTCTTCCAGAGTGCAGGTGTCATGTCTGTTTACCTGTTCATGAAAAGGTACACTGCTGAAGAAATGTACCGGCCACACTCTGGCTTCTACCGACCCCGTCTTAGCAACTGCTCAGATTACTCAGGCCAGTTCCTTCATCCCGAGGCATGGGTCCGGGGACGCAGCCCTTCTGACATCTCCAGCGATGCCTCCCTCCAAATGAACAGTAATTACCCGGCTCTGCTTAAATGTCCTGATTATGACCAGTTGTCCTCTTCCCCGTGCTGAAGGACGACATCCCCTCTTGCTTTTTAGGGAACAAAATGACAACGGAGGCCGTGGGTCCTGAATCTGCACTTTTCTTTTTCCAATGAATGATATTCTTCTTACTTAGAAATGGAGAAGGGTTTTCCTGCCCATCCCAGCAATGTGTGTAGGAGTAGTCAATAAACTCTAGTGAGGCCTTTGATCCTGCACTTGATCCTTATGATGTCAGATCCTTGGAGCCCAAGATACACAATAGCTCGGGCAAAGAAACCCTACCCACTGTGAAAATCTGGATATTGGAAAGATGATTGGGCAAGGGGATTCTCTTGGTTCGCACGCTTTTAGCAGAAATGTATTATCACCCTAAGGAACAGATGATAATGCCTAGTGAATTTAGAAATTCACATCATTACTTACCGGTAGCTCCTTTTTTATATATATAAAATTAGTAGCTCGTTAACAGGTAATTCATAGTCTAAGCTAAACGTGTATTTAGTTAAAAGCATTTCCTTTTTGCATATCATTATCCTAGAAGATTGAAGTGTTCACTGGGAAACACAATTAACTCTCATCAAGAATCACATTCTAATTTGGCAGCTTCTCAACTAGATCAAATCTTTTGTTTCTTGAAAAGCAACATCTTAACAATAAAGTGCCTGATGCTGTGTGAGTACAAACAAATTTCTCGTTTTCAAATCACCATAGCTTTATACTTCTAATAATAAGTTTATGGCAGATCAACAAAATGTTCTTATTCTGTTGTAAAAACTGACTGAACAAGAGATCTGATGCCAAAGTGCAATTTAGCAGTGTGGGCTTTTGTCAATTGTGCTATTTCCTTTACTTTTAGTTCCCCTGCAAGGGAATCCAGGGGACTGCTGGATTGTGCCAGCATTCAGATCATATCCTACGTAAAGAAAGTTTTCAGAAAGGGGAGCAGGACTAGGTATACACAGTGCGTTATGTGTTATACACTGTGCATATACTGTGTGTCCACAGTACATTATCCACGGTGCATATATATGCACTGGGTAATATAGTTGTACCAGCTTTTGTAACAATTCTACACTGTTCAGAGGATTACTTCAGACATCCAAATTTCAATCTTCTTAATTTTCACTGCTCTGAAAAATCTGATGTTCAACATTCTAGATCAGGCATGTCAAACATGCAGCGGCCCCTGCAGGCCATACCCATTTGGCCCCGCAATGGCAAAAAATATCTCGATATGTCATGATACAGTCCACAATGTGATTGGGTTTGACACCTCTGCTCTAGATAAATTCTAAATTTTGGTTCATGTTATCTTAACCTGTAATCAAAAGCAAATGGGACATTCAAACTTCCCTTTTCCAAAAAAAATACCTAACAGTGATGGCCACTTATTTCCCTTGTACACTATTGAAAAGTTGAAAATAATTAGACATGAGAGCAAGGTTACTTGTGTTCCTCACCTACCACAGAGCCATGTGGCAAATGTACATACATGCATTCTCATTTATTCACTGTGTTTATCGATGGCTTTTGTTCACTGAATGTGTATGCAATAATGACCTGTATCTTTCAGCTGTACCTAAATATTGAAGATTTTATTTCTGCAAATCTAGCAAGCAAACAAAAAATGGGAATTATGCTATCCTGATAAATGTCGAAGAGGCCCAGAGTCACCTATGTATGAGTCGGGCAACTACATAAATTTAATAAATAATAAATTTAAACTATAGTACTATGCGCACTCTAATCTGAGCATGTGCTAATCATGAGCCCTAAAGAAAGTATCTTACTATACTTCTAGTACAACCTTTGATTAAGTTAATCTGTCTCTTCTCTCTTCATCCAATGGCAACATATCTGTATTCATCTGACAGCTTATTTTATAGGACATCCACTTGCGGTTCCTGATAACACAAAGCGATTCCTGATAAGGCAAAGTGACACAAATGTTTCTGCTGCTGTTTTCTTTTTATCCAGGAGAAGCAAATAGAATCACTCAAGTCTAAGTGGAAGAAACCAGCTTTGTTTGTCTGTTTGCTTATTTGTTAGCAAGTGGCTTTTATGCCACTTCAGTCAAAGTAAATCAGCGTGCTCTAAAAAATGCTATACCCATGATAATAGTTCCACAGCTGGTTTTGTTTTAAATTCATAGTATTTTATGTACATGTTAACATGAGTAAATATTCTGTTTCTCTCAAACTGTATTCTATTCTTACTTCTTTTTTTTTTTTTTCATTTTCAAGCCACTGTTGTACATTCTGTGTGTCATGACTGTGTTTTAGCTCTGTGAAAGATTTTTAAGATTGGTTAAAGAGTAAGTAGAAACATCTCAAATTAAGGCACAGTTTAAAATGAAAATACTGTTTCAGCCAGGAACAGTTTTCATCAAGTCTGGGAGAGTTGTTTTCCTTTTTTTCCTCCTGGATAAGTAACGCAACTTCATTTTAGGCTATTTCACATATAAAGCTTAGCCACATATGTAATCAGAACTTATCTCAGCTTTAAACTCACAAAAACGAAAGTATCATTTTTAAAAAGTACAGCTTAGAACAGGGGTGGGCAAACTTTGCAACCTGTGGACTTCAACTCCCAGAATTCCTGAGCAATCACAGTCCATAAAGTTGTCATAGTTGCCCACGCAGGCTTAGACCATGGTACAGTTATTTTATTTATACAGTTATTTTTATTTATTTATTAAATTTCTTCTCCCTGTCCTTTAAAAAAAAATGTCATGATAGTTCAGTGCCATAAGCTAGGTTGAAAAAAAAAATAGCTGGAAGAAAATCTACTGAACTTTATCAACAAGTAAGAATTTGGATCTGCATGTTCCATTCAAAGGACAGACAATAGCCATAATATTAGAGGAAGTGTGATAAGAGGAAATGTGTTCCTTCTACAAAGGGATAGCATTGGATTGGGTGTGAACAATATTTTCCATAAATTCATCTAGATATAAAACATGAATTGATTTGGATACAAAGGCTAAATCCAAAGCATATTTGAGTGACATATGAGTGATTTTATTTTATTTCATTCATTCACTTGTTCTTCTTGATTCCAAAATTAGGGAAGAAGTAGAAGTCAAAAAACATCACCTAGGACTCTTCTTAGCCAAAATAAGGACACAAGATACTGCTTTTTTCAAAGTCTTTTGTAGCTCTTGCATTAGTCCAGGGCTCTCCAACTTCTCCAACTTTAAGACTTGTGGACTTAAAGTTGAAGTCCACAAGTCTTAAAGTTGCCAAGTTTGGAGCCTTACATTAGGCTGAATACAGGTAGTCCTCGATTTATGATCACAATTGAGCCCAAAATTTATGTTGTTAAGTGAGGAATTTGTTAAGTAAGTTTTGCCCCATTCTATGACTTTTCTTGTCACATTTGTTAAGTGAATCACTTCAGTTGTTAAGTTAGTAACAAGTTAAGTGAATCTGGCTTCTTCATTGATTTTGCTTGTCAGAAGGTCACAAGAAGTGATCACATGACCCCTGGACACTGCAACCATCATAAATATGAACCAGCTGTCAAACATCCAAACGTAAATCACATGACCATGGGGATGCTGCAACAGTCATAAGTGTGAACAATGTGAACTACCTGTATTTCCTTACCACCAACCTTAAGCACTTGCAGACAAATTCATTCTAACCATTTGGATATGTAGGATTTATAATTTTGGAATATAGCAGCGAATGACAAACTACAAGTATGCCATTGAAAAGAAGCTGAGCTGACTGCTAATGGAAGGGGATTTAATCATATATTTCAGGGATTAATTTTACACTGCAAAAACTATATGCCTCTATTCCAATTTTCTTTCAGAAACCTTCAGTTTAAGAGTAACAGGCAACAGATTACCATGTCTTTTTTTCTCATGGTAAATGTTTTTTGTTTTAAAAAAATACTGCTTACCCCCATCCTTTTTAAATATATTATTGCACAGTAGTCAAGCTCTCTAGTCCTTATTGTCATGGGAACAGGAATAAGGAAGCTTGCTTCATGGCTCAGTATATACTTGGTAAAAAAATAAAACAAAGAAATTACCTTCCTCCAATGATTGCTAAACTACTATTCCCAGTAGTCTCAGCCAACATATCTAATAGTGAAAGTTCCTTGGACTGGTACTTGAATAACGCTTGTGACCAACACACACATGGTAGATTTGATTAATATACTGGGAATACTTTAGCTCTGTTCTTTTGATTAATAAATGTTTATGGAAGGCTATATTTGCCTAGGACAATAGCATGAAATATGAATCATGTTCTAAATAAAAGTCATTTCTAAGCAGGCAAAACTAGCATGTATCTTGAGATTATTTTATATCTTTATATTATGTGAATTATGCTATCCATAACTGAACATACTGCTTGATTATGCTGAAAAGACAGAGCCTCCATCAGTAAATATTGCATGAAAATGCAAAAGGTAAGTTTCTGGGCTTTTTGTATCCTGCTGAAAAGCAACAACTCTGTGCTGCAATTTGGGAGATTATATATATATGTGTGTGTGTGTGTGTGTATTCTAAATTCATTGGGATCCTGGGTAAAGAATTTAGGATTTCTAATTAAAGCTGTTTCATTTGCAAGTATATAAAGAACTACTTAGTGCAAGAAAATATACTCCTACATAAGTTAGCAGACTTACTACAGTCCTGCAACACATTTTCAGAATAAACGTATTTATGCCTTCCTATATAAGATTCATCTCCTTAAATTCAAAATGAAGGCTTTTTAAGTTTGAGTTTTAAGTTTTTGGCTTTTCCTGTGCATCATTCCCAAAAGTTTCCTAACAGGTGTTTTTGGTAAAGACTCTACTATACATTTAGATTAATGAAATGAAATACTTCGAGAAATTCTCTCATCAACACAAAGATGTAATTTCTAACTCTCAATGGGGAAATCTCCACAATTAGAGGGTTAAAAGCCAGAACTTGTTTTATTTATTAGATCGACATACACCCTACCTATCTATATACAAGTAATCTGAGGAGAATTTTTTTTAAAGTCATTTCATAAATGCATATCTTTCTTATAAACAAAATAAATTGCTTTCATTGCAATTTAAAATGTAATGGTATCATATTTGTTCCCGCATGACTATGAGGCCATTTTCTTGAACTATATTTAGTCTTATTGATTTGGGCTCCCAAAGAGTTTTTTTCCTATGGAAACAAGCCACAGGACTGTATTTCATAGTCATAAACTTAGTCTTGTGTGTATATCTCACTGAACACCCTGGAAGTTATTTTGACTTAATCATATTCAATTAATTCCTCTTTGTCAAGAGTGTGAATGTATCAGCACACCTGTGTCATCACACATTTAGTACATTAAAATGACATTAGTTTATTTTTAGCTTTGCAAACTTTAAATCAGAATTTTAACCCATTACATATGAATTGTGGCTTGTTCAACAAACCGTGGCTAAGAACTTTTTTTAAAAAAATGTATTTGTATCATGTTTATATTCTCCAAATCAATCAACTCTGGATGGTGAATAATAAAACAATAAACAGTCCACAATACAACACAGTGTTCCAAACTCAGTGCAATGTAACTACAAATGGCTCCCTGGTCTCCATCTAACACAGATCAAATGTCTACTTGAAAAAAAGTGTCATCCAAACTTTCTGCAGTGCCAAGAGCAATGATCCCAGCCTTCTCTGGGGGCAGCATCGGGATTGGGCAGCTGCTGTCAAAGTATTTCCAATTTTTGTGATAAGGAAGGAAGGATGAACGGAGAGAAAGAAAGGAAAGAAAAGAAAGTAAGATGGTGCCCTTGTCCCTTTTCACCAACAGCCCAAACAAATCTCCTTCTTTGCTTTTCTTTCTTCTCCTTTGTTTATATGCATGATTCAGGGAGAATCATAATTATTACCTGTACCTGCTGGTCTGGCAAAGAGAGGACCTGATAAGTTCTCCAAAGGATGAGGCAGTGGAAATTCTAAAGTGCTACCAGCCTTAGTAAGAAGCTGGCATGTCTCCCTATGCACCGTGCATGCTGCCTTTTGCGGCAAAGGTTTCAGCTAAAATATTCATGATCTCCATAGCTGCAAAGCCCCATCAAAAGACTCTTCTATTACTAACATTTATGAATCGGGCATCTTCAGAAGTCTTTGGCATAACAAGGAATAGAAATCCTTGGTAGCAGGTGAGCTATTAAAGACTTAATGGTTTGTGTATATAAAAAACAAACTCAGGAAATATTACTGATGCACATTTTTGAAAGAAAACACCATGTCCCCCGGATAGAAAAATAGGGCTTTTGACCACGGAAGAGTGTCCGGTATTAGTGAGAAAGGTTGCTTGATGTATATGCGCTGATGCTTCTCTTTTGCACTTTGGGAGAAAGGGAAAAGATTATGGCACTCCAAATGTCATCTTGTAGAAGGTTGGGCCTAACTACAATGTGGATCTCTCTGTAGTTCTCTGCTTATGTTTGAAAGAACCACTGTCATGGTGGAACAACTACTCACACCAGGGTGTTCTAGTTTCTTTAAGGATAGTCTAACCAGATGATGTCATAACTAAGACTCCTCTCACCATATTGTGGCCTTCTGATATGAAGAGAGTACCTTTGGGTGAGTCTCATTCCTCAAGTGGTTCTCTGTTTCCTTTTGGTTACATCCTGATGATACCCCCCAACTTTACTTTTCTTTGCTTTTCACAGACTAATTGTTCTGTAGCCTGGTTTCTTAGTCCTCTTATTCTTGTCTTTAAACATTTGCTATTCTACATTTTGTGCTTAAATGGTCAACCTCCTTCAGGCAGCCACGTCTTCTTTTCTTGTATAAACGCTAAATAACTAACTAAATGCACAAAGAAATAAGACATCAGTAGTTGCAGTGCAAACAACAAGCTACTGCCCTGAGGGCTCCTAAATTTGTTGAAGTACAGTTTGCATTACTTCCACAACACTGTGGAGCATCAAATTGACGGAGACTGCAATATTACATTCTGAAAACCTATCCAAAATTATCAGTGCTCGACAGATAAACCACCCTGGTGTTATTCAGTTATTCACCACAACCATATATATATATATGGCAAACAATTTCTGAAGTAGTACACACACACACACACACACACACACACACACACAAAATTAGCAAGTAAGTGGTGAATTGCTGTTGGAAGAAACATCCTTCTAGGTTCTGCTCCAAGTGGGGAAACAGACACTGGAAACATGAAGACTGCTTGGAAAGATGGTTTAATGGTGGACAGGATCACATGGCTTGAGTTCCTGAACAGAAAAAGGGCAGATACAGCGAGTTTTTCAGGTTTATGCTCTCTCTGGCTTTGAACTTCCTGGGGCCCAGAAAGAATACTCTGATTGGTTGTCAGACTCCCAGGGGGTGGGGGTCTTGCTGGCTGATGGTCACATGTGCTTCCCAGGTCACATGTGGTGAGTTTCTGCTGCTATTGTGTAGAGGGCTAATCCTATCTTTGTTGGATTTTTGGCAATTCCTACTATGGCTCTGTCTGAAGGAGGTAGATCTTTGTTATGTAGAATAGACTGGCCCAAGCCTTAATGGCCCATTAACAAAGGGTGGGGGCAGGAAGATGGGAGCTGCTTTGTCTGTAAAATATGCTTCTCCATTTCTCATCCAGGGAAATATAATATTCTGCCTTTTTCATATTTCCTAAAATATTTCACTCTTCCAGGAAAGGGGTGGGTGCTAACTTCCTACATTGCCATGTCAGATGAAACATTCTACTTGTAAATGCAAGATTCATTGGTGCGTGTGGCTATGTGTTTTATGAGGAACTTACCAGCAAATGCAGTAATCAATCACATTGCAGGTCTCTCCTGTATCATTAGTCATTTTGATGTCTTTAAAATATTCTTACATTTCTTTACTATAATTTAAATCAGAGCTTTTTAAGTATCTTCTGATTTAAAAAAAAATGGATGCCACTAAAGTTGTATGCTTTAAATGAAAGTTGACTTACCCAAACAGAAAATTGGGCTATAAATTTAATAAAGTGAGGATATGGTAACTGAATATACAGCATGTTGCAAAGGAAGAGAACAATTCTGCTACCTCTCCACAACTGCAAATGAACTGTAATGCTGACTAGTCGAGGAGGTGGAGAATGCAGAACTGCTACCTGTTTGCAAAGGCAAGATAGAAAGTTTAGCCCCTGAAGGTCAAGCCCCTGAAGGTCCATGATAGCCTGGAAGAAGCAATCAGAAAGATCTTGGAAGCAAGGGCTTTATGATTAGTGAGAGATGTTTGACAAGGCTGACTAAGAAAAAATATGTTTTCTTACTTCTTTTGGATGTCTTTTGTGTTGAAAACTTCCTGCATGGGGTTTGCACATTACACTAAGGTAAAATGTAATTTGCTTTTCCCCCCACAGAATGTTATGCAAAGCTCTCTAATTATGGTTAAGCAAATCACACACTCGGAGCCTTGTTATCTGTGGCATGCAACATTATCCTCTCAAAGGGTCCTCCCCCACCCTTTTGTGAAAGAAGTAAGGAAAATACTTTCCCATTGTTTTCCTGGCAAGTACTTGGAGCTCCCTCAGTGGGGGGGGAGCATACATAGGATCTTAGAATTTGGGGGGGGAAAGTCGGGAAATGAAGAAAACATTTTATTCTTAACTTGTGAATAATTATAACCAGGGGCAGGTTTCAAAATCCATTGCTACCGGTTTGTTTGTGAGAGCGCGCGCGCAACACTTCTGCACATGCGCAGAAGCATCCGGGCAGGTGGGCAGAGCCTCCCGCCACCGCTGCTACCGGTTCACCCAATCCTGGGTGATCTGGTAGCAACCCACCACTGAGTATAACTCCCTGGCAGCACTGACACCTTAGCTATACATTGATCTCCTGATAACTGCTGATCTCCACAGCTGCTGATCATGGAGTCACACACAACATATGGGCATGTGTGTGATGACAAATACCGTATTTTTCAGACTATAAAACGCACTTCTCCTCCCCCCCCAAAGTGAGTGGAAATGTCTGTGCGTCTTATACAGCGAATATTGCAGTGGTGGGAAGGGGGGTTGGTGGCAGTGAACGGGCCATGGTGAATGGGCCAAGGTGGCGGCGAATGGGCGGCAGCGAACAGGCAGCAGCGAACAGGTGGCGGAGGCAGAGGCAGACATTTTTTTTTCTTGTTTTCCTCCTCTAAAGCTAATGTGTGTCTTATAGTTGGAGCGTCTTATAGTCAGAAAAATACTGAATATGTGAGAATGAGGGGTCCTTGGTGCTCTCTGAGCTTGCTTGTCATCATCAGTGCTAGTATGGAGTGCTGTTTGCTATCAGTTTATATTCTGGTGGCTTGCCCTGTCTGTATGGGTGGGTGTGGTCTTAGAGATTCTTGTTTGGGCTGTTAACTGTTGGCTCTTTGGCAGTTTCTTGATGGGTGTTGTTTACTTGATTGTTGGTCTGATGTTAACCTTGGAGTTAATCTTTGCTGATCTGGGTGTTGATTGCTGGTGGAGAGCTGCTTGGGTCTTTTTGTTCCTTTTTGGGCTGAGTGATAGTCTCTTTTGTGTAGTCTATAGATTTGTTAATGTCTATGTGTCTATTGATGGCTAATTTGTCAGAGTATCAGGCTTCTAGAAATTCCTTGGCATTTTTGGACTTGGCTTGGTCTAGGATGGTGACATTTTCCCAATTGAAACTATGGTTAAATCTGCTTATATGTTGGTAAAATTAAAGAATTTTCATTATGTCTTCTGACTTCTAGTTCATGATTGTAGATGTGTTCTACCAGTCTTCTGCCTGTTTGTCCTACATAGTGGTTGTTGCACTCCTTACATTGAATGTTGTAGATGACTCCTGTTTTTTCTTCTGGGGTTGCCGGGTCTTTTGGTTTGCTTAGGATGTTTTGAAGGGCTTTAGTTGGCTTGTATTCTATGTTGATTCCATCTGGTTGTAGTAGTCTGTTGGTGGTTTCTGAGATATTATTGATGTATGGTAGTGTGATTTTTTTAAAGGTTTGTGTTGGTTGTGCTTTATTGGGTTGAGTGGTCAGGAACTTTTAGATAAAGTTGCGTAGATATCCATTTTGTTGGAATATGTTTATAGATGTTCTATTTCCTTACTCTGCTGTTCTGGGTTGCTATAGTGTGTTTGGACTCATTTAAATAAGATCTTTATGTAGCTTCAAAGAAGAGAGTATCAAGCTATTCTCCAAAGCACCTGAGGGTTGGACAAGAAGCAATGGGTGGAAACTAATCAAGGAGAGAAGCAACTTAGAACTAAGGAGAAATTTCCTGACAGTTAGAACAATTAATCAGTGGAACAATGTGCCTCCAGAAGTTGTGAATGCTCCAACACTGGAAGTTTTTAAGAAGATGTTGGTTAATCATTTGTCTGAAGTGGTGTAGGGTTTCCTGCCAAAGCAGGGGATTGGACTAGAAGACCTCCAAGGTCCCTTCCAACTCTGTTATTCTATTCTGTTCTGTTCTGTTCTGTTCTGTTCTGTTCTGTTCTGTTCTGTTCTGTTCTGTTCTACTCTACTCTACTCTATTTTCTTGTGGGAGGTTGGGTTGTTGCTTTGGTAGTGGAGCACCTGGTTAGTATGGGTAGTTTTTCTGTAGACTTGTGTTTCTAATTTGCTATTGTGATCTCTACTGATCAGGATGTCCAGAAAGGCTGGCAAGTTGTTGTTTTCTTCTTCTCTCAAATGGAAACCAGTGACTGATCATATGTTGTTTAGCTCACTTACTGGGGTTCCACATCATGTAAGCCTGTCTAATGTGGTGTGAAATCCTGGTTTTGCCATGATACTTTTGTTCTGGGTAAATGTAGCTGGGCAATATACATTATTGGGGTATAGTTAATATTGTACATCATTCTGAGGAAATTTATGATCCTAAATTGAAGAAAAGAGTTGAATGTCTACATCATTTCTGGATTTTTGTCTAAGCAAAAACTCAAAGAATCAGTATATTTTGTTGTTTTCACGTATCAATAATTGATAGGGCAAGAAAAATGCAAAATGGATCCTTGAATACATTAAAAAGAACACTATACCTTTTAAAATTATACCTTATAAACGTGGCTGTTTCTGGTTGAGTGAAACTGGATAAACTTTGGATTTTCTTGCTCAGCATTTACTTCGATGGCTGGAAAGATACTTTTCCATACCACAACTGGCTTGGGGGCTGCTCTCCAGGACCCCCTCAACTGATCTTTAAAATATAAAGGCTCTCCTTGCCAGATTCTTTGGCCTCTGTTGGGAGCTCTTGCTTAAAAGAGGCATTTTAATCTTGATCCCTTCTACACCTACAGAATCCCGATGGAAGCAGCCTCTTGTGCTCAGGTAAAGTTTTAGTAATTCTTAGAAGAGATGGGAAAACTAACATGTCATTAGATGTCTTGATTTTTATAGATGGCTAATGTTTCTGTAAAAGGCAACTGGGAGCAAACTGTGATGTCCACTGAGAGAAATTATAGAAAATACAGAATTTTTTGAGAGAGAATTTTTTCCCCTCATATCTTTCCATTTTAAATGTCTTTTATTTTTTCTGTTTTCCTCATCAAGAGTCTTCTGATAGCCGCTGTTCTAGCAGTTGTTGTATAGCACCCCCGTCTGTGCCAATAAGACACAGCACTTTAAAGGCTTCTTTTCCTTTTCCTTTCTCATTTTCCCTTTCCCTTCTAAATATATGGGTCTTCTTTCACAGTTATCCTGTTCCAAAGCTTTGTAAGAGAAGCTTCCAGTGCTGTCATGGAACCAAAATTTCAAAACACCATTAAATGGCCATGCATTTTTGAGAGGAGTCCGAAGAAGATGACATGGCTGTAGCTCATACACACTGTCATAAATTAAACAAAACTGCACCATACCAAATCTTAGGCCTGGAGTCCACTTCACAATGTTCTATAAATGTTAAAACTTTTGCCCCAAATGCTAAGATTTCATTTCCACCATTGCTCCTTCACCTTCCTAGAACTTTGGTCGTGGAGTCTAATACAGCTCCTCATATACATAAACAACCCACAGACTCTGGGGAAAGAGAGACCCAATCTCCCTCCCCAGTTCCAGCTGTCAATATTTACTATGCTATCAGTGGGTTTTATCGGCTAACTGGCCAACAATCAATATACCAGTGATGGCTAACCTTTTCCGGGCTGAGTGCCCAAAGCATGCACACCTGAACCCCCGAAATGCAATGTGTGTGCAGCCCCACGCATGTGATCTACCCCCTGCGCATGTGTGCATGGTCCCGCACACGCAACCTGGACCCCATCCATGTGCATGCACCACGCCCTCCACACATGCGCATGTCCCCCACACGAGCCCCACCCCCACGCATGTACATGTGCCCCCAGCATTTTTGGGGATGTCTTATTATTTTGGGGCCTTCTTACCTGATTTCCAGTTCTGTCTCCCTAACCCTAACCAGAGGAAATGGCGGGGACCAGCTGCACATGTGGTTAGATATTTTTTGGGAGGGCTTATTTTTTGGGGGGAGGGGCTTATTTTAGTGCAGGCACTCTAAAGCCCGATTGGCCTTATTATCAGGGGATGTCTTATTTTAGGGGAAACAGGGAAAGGAGGAACCATATTGGCCACTTCAGCCAATCAGAGCTGCTCCTAGAACAAAACATAGACGGCCCTCTGTTCTGGTGGCTTAATATGGTTTAGGCTGGAAAAGAGCAGTTTTGAATCAAAGCTGGAAAACATGGGCCTGGAATACATTTGCACTGGACTGGGAGTGGGAGGAGGACAATGGTATCTTCGAGACCGCCTGCTGCCACTGACGGCCTCCCATCGACCTGTGTGCTCCCACAGAGAGGGCCTCCTCGGGATGCCATCAGCCAAACAATGCAGGCTGGTGACCCCCAGGGGGAGGGCTTTCTCTGTGGGGGCACCTACCCTCTGGACTAGCTGCCCCCTGAGATAAGGAGAATCCAAGACCTCGATGCCTTCCGCCGTGCCCTTAAAACTTTCTTTTTCCAGCAAGCCGGGCTGGCCTAACACTTTTTAAATGTTTTAATTGGTTTGTTACTGTTTTTAATTATGGGGCCAAATTTATATATAACTTTTAATGGTATTTTTATATTTGTACTCTATGTTTTTATGTGGCTGTACACCACCCTGAGTCCTTAGGGAGAAGGGCGGTATACAAATTCAAAAATAAAATAAATAAAAATAAAATAAATGCCATTCATTTCTGTGCTGGGTGTCCTCTACTGGTGATAAGGCAAGCAGAAAAGGTGGATCTGCCCTGGGTCCATATGATCTGGATCAGGACATGGCATATCCAGGATTTGAAGTGCAGTGTATCAAACGGTGCTGAAAAAGAGGCCACCTGTCCCAGAAGGCAAGATCTCCCAACCAGCATAAGAAACAAACTGAAAACACACAGACATTCCAAGTTATAAAAGGATAGCAAAAACATGATACGAGGTCACCAGGGGCTGATCAAAGAAGAGGAAACTATGTCTCAATACATTTTTGGTTAGCAATCAAGCACTTTTTTTCCTAAGTAAACAGCACATTCAGACTGTACTATGATTAAAATTGCACTGTTGCTTCCAAGTCATCACACAAGTTGTTGCTTCATAATCATCACACTACATCCCTTTACTAGGCAAGTGAGGGACAAAACTTCAAAGCAGCTATGTTCCTTTCTCTTGTGCGAAGCAAATCCTCTACTACAATCAAATCTCCTAGCTGTAGTAAGAACAGCATGGTAACTACAAAAACAAAACACAACCCATTTGTCTTATTGTCTGAATTATGAAACAAATCCTTGTTCGATCCTTTGGTAAACACAGACATGTATTAATTACAGGTAGTCCTTGATATACGGCCACAACTGAGCCCCAAATTTCTGGTGCTAAGCAAGATAGCTGTTAAGTGAGTTTAGGCCCATTTTACGACCTTTCTTGCCACGTTTGTTAAGTGAATCACTGCAATTGTTAAGTTGGTAACACAATTGTTAAGTGAATCTGGCTTCCCGTTGAAGAAAGTTAGCACCCACCCCACTCCTAGAAGAATGAAATATTTTAGGAAATATTAAAAAGGCAGAATATTATATTCCCCTGGATGAGAAAAAGAGAAACATGTTTTAAAGTCAACTTCCTGCAGCTCCCTGCCCCCCAACCACCCCTTCAGCTCCAGGGTGATGGGATTAAGACATGGCCCTTAGGACATGATAGGATTAGCCCTCTACCCATCTAGCAACAGAACTCACCACATGGCACCTGAGGAGATTGCATCACTCAGCAAGATTCAAACAAGCCTGGTACTCAAGACAACCTACACAGTTACCCCTGCATATGGCCCCATGGGAGTCTGACAACCTATCAGTATACATTTCTTACACAGGAACACGAAGCTCCAAGGCGGGGGCCAGAAGAGGGTATAAATCTCTCTCTCACCCATGTGCTTATTTTGTCCAGAACCTCAAACCATGTGGTCAGGGCCGGATTTAGATGAAAAGAGGCCCTAGGCTATTCCACTTATGAGGCCCTTTCACCAGTGGTGGGATTCAATTTTTTTAACAACAGGTTAAATCATCTTTCCAAATAGCCTCCATGTTTCCAGTGTCTTTCTCCCCACTTGGAACTGAACCCAGATGGACATTTCTTCCAACACCGTTGACTTTGCTTGTTAGAAGGTTGCAACAGAGTGATGTTGATGCTTTCTCAGGAGTACACGTAAGTAGATCTCGACTTACAACCACAATTGAACCCAAAATTTGCATTGCTTAGTAAGACAATTGTTAAGTGAGTTTTGTCCCATTTGCCCCACAATGTTTCTTGTTAGAGTTGTTAAGTGAATCACTGCAATTGTGAAGTTAGCAACGCAGTTGTTAAATGAATCTGACTTTCTCACTGACTTTGCTTGTCAGAAGGTTGCAAAAGGCAATCCACATATCCCCGGGACACAGCAATCGTCATACATCCATGCTGGTTGCCAACATTCAAATTCTGATCACATGACCAGGGGGATGCTGCAACAGTCGTAAGTGTGAAAAATGATAATAAGTCACTTGTTTCGGTGCCATTCTAACTTTGAACGGTCGCTAAATGAATGGTTGTAAGTGGAGGACTACGTATACTGTTCTTCACATCTCAGCGTTTTCTAACATGGGAAGTAGAATGTAAATATCATATTTAACTCAACATCACTCAAATTGTATCAAAACTAGGCTGGCCATCCAACCAAGACTGTGTGAAATAAAATTTAAAAGAATAAATAATTCATTATTTTTCATGAATTTTGCAAGCAAAAGGAAACTTTCATTCAAAGGGAACGTTGTAGCTTCTGAACTATAGGCGCAAAGGCTCTTTAGATCCTTTGCGTTAGTATTCAGGGGACAATCAATCCATCCATCCATTGATCCATCCATCCATTCATCATGGTCTCTGCTTTTCAAATATGGTGTATACAAATGTGCATGTGTACATACTGGTGAGAGAAAAAGAGAGAAAACGTTTCTGTGCCCTGAAACATCTGAACACAACCATCTTTCTCTTGACCTTTAGAGTTGGGGTCCAGATTTGATCAATGATTATTTCCCTGCTGCACTACTGAAGCCATTAGTGACTGCCATGTTGTTCTCCATGCATTGGTGGGACTGCATTGGGAAGAAGCCAGCGTGAATAAAATGTTTTATTCTAATGTGAAACAAAGACTATGGCTAATGAATTTGGCTAGGAACAAGAGAATCTCTTAGTCCTGGGGTCGGCAACCTTAAACCCTCAAAGAGCCACAAAGGTCCTAACCAGAAGCCACCGGTTCAATTCTGGAGCCGACCGGAAGTCCAATTCCCCCACCATAGTGTCTTCTCCTAGTGCGGTGTCCTTTTTCCTCTACCTGTCCTAACCAAAAGCCCTATCAATTGTAGAGTCGACCGGAAAACCCGCCCCTTGCCATAGAGTCTCCTCCTGGCATGCCATGCTTCCCCCCACAACCAGAAACTCCTCTCAAAATTGTGGTGCCGACCAGTGACAGGGAGCCACAGCAGAGGGATAAAAGAGCCACATGCGGCTCCAGACCCGCAGGTTGCTGACTTCTGTCTTAGTCAGAAGATTACAGGCATCTATCATTAATACGGCAATGAATGTCCTACTGCTTTTACTTTTCTTTGTTAGCAGATCACAATCTGATGATTCTTTGCACATTCATGACACTCAAATCTTATTATCTACCTGTCCATCTGAGATAATCCAATAAGGAAGCTTTGTTTGGATATGGGCTTCACTGGCTTGCAGCTAGAAATTAAGCTGGAAATAAAATCAGAATCTCCACTGTTATTTCATAGTATCCAAAGTTCATGAAAGGTACTCACTATGGGGCCCGTCCTACCATGTAGCGAAGGAAGGAAGCTACCTTAGGCAACCGTATGGGAAGACAGAGTTCATTTTTCCTCTGTTGAAGAACCAAGTTGTGGTTACCCTATAACTTCATTTAGCCCCTTTAAAATAGTCTGCCACTCTCAAGAACATGCTAGGCCAGGGCTCAGCAACCTGCAGCTCTGGAGCTGCATGTGGCTCTTTCATCCCTCTGCTATGGCTCCCTGTTGCTCAAAATATGCGTCACAACCGCCAATGTGCAACACCTGCTGGCACACGATTTATTAAGCTTTTCGACTCCCAGTAGGCCAACCATGGATAAATCCAAGAAAAGAAAAGTTTCCGAAGAAAACAGAATGTTTAATTCAACTACATATGATAGTTTTGTGGCCGCTCAGGAAATAGTCAGGCACGAGAAGGGTTTTGTGGCTCCTGGTGTTTTCTTTTCTGTGGGAAACTGGTCCAAATGGCTCTTTGAGTGTTTAAAGTTGCCGACCCCTGTGCTAGGCCATCAACTCCCAGATTTGTCACTTGTGGTAGCTGGGATGCTATGAAGCCATCTAGTCTTTTGGCCTTAGCCTGCCACTTATTTTGGATTAGCCTTGAAGAGGGAGAAAGAGAGAGACGGAGAGAGACATTGACAATTGCTTTCCCTGGCCATGAGGTGGCGGAAGAGTTCAACGTGAAAGCCTCTACTGTAAAGAAGACAGGTCTAGGAGGTTAAAATGCATTTTCTTCTCCCTAAAAGCACACCATCTCTGCACCAAAGATCAATATTTCTTCTGACTCTAAAGAGACACATTGTACAGTAGATGCCTGTCTTTGCTCTGTAAAACATTCCCCCCTGTGGCTGGTGACATAAAATGATTAAACTGCTGTGCTGGCATTAAATTACAAATGTTTATTATGCTACAGCACTGTTGCTTGGTGGAATTCCTTACACTTGTAATTCATGGGTAAAACAGCATAGTAGAGTGGGGAATCTCACATCAGAGCATACTTGTTTTTGTTTAGGAAGACATGTGTTCATCTAGTTCAGGCAGGGTGTCAAACTCAAGGCCCATGGGCCAGATCCGGCCTGAAGGGTGCTTAGATTTGGCACACAGGGCCACCCTGGAAACTGTAAGGGACCGGCCCACAATGCCTCTGCCAGCGAAAATGGAGCTCAGGAGGGCCGCCGGAGGCCGTTGCAGAGGGTTGCATGAGACCATCACAGCCGGAAATGGAGCTTGGGAGCCTGTTTTCACTGGCAGAGCATTTGGGCCACCACACGAGTAATGTCGAGCTGGACACGCCCACCCTGGCCTCACCCACCCTAGCCACATCCACCCTGGCCCCCCAAGGTCAAACGCAACCCTGATGTGGCCCTCAATGAAATCGACTTTGACGCCCCTGGTCTAGTTCATTTTCTACATTTCGTGAGTGACTGTTATTATACAATATTAAATATGCCATTATGCTAGGTAGATATGCTGAAAGTAGCCCCTCTCGCTCACTTTCTTGAAAAAAGGGACTGTTATGTGTCTGTAATGCTGACAAGATCTTTCAAAATGTATTTCAAAAGAAGAAAAAAAGTCAGAACATGGTCTTCAAATGGGGTGCTTATTTACTAATTGGATCCTGGATGTCACCAAAAATGGATCTTTGAATCTTCTTCTTTTCTCTTTTTTAAATTAAACAAAAATTATTAAAAAATAAAGTTAAAACACAAAATTACAATGTTTTATTTTAACCTTTTCTTTTTTTTAAACGATAGAAATTTTTGGGATTCTTGTTCTTCTCTTCTGTTATTAATGTGGGAGCATCATTTTTATACTTTTCTAGGGAAGTTCAGCAAATGAAACAGAAATGAAAATCAAATGACTTGAGAACTTAGGGAATTAATAGGATGCTTTTATCTTCTCATTCCTAGGCTAAGGGGATGAGGGAAAGGAATGATGGGTAATAGATATTGTAAATGATAATTTTTTTAACTAAAAGGCCTTTTTGAAGGGATTGTACTGGGATATTCAGATTCATCACCAGAAATTTTGAAAGTTGCTTCAGCATGCAAGTGGATATAGCTGAGCCTTGGACTCAAATAGTCATGCAGGTTGTACATGTCAAACAGAGGATAGGAAACATTAAGAAAAATAATGGAGCCAGTGAAGGCACTTTTATAGAAGTTCATTTATAGTTGTCTGTTACTAAGGCTTTGAAGCATTCATAGAATTCAATGATCTCGTCATGCCATACCATGATATATGCCGAAAACAGATGGAGCTGGTATCCCAGGGCTTCTTTTGGTATTGGTGTCTCTTTTGTCTTCCACTCCACCCATTGCAGTGATATCCAGTGGGGACAAATCAGAAAAGTTAGCAGAAGTGGTGCCATGATACAAGCCCTTCTATTTTTCATATGTGAGTGTGACAAATGAAAGGGATACAACTTCCATTGCAATGCCATAGCCTCCATCTTCCAATTCTTTATCCTACCCAGATGCTTTTCTTTCTATGCTGCAGCAAGAAGCCTTAGAGTTTGTCTACTTCTTTGCTGTATCAAAAAATGTTAAGGTGACATCTTTATTTTCCTGTGTTCCCCTTCTAGAGCTGAGCCCTGCATATGCTCGGTTAAAGTGAGCCGCATCTCAGAATCCCTTGCTTTCTCATCTTTTTTTGAACTGTCAGTTTCTCCTTAATTGAATTGAATATATTACATTCTCCATAGATGTATTGCTTTGTATGCTAATCTCAGAATAGTCTTTGAGCTAAATTTCCCATAAAAAGTCAGTGACTTATTTGATTGCCTTGTGTGCCATTAGTCACAAATATTACTTAATAAATAGTATTGATTGGTTATTAATTAGACCTGATGTAAGGCCCTGAGGTGTTTCACTGGAGCTCAGCAAATGGTCTGGAGCTGTCTGGTTTAGTACATTGTTTGGAGTTAATTATTGTGAATCTGATCAATGTCTGGATGGGCTGCCCATTAGGAATTTCAAGGCAGTACTTTAGTATGTTTTTGAAGTGAGCAAAACCAATTCTTTTGAGGTAAAGGTATGAAAGTCAGCAGAAATTCTATAGTGACTCGATATGTCCTTCAATCATTACAGAGCATACGTTTGCACCTATTTACAGGTAGTCCTCAACTTATGATCACAATTGAGCGAAGAATTGATGATGTTAAGTGAGAAATTTGTTAAGTGAGTTTTGCCCCATTCGACAACTTTTCTTGCCACATTTCTTAAGTGAATCAGTGCAGTTGTTAAATTAGTGACACGGTTGTTAATGCTTCCCCATTGACTTTGCTTGCCAGAAAGTCGCAAAAGATGATCACATGACCCCGGGACATTGCAACCATCATAAATATGAACCAGTTGTCAAGTATCCAAATGTAAATCACGTAACCATGGGGATTGTGCAACTCATAAGCGTGAAAAATGGTCATAACTAACCTTTTTCAGTGCCGTTGTAACTTCACCATGAGGTCCTTAGATCTGGCCCACAGGGCTGCCCTGGAAACAGCGAAGGACTGACCCCCAGTGTCTCGGCCCTCTCAAGCTCCGTTTTCATTGGCAGAGGGTTGCAGGAGACTGTTGCAGCCAAAAACGGAGCTCGGGAACTCGTTTTCGCTGGCAGAGTGCTCAGGCCTCCACAGGTGCCCCCAATACAAGCTGGCCACACCCACCCTGCCCCCCCACAATCCTGATGCAGCCCTCAATTAAATCAAATTTGATACCTCTGCACTAGATCATTGAAAAAACAAATCCAGAGGAATAATCTTACTGTTTTAACCAATAAAAGCAGCAAAGGACTTTGTAGCATCTTAAAGGTTAACTGATTTATTGTTGCATAAGCTTTCATGGATCCAAGCCCATTTTATGGGATGCATGAGGGATACAGATAGTCTACAACTTACTGTTCTGCCCCAGCTACGGACCCCAAAGAACACAGCACACACAAAGTTTGTACAAAACTTAAATTTACTAAAATAACTCAGTCTTTTCTAAACAAAGGCTGTTAATAAACTTTCTTAACAACCTACAAGTAAACAAAGATAAAGTAATCAGATTCTTACTAAGGTTGGCAGAAAGCATAGAAGCAATTCACAGAGATCCAGATGCAAAGGAGAATGAACTTAAGTAGTTCCCTACAACTTGCTTCAGTCGGCGTTCCTCCTTAAATAGGCTAAGGGAGTGGCCAATTAGCCCCAAGCCTTACTCTCGAGGAGACCTCCTCCTGAGGAGCCACTCCTGCCTTTTGGCAGCTCTGCGCATCCGGGCATCGAGAAGAGGCTCCTCCTCTTCGTCCGCTTCACTTAAAGGAGCTTCTGGAGGTTCTGAAAGCCCTGGCTGAATCCCTGCCTCTGGCACCACATCTTCTCCAGCCTCCTCATTGTCTGACTCAGGTGCCAGATGCACAGGCTGCTGGCACAACACCACACCAGCCTCCTCGCTGTCAGAATCAGCTACAATCCGCACAGGCCGCTGACAAGCCACAACACTTACAATCCTTCATTTGGTGACCATTTGAAGTTGTAACGGCATTGAAAAAAGTGACATGACCATTTTTCAAACAACTGTTCCAACATTCCCATAGTCACATGATCAAAATTCAGATGCTTGGTAACTGGCATGTATTTATGATGGTTGCAGTGGCCCAGGGTCATGTGATCACCTTTTGCCACTTTCTGCCAAAGTTGGTGGGAAAGCCAGATTCACTTAACAACTGTATTACTAACTTCACAATTGCAGTGATTCACTTAACAACTGTAGCAAGAAACGTACTAAAATGGGGCAAAACTCATTGTCTTACTTAGCCATGCAAATTATGGGCTCCATTGTGGTCGTAAGTCGAGGTCTACTTATACTCCTGAGAAAGCATCTTAAATATAGGCCCTGTTGATGGGAGTGGGGAAAAGAGATAGAAATATGGGGGTGGATTTGATAAAGGAGATGTCAATCATAATTGCTTTTAGTACCTATTAGCAAAGGAAACACTGGATGTTAAACAGTTGAGTCTGTATGTATCTTTTCATTCTGAAGATTGCAGCTGAGAATTAGGCTATGATTCACAAATTTATAGGTTTTTTAAAAAATAATAGGTTAACAAAACGGGGCTAATGATTTGTTAATTCAAGAATGCTTCTGATGTGAATGAAGCTAAGAGGTGAATTTGGAGAAAGAGCATTGTGTAAATCTTCTTTGAATGTCCTTCATAGTGTGAATTTCAATTCCTGGAGTCGGAGTGCTAAAATCAAACCACCCATCATCTCTCACAATGGTGGGATTCAGGAGGAAAACTCTGAAGATGTGAATTATTACTCTCAAGCAGATTCAAGGAGAACAAGGCTATCCATACAGAGAGAGTGAAAAAAGTCAAGGTGGTAACCACAACCAAGTGATCAAAGCCCCTTTTCTACATATTTTGCAATATATGTAAAACAAATGGGCAAGATTTAAATGGATTGTTGTGGTAAGCCAACTTCTCTGTGGACACTCCTGCAAGAGAAGATGATCTTCTAACTATGTACTAGGCCAGAGGTCCCCAATCCCTGGTCTGTGGACTGGCACCAGTCCGAGGCATGCCAGCAGCTGGTCTGCGCAAAGAAGGGAAGCCCCATCTGTGGAATGTAGACAGCACACAAAACCATGCCCCCTCCGATCGCGGAAAATCGTTTCTCCATGGAACCATTCCCTGGTGCCCAAAAGGTTGGTGGCTGCTGTACTAGGCCATATAGAACTTTAATAGCTGAAGCTTGACAGTTTAAATTATATTTTGAAACAGACCAATTCATTGCACCTGATTCAAGAAGTCTGCAATATGTGCCATGTGCCCAGTTCCATTTTGATTGCTGTTTTGATCAACTGAATCAAAACCTTCTTCGGAGGTAGCTCCATGAAGCAGAAGCAGAAGGAGGCGGCGGAACCCAAATATGTTACTACTTGGAAGACACACTAACAGGGCTGTAGGATAGTTAGCAAGTAAAAATCCCAAAGCAGTCCATGACAATCCATGACAACATTGGTGTACAGCCACCAACACACAGAAAAAAAAAAACCCTGCATGGGCCTGCCCTGTTTGTGAGGTCATCAAGAGTTGCTTAGATGATGATGATGTGGTGTAGTCTTGAAATGTAGTGTTCCTCATTTGCTGTGGAACAGGTTTATTTTCCCAATTTAATTCAACCCCTTGAGCAGCCTTGGAGAGCTACGGTATTTATCCTCTGATCCTTCTGAGAGATGTCAGACATTTTGGAAGCTGCTTCTAGCGATTCTTCTCCTAGTGAGATTCTCACCGTGTTCTCTTCAGCAAGATTTGCTGGGATGAAAGGAACGAGATGACAAGAATTTCAGCTGAGTTCTTTCCATTTTTCTTAAAAACAAGTTTTATTGGTTTTTTTCTTTTCTCCTCTCCCACCTTCACCCACATCTTTCTTTCTTTCTTTTCTTTCTTTCTTTTTTTTTTTGAACAGAGTGTTGGTCATTTCTTATCTTATACAAGTAGTCAAATTCAAATATATTTTACTCAATTACAATTTTTGTCAATATCGTCTTCCCCCTTTCCTTTTTTTTTGAATATACCTCAATATTTCTATACTTGCATACATAAACACCTTATGTATTTATCCCTAAATTCTTTTCATTTATCCCTAAATTCTAACTTTACTATTTGTGCATATTTATCCTCTTTCATTCTTAGACAATTCATTCTTTTTCTTAGTATATTTTTTTATTCAGAGCTGCCTTCCTTCCATTTCATCTTTTTTTTTATACAGCAATCTTTCTCCTCAAACCTAACCTCTCCCTCTTCCCCTTCCAACTTACTTTCCCCACCTTCTTCTTCTCTTCTCTACTTCCCCTCCCCTTCTCCTTCTCCTCTCTCTTCCCCCCTGTCTTACCTTCTCTCCTACTCTGCTTTCCTTTCCCTTCCTTCCTCCCTACTCTTCCATCCCTCTCTCTCCTTCCTCCTCCCTTCCAATTCCTTCATCTCTCTCTATTGCTGTATTCATTTTCAATTTAATGTTTTCCATTGTGGAATTCAGGCAACCCCGATCCCTCATCTTTTTAAGATGAGCTCTTTCCATTTTGAACCAGTTATAATCTCATGGCCATTAGCTGGAGACTTTTTTTTTATTTTGTTCCCAACAGCCTTCCTGTCATGTGGTAAAGTGCCTGGTTTCTTTGCTTGTATTGGAAAAGTTTGATGCTGTCTCTTTACATAGCAATCCTCTGAATTTTTTATCATTCTGGGAACTAAATCTTTGACCAGATAAGGCACAGGCTGTTCTTGGTCTGACATGATTGCCTGCTTCGTTTTTCAATGATTTTAGGCTACAAATCTATTCATGCCTCCATCAGAGTAAGTCCCACTAAGCCCAGGTGACTCTTTCAATTCAATAGATATTGTGTGGCGTCACACACTAAGCTGCATTTGATAGTTTACCAGGAAAGCAACTGAATTGTACTTAAAACTTGAAATAAACAAAACTTGCTCGCTTAGCGAATCAAGTCCTCCAATTTCTTCTAAAAAAATTATCCCACTTCTAAAAAGGCAAAGATGGAAAAAGTGTGGCAGTACAAAGAAAACCCTATCCTCTCTTTTTTAGCACTTGCTAGCTTTTATGAAAAGTAAATGACAGCCTCACCTCCACCTCCAACCCACACACATAATGTCTGATTTTACTTCAAAGAAAAGGTTTTCTTCCCTCACCTCTCTGGTGCTTGTGGGAAACCAATTGATAGGTATTTATATCTGGAAATTGCAGCCTCTGGACTCTCGGCACCGTGGAAACAAAATTCTGCCAGTTTTCATTACAGTCCTTCAAAGTTTGACAGAGGTTAGCCAACAAAAGAAATAGAAAAGGCAGACAGCTTCAATAGACTTTTCTATTCTGTAATGATATATGCATTTTAAGTCCTTCTTTTTCTCCCTCCCTCCCTCCCTCCCTTCTTACCTACCTTCTTTCCTCATTTACCTTCCTTCCTTCCTTCCTTCCTTCCTTCCTTCCTTCCTTCCTTCCTCCTTTATCTCCTCCATCCCTTCCTTACTTCCTTTCCATACTATTAAAAGAAGCAACATTTTTAAAATTCTTTTTATATCATTGAATGAAAGAATGTTATTGCCTTTTCTTTGCACAAATAAGCATTTATCCCTTTAAGAATAAGCAATGCAGCAGGTGGCTGCATTATTCTATTGTCTTGTCTTTCAAGTGGCAGAAGAATATGTTGACATAAACTGTGCTTATTGTAGATTCCTATTGTGCCTGAGAAACAAGGTACTGTCGTTACTGATTTAATGTGGGATAATTTCAGGAACACGATTGGGGGATTTTCCCAGCTTCTTTTCACTTCCCACTATTCCTTGGTGGTCGTTGGTGGGAAAACAAGCACAATTGCTCCCTAATGTGGGATGGCATGTGAGGGTATGCTTTATGGGGTCCTTGGTGTTCTCCGACCTTGGTGGGTTTCTTGTAGATGTTTCATTAACAAACTGGGTAACTTCATCAGCGTGGGTATGCTTGGAATTGTCATTTAGCAGCTTCTCAAAGCTGACTAAAATATTGTTGAAACTAGATGATTTGAACCAGGGGTGGGTTCCACTTACCTTTGCTACCGGTTCGCAATGGGAGCACTTGTGCGCGCTCGTTTCACTCATGCACGGCGCTTCTGCGCATTGGCAGAAGCTTCTGTGCATGTGCAGAGCATCTGTGATGATGTCCAAGCGGGTGGGCGGAGTGTCACGCCACCGTTACTACCGGTTCACAAGATCCGGACCGAACCGGTAGCAACCCACCACTGATTTCAACAAGATTTTCTGGATTGGGTACTTCTTCATTTGGGACTGGATGTGCAATCTGAGGTTGTTTTTTTTCTGGATATGCAGCTCCTGGTTGAAGAGCAGGTGGCAACTGTGTCTAGGAAGGCCTTTGCACAGATTGGTCCCAGTCAGCTGCATTCATTCCTGGACCAAGAGGTTTTTATAATTTGCTTTGATTCATAAGTTTATCAGTCGTAAGTGGGATGACTGGCTCACATAACATTTTTCAGCACTGCCATAACTTTGAAAAGTCGTTAAATGAATGATTGTAAGTCAAGGACTACCTGCACATTTATTTCTTCCTCATCCCTAAACCCCAAATGAAATCTTTAGTTTTACACATGCAAGAGAGCTGCACGAATTCCTATATCATTTCAGATGGTTACATTTCCATAAATGTTGAGAAGCTTTGGCGTAATCGAAGGCCACTGTGATTTTATGCTGGTTAAATGTTACTTTGGCATTCACATTTTAATCTTCAGACCTTCCCGCCCTGTTGCAGGGAGACTGTGGAAGCCAACGAAAAGTCAGGTTAGAAATGAAGTAGAAATAAATTCTTCTATAGGGTTCAGGCTCACTCAGCATGGAAGGCCACTTAGTAAAATGTCTGGCTAGAAAATAAATTCAAAGGCCTTGGTAGATTCAGCAGACGATTATCTTAAAAGCGGCAGATGACTAACAGTGTTAATTCTGCAAGGCTCAGTTGTGAGCCTTTCACTGATGTAATTGCCTTGCGGGATTTTGAAGCCTTCCCCCACCCTTTGCCACCAAAAAAGATTTTTTTTTTAAAAAAAAAGAGTATTCCTAACCTCTACCTTGTTTGCTTCATTTTAAGATAGTTAGAAGCTAAAATTGTTGAAGTTGGAGATCTCCAGGAATTGAGAATCTACAAAACCTCTCTCACACCAGGCTGCATCGGCAACCATTTGAACACGTAGATTAGGAAAGCAATATTTATTCCATCGGCTCTGTCTGTTTCCCTTCTCTCCCTTTTCTCTTTTTGTCTCTAGGTTAAGTGAAACAGGGACGAAAACCAAAGGCAGAACTGATGTACTTTTATATAGTACAAGAACAGCAGATTCCAGTAGCAGACATATTTAGAGTTACAACAGCAAAGTTGTAACTCTAAACAGCATTGAAATACGTGACATATGGCCATTTTCCCACACTTACAATCCTTGTAGCATCACTGTGGTCACATGATCAAATTTTGGGTGCTTGGCAACTGACAGGTATTTATGACAGTTGCAGTGCCCTTTTGTGACCATCTGACAAGCAAAGTCAATGGGGCAACTGGATTCACTTAACAACCATGTTACTAATTTAACAACTGCAGTGACTCACCTAACATTTGTGGCAAGAAGGTCATAAGATGGGGCAAAACTCACTTAACAACTGTCTTGCTTAGCAACAGACATTTTGGGCCCAATTGTGGTCATAGGTTAAGGACTACCCGTATCAGAAATCAGTGGCCCCCTTGAATAAACTCTTTGCTATGTACCTCTCACTATTTTTTTACACATCATTGGGACATTATCACCACCACCTTCAAGAAACTAGGAGATAAGGCCATTGCAAGAGCCTTTCCTTCTTGCTGAGTTGAAGTACTATCCATCTCTCCTTGAGCCGATGGAAAACTTTCATGAAATCTGCCAGTTAACTACAACATAAATTGTTCCTTTCGTACTATTTTTGATTCCATTGCTCTCAGTGTTGTGCGCCACCCAGAGTTTCATAGAGTTGGGCGATCCATTAAATTTCATTAATCCATCTGCTGTCCCTTTGCCGGTCCCTATCTTGCCTCTACCCTCATCCCAACCCATGATTAAGGAGCAAAACAATTGCACAGTTTTTAGTCTGTGAATCCCAATTTGAGAAGGCAGTTTATAGAGAATAACAGCATTCCAGTTGCAGGCATGTAATATTTAGATTTATTGATGGCACAAACATGCAGTCAAAAGTCTTATTAGTAGATATGAAGATATGATTCAGGATTTTCCCCTAAGAACTATTAGCCCTAATAGAAGTAGGTTCTTGCTTTGGAGAAACTGAGTAGCTTTTTCGTCATCTTATAAAACTAGAAATCAGCCTTACCTAATGCAAATGATCAACAAGAAAGCTGAAGCCAGGTTTCTTCCCCAAAAATGGCTTCTAGATGCAATACATAGATAAGAAGTCCTTTGTTTTAACTAGAGTGCTTTAAGGCATTCTAAATGAATGAATTTCACGATCTTCTTCCTCTTCCCCCTTTTAAAATCTTAGCCTCCCATTGCTGATAATAGTGTTTTCGTTTGAAAATGCATGCTCCACTTTTTTTAAAAAGTGTATGCCCCAAATAAATAATAAATGGATGAAGTCATGTAGAAGGAATGAAAAATCAGGTTTAAGCAAGCTTCATTAAAACTTATATCGGAAGGATTCTCTTTGAGCCATCCCAAAAGCCTGTTTGTGCTGAGTTATGATTTTGAAAAGGAGGGAGGGCTTTAACAGAGTCTCCAAAATCTTTTTCTATATTTTGCAATTATGATGGGGATCACAAGTACCCAGAGGTTGAAAAAACGCTGTTGAGTAAATGTGATGGGCGCACTGGCACACCGTTCTCCTCCGTGATCCTCTTTAGCTTGTAGTTTTTATTCCTTCTCCTTCATGAGTTCCCCCCAGTCTCTAACTACCCCTGAGGTTGATGTCTCGCAATAAGCGAGGGAGGACCCCTTGGAGGGAAGAGCTGAGGATTTTGTTCAGTATCTGTATGACAAAATCATTCAGATTTGGGAAGATCTGGACTCCGACTGGGTAGATCCAGCGGAGATGATGGAGGCAGATCCTGAGAATGTTATCTGGGATGAGTTTGATCCTGTGACCCCTGAGGACATGGACAGGATTCTGGGTAGACTGAATGCGACCACATGTTTGTTGGACCTGTGTCCCTCCTGGTTAGTGCTGGCTTCCCGGGAGGTGACGCGAGGCTGGCTCCAGGGGATTATAAATGCTTCATTGGGCGAGGGTGTCTTTCCCGCTGCCTTGAAAGAAGCGGTGGTGAGACCTCTTCTCAAGAAGCCTTCCCTGGACCCGGCAGCATTGGCTTAGGACCTGGTTATTTACGGGACCACCTGCTATCACCAATAGCCTCCCACCGACCAGTATGCTCCCATAGAGAGGGGCTCCTCCGGGTGCCGTCGGCCAAACAATGTCGACTGGTGGCCCCCAGGGGGAGAGCCTTCTCTGTGGGGGCACCTACTATCTGGAACGAGCTCTCCCCGGAGATACAGAGGATCCCGGATCTGTGTACCTTCCGTCGCGCGCTCAAGACATTCTTATTTCATCAAGCTGGCCTGACCAAAGTCTTCCCCCTTTTTAAATGGAAATTTTAAATTTGTTTTTAAATTATTGGGGTTTTAAATTTGTTCAGCCAAATTATTTAATTCGTTTTATTTTATTTTAAATTTTGTATTTATTGTATTTTGTATTTATATGTTTTATTCTATGACTGTTCACCGCCCTGAGTCCTTCGGTAGTAGGGAGGTATACAAATTCAATAAAATAAATAAATAAAATAAAAATAAATAAGTAGTCCCCGACAGAGGTGGGTTTCAGCAGAGAATCGGTAGCAGAAATTTTGAGTAGTTCGGAGAACCGGTAAATACCACTTCTGACTGGCCCTGCCCCCATCTATTCTCTGCCTCCCAAGTCCCAGCTAATCAGGAGGAAATGGGAATTTTGCAGTATCCTTCCCCTGGATTGGGATTGGAATGGAGATTTTACAGTATCCTTCCCCTGCCACGCCCACCAAGCCACGCCCACCAAGTCACACCCGCAATGCCTACCAAGCCACACCCACAGAACTGGTAGTAAAAAATTTTGAAACCCACCACTGGTCCCCAATTTACAACAATTGAGCCCAAACTTTCCAGCTACCAAGCAAGACAGTTGTCAGGTGAGTTTTGCCCCATGTTGCGACCGTTTTTGCCACAGTTGTTAAGTGAATCACTGCCTTGGTTAAGTTGCTAACATGATAGTTAGGTGAACCTGGCTTCCCCACTGACTTTGTCAGAAGGACACGAAAGGGATCACACGACCCTGAGACACTGAAATCGCCATAAATGTGAGTCAGTTGTCAAGAGTCTGAATCTTGATCATGTGACCAGGGAGATGCTGCAACCGCTATAAGTGTGAAAAATAGTTGTAAGTCAATTTTTTCCGTGCTGTTGTAACTTTGAATGGTCTCTATAAATGAATGGTTGTTAGTGAAGGGCTACCTGTATAAAACAGCTATGTTTCAGAAGTTATGTGGGGGACTGGGTGGCTAAAGTGGCTAAGACACTGAGCTTGTCTATCAGAAAGGTCAGTAGTTTAGCGGTTCAAATCCCTAGTACAGGTCTCCTGCCTGAGCAGGACCTCCAAGGTCCTTTCCAACTCTGTTACTGTTATGCCAGAAATTTGGCCCTTGTTTGGCTCTGATTAAATATGTGCTGGCTATTTGGAATGTTATTAAGAAAAAAAACCCAGTGAAGTTCCATTTAGAATGCCTAATGTCAACAGTTGTTCTTTTGCTTTTATGAAGTTCAGGGCTGATAACAACAATTGTTTTTCATGAAATAAATGACTGGAATGGAAGATACTAGACCAGGGGTGTCAAACTTGTGGGCCGCAGGCCAGATGCGTCACGTACTGGCCACGCCTACCCCCAGTTTAGCGAAGGGGGGGGAAGTCTCAATATGTTACGTGATGACAAAGTGACGCTGTGGGTTTAACACCCCTGTACTAGGCTGTCTGCCAAATGTGCTCCTCTTCCAATTTTCCAGAGAACCACAAATCTGTACGACAGAAAGAAGGGTTTTCTACAAGCCAAGTTTAGTCGCCCTGCTCCATAACCTTTGTTTCTATCATTAGTTCTATCTTTCTCTTTCGTTTTTTGCAAGTTAAGGGAAAAAATGTTTGTTTCCAAGTCAAATGTGCTGCTGATATCCATTTCATGATCTCACAAAAGGACTCAGCCCTTGACATGTAAGGGCTGTTGGTTCTTCAAAGGGCTTTTTAATTGAACTAAAATAAACTAATTTATTTACAACAATTAAATATATAAACTTCTCAAAGAAAACCTTGCTCCTCCTGCTTCTCTTCTTTCTGGTTTCTTGCTAGGCATATAACATATTGCCTGTTATTCATTGATTACGATCACATTTCAATACTGGAGCCATTTCCCAGATTAAAAAGATGGTACATTGGTGTACTTCTGACATCTTTACTGTCAGCGTTCACTGCTTTATTCTTTATCCTTCCTCCCCCTTTGTAATAATAATGGTCATCGCCATCACCACCATCATCACAACAATAGCAAATGTATTTCACCCTTCAACTTGGAATGAATGCTCACCCCACCATGACAAAATGTAACCAAAAAAAGAGAACATTTAAAAATGTGATTAAAATATTTCAGGTTCATATATGTCAACTGTGACCTAATTCTTTTAATTCAATCTGACCAGGGCTGAACTTGAGCATTTCTGCATTAAAAAGCGTCTGTTCTATTCCCAATGTTTGATCTCATCCACTATAACTATAGAGATATAATAACAACCAATGCAACACAGTATAAATATTGTATATTATCAAGATTCAAAATAAATGGTAGAGAAATCACTAGTTTTTTCCTCCTTAACAGGGGTGTCAAAACTGGCGGCCTGCAGGCCAGATGTGTCATGCGCAAGCCACGCCCACCCTAGCTCCGCGAATGGGAAAAATGTCGCGAAGCGTCACATACGGCAATGTGACACCGCAGGTTTGACACCCATGCTCTATAAAATATGCTTTACATACTATATGTGACCTTAACATTATTGTATGCATACTTACTGCACATGGTGCAGTACAAAATGAATGACTCATTTGACAAGAATCTCATCCTTGGTAGACTCAAAGGCCACTACCATAAAAAAAACATCAGTGAAAGGTAAATGAACAGTGGTGCTTTAAACCAGAGTTCCCCAACCTTTCCTGCTTTGTGGACCGGCGGGGTGGGGTGGAGAGGAGGTGGTTCTGCATGAGCGGTCATGAGCAAGCATGCAAGTCTGTACACAGCTCCATTTGCACGAATTGGGCTCACCCACTGCTTGTGAAGTGGGGATGTGCATGCATAGGCACACTTGCCTGTTGCTTCCACAGCCCGATTTCAAATGGCTCATGGCCCAGTAGTGGGCCACATCCTGGGAATGGGGACGCCTGCTCTAAACTTTTGGCAGATGGTATTAAACTTGCTGTATGCTGGACAAAGAGGACAGAGTAAACTTCGTTGAATCTTTCTCCTGGAAGTAAGCAATGCCATTCTTAAATGTTATTCTGAAAACCATGAAGCAACTTTTTGAGGGACATGGTGGAGTTGTGTCAGAAAACATTAAAAATAATCTCTTCTTCTGCTAAATTCAAGTCGATTAAACAAAGTGAAGGAGTTCCAGTAAATAACTAAGATAAACAGCTTATGCCCCTAGACATTAGGAACCATTCAGTGAGATTTGGCTGGCTTACATGTTGGTTGCGTCCCAAAGTAGAGCATTACACATACTCTGACTTTGGGTGGACATATTTTCTATTATTGTTATTATTTTTAGATGGGGAGGATCACATCCTTTTACCTATTCGTACACAATTTTGCTTTTTTCACAGGCTACTTCCAAATGTTTGCCAGCTATGTTCATTGACTGACCATTCCATTTAGCCATTTTGGATACAGTATATTGGCTTGTGTCTTGAAGTGAAGTTGACAAGACTCCTATTTCCCCCTTTTAGACTGAGTGACAGGCCACAGATACCATGTGGTGAACCAGCAGGGAGTTCTCTGATGCTCTATGCCTGGGGGGCCCCAACCCTTGGGCTGCGGACTGGCATTAGTCCATGGCCTGCCAGGAACCAGATCCCGCAAGCGAGCAAGGCGCCATCCACATACTTGAAGTTCCAATTAAACTGATTTATTACTAATCATGCTTATGCACAAGAATCTACTCAACTAACAATTAGCATTATCTTGGTGTTAGATAAGAGTCAAAAGAATTCAAGAAGGATTGTTTTTATGGCTATGTAGAGACTCTAGGCTGATTCTTCTTTTTACTTCGCCTCTGTGTTCTGCCATTCCTCCTACATATGAAATCTCAGAAATCATGATGAGAGGAGGAGAGGGGAAGGAAAAATTAAATAAAATAATAAATCAGAACATTAAAAGCATAATAAATTAATCTTAATTTTCAAAATTCATAGCAGTGTCACCATAAGATTAAAACAACATATGTCTTATGAAAATTGCTGCAGATAAAAGAAAATTACAAATTTATCAGTGAAGGTAGGGCTTTGATCTGACAGTAAGTTGTGAATGATCTCTTTCTGCGTGTCTCATGACATATTTGGATTTTTCTTAAGCGAGGTAAGGAGGCACATGCACATGTATATCTGATATAGTAAAAAATTTAAAATGGAAATGGACTGGTCACATAGCAAGAAGAACTAATGGCAAGTGGACTAAGTCATAGAATGGATCCCACTTGATAAAAAGTCTCCACAAAAGAGATCTAAAACAAGATGGATCGATGACATCAGCAAGTATTGCAGGCTCAATTAGCAAAAGAAAGCTCAGGACCATATTGTTTGGAAACATACAGTAGAGGCCTTCATCCTGCAGTGGATAGACAATGGCTAAGATGTTGATGATATAACAGCTGCAAGAATAATATATGCACAAAATTGGAAAAATAATAATATACCAATGGAAGAAGATTTGATTAGAAAAGTTATGGAGTGCGCAGAGATGGACAAGCTCACAAAAGAAATACAAGAAAAGGAAGAAACAGAATACTACATGGCAAGGGTGGGTTCTACTTACCTTTACTACCGGTTCGCAATGGGGCTGTGCTCGCTTTCTTTCTTCGCTCGCGGGTATGCGCACTCTTCTGCGCAAGCACAGAAGCTTCTGAGCATGCGCAGAAGCGTTTTGATGACGTCAGGGTCGGTGGGTGGAGCCGCCTGCCAGTTTTACTACCGGTTCAATAGAACCGGTGTGAACTGGGGGCAACCCACCACTGCTACATGGAATGGGAGGAATGGTATGAATGGTTAGAGGAGAGGTCTAAAGGGCAAGGAAAGAGTAAATGAGGAAGATATAGGAGTTGAAATGTAGTAACAAACAAGTGGAAATGGAACGGACACAGAATGTATGATTGAAATTGAGTACATTGTTATCCTTATGTATATAAATCAATATTAGAATCATATGTATAAATGGTAAATTGAAGTAAGGGAGAAAAATAGATATGTAAGAAATGTTTACTGATGCAAAAATGTTGAAAAGAAGAAAATTGTAAAAATTTCTTTTTTTGTTAAAATAAAACTGTTCAATAAAAATTATTTTTTAAAAAAAGACTGGATATGTAGCTTGTATAAATCAGTTCTGATTTTTTCTGACTAGTTTCTGGTAACCATTTCTGACTGAATATCCTAATCAAGGAGCTACCAGCTCAGAACAATCATGCTAACAGTAAACAATAGCTATCAAGAACTCACCCACCCACGCTGACAGGTCAAGTCATTAGTACATAAAAAGAGAGCAAAATCTACTCCCTTCTAGCACTGATGATGTTATCTAGTTGGGTGATGAAACATAACATAACAGAGTTGGAAGGGACCTTGGAGATCTAGAAACATCTGCAAGAAAGTGACCAAGCTCAAAGAACATCAAGGACCTCACTATTTCTGACTTGGAACCCTTATAGGTTCCGTAATTGATTATAGCATCTAAGTCCATTTTCCATGCCATGTTGTAAATCCTTTGATGGATTTTGGCTTTAGCTCTCTCTAAAGGGGTAGCAGAGAGAAGAGAAACATGACAAAATATCCTGGACTAGCTAAGATTCTTGCTTTCCATCTTGATAAAATAACTAGGGAGAAGTAATGGGGCCCTGGAGATCTTATAAGCAGCATTTAGTCTCTATTAATATTTTCCCAATACGCTACAAGAATTCCCTACACTTCTTGGCAACCTTGGTTTGTGATGATTGTGTATCTTTTACAGCAACATTAAATGGTGGCTTTCTATAGATCAGACAGTTGTCCATGTGTTAGAAACCAATTAATTGCTCAGAGAAAGCTTTGTAAAAATTGTTTTTCTGTTCTCAAAAGTTGTTTGAGATCAGGATACAAAGGCCCCATTGAGCACAACCTCTGAGACTCCCAACATTACATCCAGGGAATTTGCAGTACAACCCTGCAGAGTAAGCCCCTCTTGGGCCATGCTTCCTACAGCAGCATTAAATCAGAAGTACAAATTCAATCCAGAAAGGAAGGCTCATTTTTCTTGGCATTTCATCTCATAATATTCCATGGATAGTCCATTATGGTGGGTTCTCCATCAATCTATTAAATGTCCAAGGAGATAGGTTTTTAGCTCAAAGGAAGATGACGTCCTATGCCAAAGGGGCCCATGAGACAATGGAGGAGATCTGGGAGATCTCCATCCTACATTTGTCTGCCCTCACCACTGCTCTACCAACCTATCACTGGTCTATTTTTGAATATAGAATCAGTGATTAGTGATCTTGTCACTTAACAAATAACTTGCAGTACCAAAAGAATTCAGAATTCAGAAGTAGCCCAAGAGTCAAACATGATAGTATCTTTTGCAGGCAGTTTGAAAACTAGCTGAAACTTCCAACCATAGTTGGCCAAGCTCACCCCAGAAAACATTAAGGACACTGATTGGTATTTCCCAGGCAGGGAGGAGAAATTACATCTAGGAGTCCGCCAATTACTGCCTTTAAACTGATCTGTATTAAAATTGTAAGGACAGCACCAATCTCCAGCACCAGGCTAGTGGCTGAGATACAATAGAGTTCAAGCAGCTCTGTCAGTGGTTTTTTTCTGTTGACTCAAGGTTTGGAGAAATGCATGTTTCCAGAACTGTGAGCAAGTGTGAGCAGTTAAAAGATATAAAATAGGCTTAAGCAAAATAATAATAAGGGGATACAGAAGATGGTCATAGCAAATAAGATTAGAAACATACATACTGCTCCTTCTTTCCTTCTTTCCTTCCTTCCTTTCGTCCCTCCGTCCTTCTTTCCTCTCCCTCCCTCCTTCCCTCCCTTCACACACACACACACACATACATACATACACAAACTTACTTTACAATATTTTGAATGTAGATGAAATAATATTCAAATGAACAAGAGTAGAGTTAGAACAAGCTATAGGGTCCATAGAGAGCAGTGGTGGTGAATGGCTTCTATAACTTTCTGACAAAATTATCTGCTACAGTGTCCTACCTGTCAATGACTACTTCAGCTTCAACCGCAACAATACACAAGCACACAATAGATACAAACTTAAAGTGAACCGCTCCAAACTCAATTGCAGAACATATGACTTCAGCAACAGAGTGATCAAGATCTGGAATGCACTATCTGACTCTGTGGTTTCATCCCAAAACCTCCAAAATTTTAACCTACAACTGGCTACTGTTGACCTCACCCCATTCCTAAGAGGTCTGTAAGGGGCATGCATAAGGGCACCGAATGCCTATCATCCCTTTTCTAATGTTCCCTTTATTTGTATTCATTTTATGTATTCAATCCATGCTTATATTTATATATATAAATATATATATAAATCACCAACATCCTCTGCACCAGCAAGCCACCCAAAAGTAACTTACCCAAAGAGGAACAGACAGCACTACTTAACCTGAAAGAAGACACCAGCATAATAATCCTACCAGCAGACAAGGGCAATGCCACGGTGGTTATGAACTCATCTGACTACCAAACCAAATTAAACAACCTACTCCAAGACTCCATATACAAACCCCTAAACACAGACCCCACCACCTACCTGGAAAAAACCACCAGATCCAAAATAAAAGCCTCCCCCATCAGCGAAGAGATTCAGCAAAGAATCATACCCAGAGAGAAATCATCCAGATGCCCTAAGCTTTATGGTCTCCCCAAGATACACAAAGAAGGAACCCCACTTAGACCCATAGTCAGCTCCATAGGCTCACCTCTACAAAACCTAGCCAAATTTCTCGCCAAACAACTACAGCCCTATGCAGAATCCATCACCTCATACGTAAAAAACTCATTCCAGTTCATAGACATCATAAAGCAACAAAACTTACAGCCCAGTGACCTACTCGTGAGCTTTGATGTCATATCCCTCTTCACCCAAGTACCAATCAAAGAAGCCTTGACAGTTATCCAAAACAAATATAACCCCCCCAAGCACATCTTAGATCTGACCAACCACTGCCTATCCAACACATACTTCATCTATAATGGACAGAAATACAAACAAACAGAAGGAGCACCCATGGGATCACCCCCTCACCTGTCATTGCCAACCTCTATATGGAATACTTTGAAACCCAAGCTCTAGAAAAATCTGATCATAAACCCAAACTCTGGCTCAGATATGTGGACGACACCTTCATAATCTGGCCACATGGGAAAGAAAAACTGGACAACTTCCTCACACACCTCAACAGCCTACACCCCAAAATACAGTTCACCATGGAAACAGAAGCGAACAACCAACTTCCCTTCCTGGATGTCTTAGTCTACAGAAAATCCAATGGCTCCCTAGGACACACTATCTACCAGAAGAAAACACACACAAACCGCTATCTGCACGCACTCTCACACCACCACCCTGCCCAGATCAACTCTGTAGCCAAGACACTCATTTCCAGAACAAAACGCTTAGCTGACGAACAACACCTAAAAACCGAACTACACACCCTCACTAACGTACTAACATCCAATGGATTCCAAAGAAATAAGATCACCAACCTAATCCAAAAAGAAACCCCCACTAAAATCCAAGACACAGAACAAGAAAACGGCAAAGCCCTCCTCCCATACATAAAAGGCACCACAGACAGAATAAGCAAAATCCTCCACAAACATAACATCAAGACAGCATTCTGCACAAACCGAAAAATATCCACCATCCTAAGGAACCCCAAAGACAAAATTGAGTTAGAAAATCAAGGAGTATATGAAATCCCATGCACCACCTGCCCCACCACATACATCGGACAAACCAACAGACGAATAAGTGCACGCATAGAAGAACACAAGAACTCAGTCAGAAAAGAAGAACCAACTTCTTCCCTGGTCCAACACCTTAAAGCCACAGGACATGATATTGACTTTAAAAAGACCAGAACTATCGCCAAAGCTGAACACTTTAACAACAGAATAATCAGAGAAGCCATCGAGATAGAAAAACGCCCACACAGCATGAACAAACGAGACGATACCTCCCGCCTACCAGCCATTTGGAAACCCGCCCTTATTGACAAACGGGTCCCTAACACGGCGAATGACACCAGACCCACACTCACGAGAGCCACACAGGATGTCACCACCACACATCCACGCAGAAAGCAGACTCAAACCCACACTGATAATGAGCCACGACCAAGGACCAGAAGCCAGACTGCAGCTGCATCATTAGCCACTTTAAACCTCTCCAATCCATACATGAAGCAGACTGACACCCACCATGAAGAGCTCGCACGGCCACAAACACAAAGCCAAACAACAACAACGCAGCTCACCAGCTCAAATCCCCCTGCAACTCAGACTAAGCTGAGCACAACCAAGCCTCCACCCAAACAGAACACACCCCCAGCCAATCAGAGCACAACCAACCCCCCATCCAATCAGAGCACAGCCGAGCCCCTAACCAATCAGAACACACCTCCACCCAATCAGAACACAGCCAAGTTCCCACCCAATCAGCTCACACCCCCACTAGCAGTTAAAAGGAAGAGACAGCTGCAATCTCACATTGCTCCTGGAAGCACGAAGCCGAGAACACCAGCCTAAAGATGACGAATGAGACTTCGTCGAAACGTCGCCAAGACACTTCCAATTTTACGTGGGAGAAGACCCGAATAACCAAAGACCTACATACAAACACCCGCGAAAACCTGAGAAAACATATATATATATATATATATATATATATATATATATATATATATATATATATATATATATATATATATATATATATATTATCTAATACATACTTGACAAATAAATAAAAATAAATAAAAAATAACTTGGAAAAGTAGCATGTATTGGGCTTCAAACAATGCAGAAATGACCAGGGGGGAGGGATTCCCTCCCTTTTTAGTAGTGTAAGAAGTTTTTACTTTTGACACGAAATATGATTTCTTGTATATTGCATGGGGGGAAATCCTTAATATTTTTTCAGGACAGAAACTAGTCCTTAGAACAGGTTTAATGCTGCTGAGCAGCCATTTTTCTAATCTTGGCTAAATCATGAACTCATTAGGGGGTCTCACAAGTGCAAAGTGAGGACTTCTGTATCGATCTACCTTGCTGAGAGATGGTAAAGATTGCTGAGGTAAATTATGTGAAGTGCTCTGAATACGATACACTTCATAAACAAGATTTATCCTTTCTCTAAGATGGAGATCTATATTCCTTTAGTTCTTTAAGATGGGAAAGAGATCTGTTCAAAAAAACATGATACCTGTAGTCCTCATTTAAGGGCTGCCTCATTTTGCGAATTATCACTTATGATAAAAAAGCCATTTTGCGACCATTGCCCCATTTATGACCTTTGCAGCTCTGTAAAGCAAATGAAAGCTGAAGATTATGGGCACAGTTACAGTTTCACTCGGTGATCTCATCACTCGGCAATCAAGTTTCCGGTCCCAATTGTGGTTGCTAAACAAGAAATAGCTGTACTTAACAGTGGAGCACATATAAACAAGGTAAAACAAGACTGGGTTGCAAATGTATTAAAGAACATTCAAACAAATTCCATATATTTTGTGGTGACTTTAAAGTATAAATGTTTCGTGTCAGATCTGCATCTTAAACATCCATGTACCAGACAGGAGGGTAACATCTGAGCAGTGGGCATCGTATTGTTGTTGCCGCAATAACTGCATATGGTACTAGTTTTGCTAGTCTCAATATTTAACAACATTTCTAATGTTGCAACTCTGCCATCTGCAGGCACACCCACAATATTAGCATAATGGGAAGAATTATGGCCCCCATTCTAACTTCTGGATTAGTAAAATGTTTTATATCAGACTAAAGTCTTTAGTCTGAGAAGGGCAATCACCAAAATGGATCAGAGATAATGGGAGGAGGCTTTCTAAACAGAATATTAATGTTTATATGCTCATTATAATATCAGGTGATAGATATTATGAGTAATCAGCTTTCAAAAAATTCTTGGATGTGTGATTGTTTTTATTGTACAGAGAAGAAGTCTCCAAACTTGGCAACTTTAAGGAATAACATTCACTAGGGAAGAAGAAAACAACACCCACCCAAAATCACTGGCAGGTCATGCTACTATATACTGTATAAGCAGGGAGCAAACTCCACACTCACAGCACTGATGCTGTTACCTTGTTGGGTAATAAAATATCTGCAAGCAAACAACTAAACTCAGAGAGCACCAAGAACTTCGTAGTTCAACTCTGAGCTACATATATTCTCCTTTATTAGATATATAAATATAGATAAATAACTCTCTTAGGATCATTCTTTAGGCAACTCATGAAGTAAACAGTAATCCCTGAAAACCTGTGCCGTGATAAATAAGTTAATCTTTAAAGTGCCACAAGTTTCTTTATTTTGCACCAAAAAACACAGCAAAATGGCTTGTGCTACTAAATTGAAACTGAAGCTGTGCCCACAGAAAAAAAGCAATAAATTTTCTCATGCATCTTGTTATGCAAATAGTTGATTAGTCCAGCAGAAAAGGCACACGTATAACTTTGGAAGAGCAAAAAAGATTTAAAAATCAGTTTAAATTAAAGCATGTGGGAGAAAAACCATGCATATGCTTTAAAAAAAGCAAGTAGGGGAAGCATGCAGAGCGTGTCTTATAGGATTCTTTCCAGTCCCTTAATAATAGCTCCCATCTGGGTCACATGACTGAGCAGGAAAAAGGAATGAGGTTTGGAATAGAGATGTGTACAATATTCCAAGCCGCTTTCTGACTGTCTACACCACAGGAATATACAGGTAGTTACAACCATTCATTTAGTGACCATTCAAAGTTACAACAGCCCTGAAAAAAGTGACATATGATCGTTTTTCACACTTACAACCATTGCAGCATTGCCCACGGCCGCATGACCAAAATTCAGACACTTGACAACTGACTCATATTTATGACGGTTGCAGTGTCCTGGGGTCACTTGATTAGCTTTTGTGACCTTCTGACAAGCAAAGTCAAATCCAAGATGTCTATCCAGGGTCACTTAATAACCACGTTACTAACTTCACAACTGCAGTGATTCACTTAACAACTGTGGCAAGAAAGGTCATAAAATGAATTCACTTAACAACTGTCTCACTTAGCAACAGAAATTTGGGGTTCAATTTTGGTCATAAGTTGAGGACTACTTGCATTGGAATTGGTTTTCTTTTGGGCCCCTAACTGTATCTGGTCCATTTTTAGCTCAATCTTTGTGTTCTCAGATTTTTGGCACCATCACCAACCTATCCTCCGTAAACCAAATTAATCCTATTCTGTTCAGTTTTCCAGAAAGTTATCCTGCTGTCAGACAGAGTCCTGTCCTCTTTAACTAATTCCTCTCTGGTTGGTAGAATAAAAAATATGAAGACAAGGTGGTTTCTATGTGGCTAAGTCCCTTTTCAAGGTGATAGAATATCCATCTGGATCAGAGGTGGGTTTCAGCAGCTTCTGACCAGTTCTGGAGAACTGGTAGCAGAAATTTTGAGTAGTTCAGAGAACTGGTAAATACCACATCTGACTGGCCCCGCCCCCATCTATTCTCTGACTCCCAAGTCCCAGCTGATTGGGAGGGAATGGAGATTTTACAGTATCCTTCCCCTGCTATGCCCACCAAGCCACACCCACCAAGCCACAGTAGTTTAACAGTTGTGCTTTCTACCAGAACCGTGGTGGTGCAGTGGTTAGAATGCAGTATTGCAGGCTAACTCTGCCCACAGACTGGAGTTTGATCCTAACCAGCTCAAGCCTTCCATCCTTCCAAGGTCAGTAAAATGAGGACCCAGATTGTTGGGGGCGATATGGTGACTCTGTAAACTGCACAGAAAGTGTGATAAAGCACTATGGAGTGGTATATAAATCTAAGTGCTAAGTGCTAATGATACAGTAGAGATAATCACTAGATTTGAAAGGGTGTAGAGTTTTTAGGCTGGGGAAACATAATTCTTGTGAATATGAGTGAAAATTTAAATCACAAAATCAATTGTGAAGACCCAGGGTAGGAGAGATACTCAAATATGTTTGCCAATTAACATACAACTGCATCTCTAAGGAAATCTAGTCATAAGATTTCCTAAATGCCTCTGTGACAAGAGTTAAATCTGAGCCATCAGCCTTACTATATGGAATGAGCTTACATATGATTTACTGTGCCATCAAATCAAAATCATTTTGTAGTGATCACACAGTTATCAACTTGCAGTAACCAAACAGATTTCTCTAGGACGATCTGTCACTAACCTAATCCTTCAGGTCTTTCGGTGGTCACCCCACAACACTATTACAAGATGTCTATCCATCTTGCTGCTAGTCATCATCTTCTTCCACTTTTCCCAGTCTTCTACAGAGAGCAAAATCACCTAATGTATCCAAAACATGATAATTTGAGCCTTGTCATTTTTGCTTTGAGTGAGAAGTCTGGATTGTTTTCTTTGATGGCCCATTTATTTGTTTTCTTGACTATCTGCAGTATTCCCAGGAGTCCTTTCAAACACCAACATTCAAAAGAGTCAATACTCTTTTTATCCTTGTTCTTCAAAGTCCAGGTTTCATAAAGTGTTAGAAAAATACCATTGTCTGTACCATTCTGATCTTCGTAGATATTCACAGCATCTGAATATCTTTTCCAAGGCTTTCATAGCTGTTCTACCAAGTGCCAGTTTGTCTCATTTTTTTTCACTCTGTTCCTTGACTTTTATTACTAGAGTTTAAATTCTATATATCTTTGGCTATCAAAATGATGTCTCACTCCTTTGCTAACTTGCAGCCAGTCTCTTTCATTTTGTTTTCTCCCTACTGTGGCTTCCTGACCTGTATATAGGTTTTGCATGAAGACAATGAGATGTTTAGGATTCTCATTTGTCTAAGAATATTCCACACCTTGATACGATTGGCACAATTGTAGGCTTTTCTACAATCAATGAAGCACATGTTCACTTGATGTACACTGAAGATGACATTTAATTTAGTTGTACAAGGTGCAATGACAATAAAGTAAACTAAACTAAACTTCCTTTACATATTTTGACTTTTTCAACTATCCAGTAGTGTCCACACAATGATATCTTATATTTCTTGGTCTTCTATAAAACCAGCTTGAATATCTAGCGGTTCCTTTCCATATAAGACTCTGATCTGCATTGGAAGAGCCTAAGCATTATTTTGCTAGCTTGAAAACAACATCCAATGATTAAGCAAACATGGCTTAGCACATGTCAGGGACTGGTGAGTTGTTTCTGATACACTCTACAGTTCCTTTAAAAAAATAATAATTAAAGTATCAATTCCTACATGACAAAACTTTCTGGTTTGATTGCTGGATGTATAAACACAAAATCACGGAATAATGACATCAGAGACTATAAAAGATTATGTAGTGTTTTGCTGAAGTCAAAGCACACTAGGTTTACCACATTACTATAGCAATAACATTTATATACCGCCCATAGTGCTTTCCAGCACTTTCTGGATAGTTTACAATGTCAGCCTATTGCCCCAACAATCTGGGTCCTCATTTTACTGACCTCAAAGGGATGGAAGGCTGAGTCAACCTTGAGCCCTGTCAGGATCGAATTCCAGCCTGTGGGCAGAGTTTGCCTGCAATCCTGAATTACTATGGTCAATTCAGTTGGTTGTCTATCAAAAATGGAGATCAAGTTGCTTTGGCATGACTTGTTCCAGATAAGCAATGACATGCTCCAAAAGTTAATCCTTAATTATCATTTCCAGACTTTTGTCTGCAATCACAGGAGTTTTCCCATTTCTCTTTTCCTCTTTTTTTTTTTTTTTTTTGGCAAATGGAAATATTTGCTATTCTCCAGTCCTCTGACACTATGCCCATCTTCCAGAATTTCTCAAAGCAATCTAATATCACTTAATAAACAAAACAATCATTCAGTAGATAAATTTGCAAATTCATCTATACCAAAGTCTGTCCTCCTATAAAGTATATGAAGTAAAAATTAGACAGATGCAAAACAGTGGAAATGTATCAGAAGCAGAACACATCTTTAGATTTATCCTACAATATCACTCTGTTTCTAAAGCTCAAAGAAGCGCATCAAACTTCCAAATTCAGTACCAACACTTTCCCATAGTGCCAGATTCATTTGTGGATCAGGGTATATTCTGTCACCTTATATTAGATTTCTGGCATTGTATGATCAAGGCTAATGTACCATACTAGAAATATGAATTTAAAACAATAAACCGTTTGTCATTTGGTTCATTAATCACTGTGGCTGTTTCCAAGAATAGAAATGACATTTGAAGAGATGAGAAACTATATTAGGTAGAGCAGGGCAGCCTAATTTTTGAGCTCAGCATTCATTCAGTTCATTGGTTAATACCAATTCCTGTGTCCAAGACAGGACTATTCTCCTCAGGATTTTGCTTCTGTTACTTTGAACACCATCATCAATCCAATGAATGCTTCAGTTCCCTGTTTATCCAAAGCCACTGGTGACAAAGATTTGAACCAATTGAAATATTACTCTTCACACTTCCACCTTCTACTTGTCACTTCTTATTAGCTTACCTCAGGATTAAGTCCTTCTGAGGCCACAAACCAGCAACAATTGTCCTCAATCTAAACCTTTCTCTCCCCCACTTTTTAAACTAATAATTTTTATTAAAGTTTAAAAATGCAAAGATGAAAAAATAATACAAACGATGAAAAATGTGGACTAAGCAAAACCTATTAAGATTTATCAGAAATAACAACATGTATATTTTAAATAAATCAGTTTTATATTTCTTACCTTTCCTTATAACACAGTAATTTATCACCTTCTCTAGAAATATTACAAACTATCCCTTCTTCCCATACTTTATAACTCATCTATAAACAAATATTTAAATCTTGTCTTTCAGACTTATTCAGGAAAAAATCATTAGAAAATAACACACATATATTTTAACCTTGATCAAATAAATCCACTTCGTATTCCTTCCCAATATTTTTAAGAATCGTGATCCTGAATCCCTTCAAATAATGTTTTACACAAATTAATTTCTTATCATTTTTTCTTTGTCTTTTCTCAGAAACTCCTTCACAAATTTAACACCTTTCTTTTGTAAATCCAAGGTAAGAAAGCTATCCACCTCATTCTTCTGCTTTATTAGGTTGACTCAGTCTTCCATCCTTCCGAGGTGGGTAAAATGAGGACCCAGGTTGTTGGGGGCAATAGGCTGACTCTGTAAACCGCTTAGAGAGGGCTGTAAAAGCACTATGAAGCAATATATAAGTCTAAGTGCTATTGCTATTAGTTATATGGCTCTTTTAATTATTAAGACATCAGCCAGTTTCACTTTTAAATCCAGTGTAATATCATTTTCCATATCATTCTTGGAGCCTGACATTTTTAAATCCAGCAAAACATTCTTGGGGGCTGGGAAAAAACAGCTGTCGAATACTGGATCACACTACATGATCTTCTAAATTCCCCACAGAGGTAGATACACGATTAAAAAGTGATCACCACTCCCTAATACTAAACATGACACATCTCGGGAAACCAGTAAAAACAGAAACAGCTATGCCCCATTGCTGAAAAATAACACAGAGGTACAAATTAAATGGAATGAAAGTAGTGCAAAAACAGTCACTAAATGGCTAGTAGCCCCAGATACCTTAAAAATTCATGCACACCTGTCAGACAACAAGTCTCAAAAACTATACTTAAACTTGTATAAACTGTTAATGTTTAATCTGAAATCTGCTTTTGTCAAAGAAACAAAGCCACACTCCAGTAAAATGGGAGTGTAAAATATTTTTGGGGTGTAAAATATTTTTTTTTAAAAAAGGATTTGATCAGGACTATGCACAGCTGAGAAGGTCATATCATACAGCATACAGAAAGAGCAAACATTTTCCTTCTGAGAAAAAAACCACTTTCCATGCAGAATTTAAAGGTTTGATAGAAGAAGGAGAAGTGAGAGTGAGAGGAGAGAGGAAAAGATTTGCAACAAAGGACATCTAGCAGAAACCAATTCAATCAATCAGGAAGAAGAATTCTTCCCTCTTCCAGCAAACTACTGTACCAGAAGACTAGGCAAAACTGCTAGCACTCCTGCTCAGTCCAGTACCAATTCAAGCATAGAAGGAGTATTTTAGAGGGTTGTACATGGATTCTGCTAGTAACAATAATGAGAGTGAGATCCACCTAGATCAAGCTTAAAATTGCCCCCCCCCTCAATCTCTGCAAGAAGTAACCGGATTGATGAATTGCTTATGGTGAACATGTTGATTGTGTTTTGACTGAAATAATTAAAAAGAATACCAACACCTCGGTTAGCATCCCTATTTACATGTGTAGATCAGACTGGTTATGTTCCAAAAGACTGAGGGCTGCCAATAATAATCCCAATTTATAAGAAGGACAATAAGAACAACCTACATATCAGCCTTTTGAATGTCATTTGCAAATCAGTGGTGGGATTCAAATATTTTTACTACCAGTTCTGTGGGCGTGGCTTGGTGGGCGTGGCATGGCTTGGTGGGCGTGGCTTGGTGAGTGTGGCAGGGGAAGGATACTGTAAAATCTCCATTCCCTCCCGATCAGCTGGTCTCGGGAGGCAGAGAATAGATGGGGGCAGGGCCAGTCAGAGGTGGTATTTACCGGTTCTCCGAACTACTCACAATTTCCACTACTGGTTCTCCAGAACTGGTCAGAACCTGCTGAATATCACCTCCATTGCAAATGTTATGCTAAACATTTAAATCACAAGCTCCAAGACTGGATAGAAACAGAGAGCATAATCTAAGATGAGCAGGCAGGATTCAGAGAATGGAAGTCAATGGCAGAATTTTGATAGATCTATAATTCTGGAAACAATCCTGGAGAGTAGAAGAGCACAAATTAGAGCAGGTTCCTCTATTTAAATTGGGGTGGTTTTCCACTCTACAGGCACCTGGAACATGCACCAGAATCATGTCGTGCAGAAAGCTCTTAGGTCTGCAAGTGCTACTCAGCATTTCTTTTATGCGAGCGAAGGACAATTAATCCCTGTGGCATTAAAACATTTTGAGGCCAAACCATTGACCCAAATCCTTTATGGGGCGCAAATAGGAATTTATGAGAAGAAGGATGCACTGGAAACAGTGCAAACATTTTTTTTTTTTGAGATTAATCCTCTCTGCATGCATGGAATAGCAAATGTCCAGTGAAGGCTTCAGACAGGAATACCTGCACCCCAGGTAAAGGTTTCAATATGATGATAAACTACTGGCTGAAAATCTAATTCTTCCCAGTTGGACAGACTCCTTTATTTTAATAGACAATTTTCTTTCTCCCTGGAAATAGGCCATTGAACAGATGTTGACACTATAAGGGCTTTCTATTCCATTTTTAATTTCTTTAGGCTATGACCATTCCATTCGCCACTGTAAAAATGAGGTATAACTGGTCCTGTTTTATTTATCACTTTAGATCGAACATATGCTAGCTATTTTGTTTTTAGATTATATATACTCTTCATAGTCTGTAATATTTTGGATTTACTCTTACACAGGTAATTATTGCACCATTATAGAAGTGTATGTCAAATTTTATGTGTTGTGTTATCTTCGTTATGCAAGTACTTTATCTCATCTTTGATTTTATTTTGAAGTTTGTTTGTGCGTGTGTTTGTGTGCAGAGAGAATGAGAGGGGGGGAGAGAGAGAGCCAGCAGCCAGCCAGCCAGCCAGCCAGCCAGACATTGTGGTGGCCTAGTAGTGAGAATGTTCACCCCCCACTCAGAAAGTTAAGAGTTCAGTCCTAGGGTGCAAAGAAAAAATATTGCTGTGAACTCTGTGCGGCGTCAGGAAGGGCATCCAGCCAGTAAATGCTCAGCTCCATCCAGTTGCCCCGATTCTACCCCAAATTAAAGGATTACAGGGTTGTAAAAAGGGAGAGAGACACACAGAGAGAGAGATTGAAAAGAGAAATGAATACGGAAAAACAAGGAAAGTCTTCCAAAAGATATCTGAATTCAGAAAATTTCGACTTTGAATTGGTATGCTAAAGGATGTGAATGGACAGATAGTAATTGAAAAGAAGATCAAACAAAGATGAAAGGAATATATTGAAATTTTGTACAGTACAGATGTTAGCATCCAAGATACCTTAAAATATATATCCTACTTACAAGACAGTTTTATATGTAATAAATCAGGATTCAAGTCATTATCAAGTCAGAAAACTGGAGGAATTGGTGGAACTTCTACACAAACAGGACAAGCAATAGAAGAATCATTATTCTAATCAAGCTATATCAGAAAATCTGGAGAACAACACTTCCAAACAAACAGATTGGAAGAGGTTGAATTATATATCAGTACCAAAGAAAGGAGAATTTACTGAGTGTGCAAAGCACTGTGTAATATTCTTAATTTTACATAAAAGCAAAGAATGCTCAGGTTTATACATTTCAGGCTAGAGCATTACATGGAAAGAGGTATGCAGATGTTCAATCTGGCTTTAAGAAAGGCTGAGGAATATGAGACATTGCTGCTGATGTGTGCTAGATTAGTGAGAAACATTTATTATCCAATAAACCAAAGCATGCTTTACACAATTAGGCGAAAAGAGAAGACAAAAATATTATTTTTGGTGAACCAGCACTGTGAGCACAAGTCTTAGATTTTACATTTCGTCTTTGAATTCACTTGCCTTTCTCTGAGAAGCCTATAAAACAGGCTGCAAGCCAAAAAAAAAATAAATCCTTCTGTTTACACTTTTAAGGTGATGCACCTATTATAAATGACAGCTATTAGCTGTGTTGTTAGACTGAGCATTTGCGTTTTCCAAGATTATACCTGTGCTTTTTTTTTTTAAAAAAAAGAGCCAGTTCCCTAATTAATATTGATTAATTTACATAGCAACATGCTTAGCAACAGCATACCAGCAAGCGCCAATTAATGAGTTTAAACAAATGTTCCATATTAAAATAAGACAGGGAATTGGGTTAAAAACTATGCCATAAAATGGACTGGCCATTACCACAATTTTTCTCCCATCATGATACTAGAGAAGCCAATACATCAATAGGATGGAAGCAGAGATAACACCATTTTTCCAATAGTGTATTTAGCATGGAGAAACCACATTAAAAGACATAAATAATCTAAGTGTATACATTTTGGGAGTCTATATATAGATATATAGATATAGATATCATTTGATATCGATGTAGATATAGATATGAAATTTCCAAATACTGTATTTTTCGGAGTATAAGACGCACTCCCCGCCCCCAAAAGTGGGTGGAAATGTCTGTGCAACTTATACAGCGAATGTTGCCGAAGCCCTGCCCACCGACCAGCCCCCACCCTTCAGCCATTTTCGCCCTCCGCATGTCACATTTTTCACCTCTGCACACTCCATTTTAGGCCTGTTCCAGGATGCAGGGATCACCACAACACATCGCTGCCGATCACCGCCTCTGCCTGTTGCATTTTTGGCCTCTGTGTGTCACACTTTTGGCCTCTGCATGCCCTGTTTTAGACCCATTCCAGGCTGCAGGGATTGCCACAGCACATCACCACCTATTGCTGTCTCCGTGCATCGCATTTTCAGCCTCTGCACACCCCGTTTTTGGCATCCGTGCATTGCATTTTTGTTTGGTTCCAGGCGGTGGGATTGCCCCTGCCACGATACCCGCCACCTGGAACCGACCGAAAATATGATACGTGGAAGCCAAAAATGCGACGAGCAGAGGCGGTGATCAACGGCAATGTGCTGGGGTGATCCCTGCTGCCTGGAACAGGTCTAAAATGGGGTGTGCAGAAGCTGAAAACATGACATGCGGAGGCCAAAAATGCAACGCTCGGAGGCCAAAAATGCAACGCTCGGAGGCCAAAAATGCAACGTGCAGAGGTGGCAATGGGCTATGGTGATCCCTGGAATCTGGAACAGCTGGTTGGCGGTATTCTGGGAGGCCAATCTAATGACTAATCAGCTGCTTGTGCTGAATCAGGCTGCAATAACATGCTAAAGCTGATTAGGCTGTTTGCTGTTTGCTGCAAGGACGCTAGTCAGATGAATACCGATGGATGCTGGTAGGCAGAGACAGAATTTTTTTTTCTTGTTTTCCTCCCCAAAAACTAATGTGCATCCTGTATATACTCCAGAGAATCTTATACTCTGAAAAATACGGTAAATATATAGATATAGATTATAGATTATAGATAGATAATAGATAGATAATAGATAGAGACTGTTAAATGTTTCAAGGATCCAGCCCAATAACTCCAGTAGAACCAAGAGGTTAAATCAAAGATCTTTATTTACATATTACCTATCTCTTACAGGAAAACATCTGGAATGCCCCTGGACTCCTGGGCAGAGACTTATATACTTGGGAGGCGGAGTCAAGGTAAGGAGGGGTCAAGGGAAGGGCTAGGTGAGGTGGATGGAGTTAACCCTTGCCCTGCCAAGGAAAACATAATGTTGGGCATTTACTTGTAACAGAGACAGAGACAGATATATAATTTGTATTTCCCTCTTTCCCAGGTACACAGTAAAAATTTAAAGATAAATGTTTAGAATGCCTTGAGAAATTGTAATTCTTCATCTCTGCTTTCTATCATTTCATCTGTCTCCTGATTTCATTTCTAAAGCCCTTATAACCTCTCTATCAAAAGCGATGTTCCTTCATATGCTGCCCTTGAACATCAATCTCTTACTGAATTCATTATTGCTTCACCAAACTCTATTATATTACACATATTTTATTGAGTGGAACAGTTCAAAGTGGGAATCAGTTGCCTGGGGAGGCATTTCTGGGATCCAACCACCTCAGCACTCATGATAACCCAAGTCTGTTTTTCCTTCAAGAAGGCATCTGTACTGGACAATAGTACTTTAAGCAGCATGCATATATATTGCTACAGCTTCAGTCCTTTCTAAGCATCTTTTCAATGTGATAGTCAAAACAGTAATGATCTGGGATCAAAATGCAATGTAGCAGTGCAGAAGTATCACAATTAAATTCCAAACTACCTAGGTACAGGAGAGAGGTAAAAATCAGTTTTTTTATTTAATTTGAAAGTCAACCATGACAGATTTGCAAAACTGGATTGGAATAGTGGAACTATAGGAATAGGTGTTTATTCCATTAATCATTTTCCTTGATAAATATCCTCTCCCCTGAAATCTAATAAACAGGGGTCAATATATATATATATATATATTTATATTAACACTGTGGGTCTTAACTGAATGGAGATATGGGTTCTGATCATTAAAATACTCTGCTTGGTGCATATACACTCACAGGCAATACATTTTCACACAAATTCTGAGCAGTTTTTCAATGAGTTTTTTTTTTTTTAATCCAAATTGCTGATGCCTAAATGTTATAGATTTATTTTTCCATTTTTGTCACTCTTGCCCTTCCCCCTGAGTTCCAGCTATTTTGACATTTGTAGCTCCTGGAGTGTTCTTCATACATTAGTAGTCAATAGGAAGAATATATTAATTACTATTATTAATTAAATTTATATGCCACCAACTCCCAAGGCAGTGCAGTGGCTTAAGAATTAAGATGCTAGGCTTGTCAGCTGAAAAGCCAGCAGCCCAGGTTTAAGACCTGAGTGCCACGTGATGGGATGAGCTCCTGTCCTCATCCCAGTTCCTGCCCACCTATCAGTTCGAAAGCATGCAAATGCGAGTACATAAATAGGTACCACTTCGGTGGGAAGGTAACAGCACTTCATGATGTCATGCTGGCCTCATGACTACAGAAATGTTTTCGGACAGCACTGGCTCACTGGCCTTGGAAATTGAGATGTTCACGGCCCCCTATAGTCAACAGCAACTAGCGGAATGAAATCCACAGAGACTCCTTAACTCCCAGTAGCAATATAAGATTGGTAAGGGATCCAGGCAAGGAATCTATTCCAGGCAGTAAGTAATAATGAAAACCTGAACATAATGTTAATGCTGTTAATTGAATTGAATAGAATTGTTATGATTTGTCACACAGTTAGCCAGATGTTCACAATGGATTTGGCATTTTTGTCCACCTATTGAGTCCTTCCCAAGGACCTGGGATAGGCAGGTGTGGCTGGGTTTTTTGGGGTGGGCAGGTTTACAGATGTTGCAGGACATAAACTGTTTCAAGTAAAGCTATAATTGACTGATGGTAATTTTTCTCAATGCCGTGGTGCTCCAGTTGTTTTGGGATTGCACTCAAGGTGCCTATTACTCTTGGTGCTACCTTTCTTTTGCCACTGTTGTCCTATTTCTATTTGCAGGTCTTCGAATTTTGTAATCTTCTCTAGTTCCTTCTCCTCTATTCTGCTATACTCAGGTACTGCCATGTCCATTATCCAGACTACTTTGTTTTCCTTATCAACAGAAACAAAGAAATACAAAAAAAAATTTCCCCCCATGTTCCCCCCACCCTTTCCCCCCCTTCATCCCCCCTCCCCCCCAGACTTCCCAGAGCAAAATACAAGGTATTTCATTTAATCAATCATAAAATAGATTAATCTACTTATCCTCAAAGTACTAACTCCCCCCCTAAAACCTTAACTCCACTATAGATAACCTAATACTTCTAATACTAACATTCATTCATAAGCTATTTGATATTTTCTTGTCTGATACTTATTTTGAATATAATCAATCCATCTTCTCCATTCCAATACGTATCTTTCTTGCTTATAGTCCTTCAAGTACGCTGAGATTTTCGCCATTTCTGCTAGGTTTGTTACTTTCAGTATCTGATATTTAAAGATGTTAATTGTTTTCACAAATAAATAGAAGCTAGCTTAACCACCTACATTATTTAGTATGGGTGAAACTTCCTCAAATATATCCCTACCTGCAAGGCCATCAAATTAAGGAATGAATATTATTCACCATGTTGATACATTAATATTTATTATGTCAAAAAAGAAGGGTCTAATCAAGAGTTATGAAAATCCATACATCATATTGTCAGCTTAATCACTAAAGTTGTCTTTTATTACATAGTCTTAAAATCTCAATTTATCTCCATCTCACAAAGGCATTAGACAATAGCACTGATGAGTAATTGATGACATCTCTTCTGGAATCTACTAAATAGCTTTGTTCTCCCCCCTCTCCCTTCTCTCAAAGAAAGAGAAAGTGTTCTAATTCTTTCCAATGTCATATCTGTCAAGATCTGGGGAGTAGCCAGAAGATTTCTGGCTAATGTCACAACCTATTGTGAAAATTATTTACTTTTTATTTCACCATTTTGCTCACAGGAAAAGGTCGTGTGTGTCAGCATTAATTAAGGCTTTGAAGGAGATGGGTGTTTGGATGCTTTGGGAAAATACGAGGAGGAGAGACAATGTTCTGTTGGATACCTAAAGGTCCTCATTGTATCTTGAGAAGAGAAATGTTGGTGTTGTTAGACGAAGTAAATTTCTTGTTCAAATCAGACCATTATGAATAGATTCTGTAGAGTTATCCAAAGTTCTTTCAATCGAAAGCTGATTTATTAAAGCTTTGTTACAACTCATTATTCAAAGCAGTGGTAGGTTTCAATTTTTTTTACTACCGGTTCTGTGGGTGTGGCTTGGTGGGCGTGGCATGGTTTGGTGGGTGTGGCATGGCTTGGTGGGCATGGCAGGGGAAGGATACTGTAAAATCTCCATTCCCACTCACTCCAGGAAAAGGATACTGTAAAATCTCCATTCCTTCCCTAATCCAGGGGAAGGTTACTGCAAAATCCCCACTTCCTCCCAATCAGCTGGGACTTGGGAGGCAGAGAATAGATGGAGGTGGGACAAGTCAGAATTTTTACTACCGGTTCACCAAACTACTCAAAATTTCCACTACCGGTTCTCCAGAACTGGTCAGAACCTGCTGAAACCCACCTCTGATTCAAAGGGACCCAAAGTTATTAACAAAATAGCAATAGCATGTAGACTTATATATCGCTTCATAGTGCTTTACAGCTTCTTTAAGCAGTTAACAAGTCAGCATCTTCCCCCTAACAATCGGGGTCCTCATTTTACCGACCTCGGAAGGATGGAACACCTGAAAACCGGCAAAACAAACCATGAGGATCAAACCTCATGGCAGTCAGCAGATTACTTGGAGCTCTTTCCTAGTTAATCTAAGGAGGTGGTTAAGATTTGGATCTTTTGTGCAAGCTGGGGGAGTGTAGCATGCATTCTTGGACACACAGCTACCACATCACATTTATTATCCAATTATATTTTCTGGCTCTACCAACCAAGAAGAAAACTTGAAACCTATTTTAATTCCATCTGCCTATCTCCACTTTCATGATAAATCTGGTTCCAGGAAAGGGGAAGAAAGAAATAAACATGCATTTTTTGGAGATGGGCAGACTCTTAATCTGTAAAAATAGGATACAGTTAGTGATTCTTTCCCTTTTTTAATGAACACACTCCCTACACTTCCTGATATTTCAGCTCACAAATGCTATTCCTTCTCTTTGCAATTAGCAACAAAATGCTCCATGAAGATCATGGCAGTGTTGTTTTCAAATGTATTGTGGATGCTGAGCTATTTTTTTCTGAATTTTGTTCCTCAGATTTCTAAAACACCTTAACCCTATCTATGAACTTCAGTTGAAATGCTTTTACATTCCGTGTTAATTTAGTGCTCAGTATGAAGTGATAACCAGTTTGGTGTAGTGATTAAGGCATCAGGCTAGAAAGCAGGAAACTATGAGTTCTAGTCCTACCTTAGCAAAGCCAGCTAGGTGACATTAGACCAATCACTTTCTCACAGCCCTAGGAAGGAGGCAATGGCAACCCGCTTCTGAAAAACCTTGCCAAGAAAACTATAGGGGCTTGTCTAGGAAGTCTCCAAGAATGAGACAATTTTTTTTTTAAAAAAGAGTGATAGCACTATTCAGAATCAAATCTAATATATTTAGCCTTCAGTGAGTGATGCTGGATAATGTTTTTTAAAAATAGTACAATATTGCCTTGCACTAGAAAAGCCTTCCTGTGCTGGGTACTCTAGAAGTCTTGGATTACAAGATCTATAATTCACATGGTGTGGGAATTCTGGGAACGTAGCCTAGTCCATCTCAAATTCACCAACAGAGCAGTTTATGGCAAGGGTGTCCAACCTTGGCAACATTAAGACTTGTGGACTTCAACTCCCAGAATTCATAGCAGCATAGCTGGCTGGAGAATTCTGGGAGTTGAAGTCCACAGGTCTTAAAGTTGCCAAGGTTGGACACCCCATTGTAGAGAGTGGGGAAGGCTACACTGAAAATTTGTACCACTTATTCTGAGGAAACTCCCTCCCCAGTTTGTATCTTGACAATCAGACATGCAAAATATTGTGAATAAAACTGCCCTGAACATAAAACCCACAGGCACAATTAATGTCTTTCAGAATGAAAGCAGTTCTGGCAATGTCTTCCTGCAATCCCACAGTTCTGTGTAATTGTAGATTCACAGCTCCAGCCAGTCCTCATTAAAACTCAGTTTTCCTATCTACCCGGTGTGATTAAGGTTTTTCCAGCTAACAAATGTTTTCTGTGATCTTGAAGACTGAAAAGCTTGCCTCTGCTCCCATTAGGTTAGCAATCTGCCCTCTCAGAAAAGCCCTTGGTATAATCTTCAAAGCCTTACAATCACCAGATATATTAAAGTCATGGCTTAATTTTTTTGAAAATCAAAGGAACATTTGCTTCGTTAGAAATGACCAATTAATTAGGAGAAGCCAATTAGTGTCATCAGTTGTTGCCCTGGAGATATCATGAAATATATTTGTGCCGATGTTATGGAAGATACGGGTAGACTGTAAATTTGTTTTTTTTTTTAAAGATTAGTCTTCTCAGTCTCAGGATTAAACTATTTCTCATAGGATAACATTATCAAAACTGACTTATTCATCGTAAAAAATTATATGTATCCTTGTTTCCCCCATAACAAAAATTGTTACCCATATATTAATTTTGTAGATATGGAAGTCATGGTTTTTGAAATAAACTATATGACTCGTTCGATTTGTGGCTAATCTTCACAATACAGTGTTTGAATAAGAACCGAATTGGTTCTTCTTTTTCTCTAACATTAATCCACATATAGGTAGTTCTCCACTTATGACCACAATTGAACCCCAAATTTCCATTGCTAAGCAAGACAGTTGTTAAGCGAGCTTTGTCCCTTTTGCGACCTTTCTTGCTACAGTTGTTAAGTGAATCATTGCAGTTGGTAAATTGGTAAGATGGTTGCTAAATGAATCTGGCTTCCCCGTTGACTTTGCTTGTTGAAGGTTGCAAAGTCAAAAGGAGATCACAATGTCTCCTGGACCAGGGGTGAAATCCAGCAGGTTCTGAAAAATTCTGGAGAACCGGTAGCGGAAATTTTGAGTAGTTCGGAGAACCTGCAAATTGAATAAAATAAATAAATGCTTAGCGCATTGTAAGCCGCCCTGAGTCTCCGGAGAAGGGCGGCATATAAATCAAATTTTTTAAAAAATTAAATAAATAAATAAACCCACTCAAGCACCATTAACGTGCATGTGTGAGTGGGCGGGACAGCACACTCGCAGATGCCCCTAGGGTGGAGCACAAGTAGATCAGGTGAGATAACCATTGCATTTATTACATCCAAGGGCTATCACAAATCACTTCATAAGAGCTGTGGTGGCGCAGTAGTTAGAATGCAGTACTGCATGTCAGGGCTTCGATTAATCCCATGTTTGGCTCTGGGACTAATGACCCTGGTTTAGAGGAGATGGATCGTGGCTTATTCCAAGTTGCAATATTCTGATAAAGAAAAACGCGAAGGAAAGTTACTAATAAAACTCATTTATTTGTTATAAAGAAAATAAAACACCTCACTAACTAAGAAAAGTAATTGTTACATTTTGGCAAGCGAGATCTCCTGCCAGTCCAGCCGGACCTCTGGCAAGAGAACAAAGGAAAAGTGTGAAGCAAGTGAAGGAATGCGGACATGCGTAGTAAAGTACTGATAAGGAACTTGGCAAAACTACAGTAAGTCTATTAGTCCAAAAATAATGAAGCTCAGCTGGGAAATAAAAAAACGCTGTGACATTCCCCTTCTTTTGCCAGTTGAGCGAATATCAGTACATCATCAAATAAGGCACATCTTCTTACGCAGATACTTGTGTTGAGCTGCTGGGAGTGGTTTGTTGAGCATATCAGCAATTTGATCATGTGTAGATACATATTGCATTTTAACAAAACCTTTTTTCACTAAATGTTTTATATTTTGATAACGAATGTCAATGTGTCCGGACCTAGAACCTGTGAAATGAGATTCAGAAATATAAACCACCGATTCATTGTCTTCCATCACGGTGATCGGTCGGATCGGGTGTGTCCAGATATCTGTGACTAAAGCATCAAACCAAGTTAAAGAATTACATGCATCTGAAACACAAGCATATTCAGCTTCAGTAGATGAACAAGAAACAAAATTCTGTTTACGTACTTGCCAATAAACAGGACATCCATTTAAGAACATCATATAACCTGAAGTACTTTTACGTGATTTCTTATCACTTGCCCAATCAGAATCTGCATAACAACATAATTCTGCATAATCAGTATGTGTTGGTTCTAGCAATAACTTCAAATATTTGGTGTATTTTAGGTATCTCAATAATTTCTTAATACATGTCCAATGAAACTGTTTTGCCTTACCTACGTGTCGTGATAAGAGATTAACACTAAGTGCAATGTCGGGTCTGGTCCAACTACTAATGTATAACAGTGACCCAATGACTGAACGATAAAGTGTTTGATCCTCGAACTCAGGACTTTCTTCTTGTGTCAAGTTGTGAAAATCTGTTTGCATGGGTGTCTTTGTTGTGTTAGCATCCTTCATGTTGCAATGATGCAAAATTTGTTCAATTTTATCTTCTTGTGAAAGACTAAACCCCTTCTGTGTTTTTTCAATCTGAACACCTAAATAAGTGCTAATGTAACCTAATGATTTCAATGTGAAGTATCTCTGCAAAGCTTTGGCAAAAATTTCACTCATTTGCTTATTTGGACCAATATAAACAATATCATCAACATAAACAAGAACTATCTCATATGCATTGTTAGATCTTTTTGTAAACACGCACTCATCAGTTTCGGACTTAATAAAGCCCATTGAATTTAGTTTGTCAATAAGACATAAGTACCACATTAAACCAGATTGTTTCAGACCATAAAGACTTTTGTTTAGGAACCAGGTATCCCCTTCTTGCTGTCGGAATCCTGGAGGACTTCTCACGTAGATCTCTTCATCTAGGTCTGCATGTAGATAAGCCGTGTCAAACTGGAAAACTTCTAAACCAAGGATAGTTGCAGTTGCTAAAGCAATTTTTACACTTTCAGTTCTGACTGTCGGTGAGTAAGTATTTGTGTAGTCCTCAGGATAACGTTGAGCGAAACCCTGAGCTACAAGTCTGGCTTTGTACAATGACTCACCATTTGGTTTCTTTTTGATTCTGTAGACCCATCGAGTGCCAATGACCTTTTTGTTTGCTGGAGGTTTTGCAGGTGTAAATACTTTAAGTTTCTTCAGACTGTCCATTTCAACCTGCATTGCTTCATACCATTTGTCTTGCTCTGAATCAGGGAGCTGCTTGATTTGTGTGAAATTATCAGGTGGAAGTGTAACATTGCAAATCAAAAGCAAGGGTGCTTTTGTCAGTTGCCAAGAATATCGTTGTGGAGGGATTCCTTTTGTGGCCCTCTTGGAACGTCTCGGAACAACTGTCCAGTCTTCTTCTGCTTCGTCCTCGTCCTCACTTTCGTCGCTAGCGTCAGCATCCGCGGCTTGCGAAGACGGAACATCGGGTTGAGAAGAATCAGTGGAATCTTGATCATCAATCTGCGTGGCATCAGCAGTATCATCTCTGGGAAAATAAACTCCAGGATCATTGGAATGAATCCTGGACCAGTCAATGTCTTCCTCAAAATTAGCAGATTGGGAAATCACAATTGCATGTTTAGAGTCAATAAATTTGCTCCACTTTGAATTATCATCAATACCCATAAATCTCAGTCTCTTTGCTGTTGGACCTCCTTTTCTTCTTTGAGCTAAGGGAATGTTCACCATAGCGTATGAACCAAAAACATGGATGTTTTTAAGATCGGGCTTGTAGCCATACAACATGAAGAAAGGAGTCTGATTTATTACACTGCTCCAAGTATGGTTGACAATGTAATTTGCGTACTTGATAGCTTCACCCCAGTATATCTTACCAAGGTTGGCGTCTTCTAGGAGACAACGCATCATGGTTTGCAGTACCCCTTGTCTTCGTTCTGCGACTCCATTATGAGCCGGTGTGTAAGGGGCCGAAGTCTGATGAATAATTCCATTCTTACGCATCCAGTCCTGGAAACGCTGAGACATGAATTCGGCACCACGATCACTCTGGATTCTGGCAATGCGAACTTGGTGTTGGGTAGAAACAAGGGTTGCAAAGTCTTTAAAGATCTGAAAAGTCTCTGATTTTTCTTTCATAGGATATACATATCCATATCTAGAGTAATTATCAACAATTGTTAGGAAATATTTTCTACCACCAAATGATGGCGGGAATGGACCAACTATGTCAATGTGAACCAAATCAAAAATGCATGTTGACAGGCGTGTAGCGCGTTTGGGAATGGCTGCTGCTTTGGATTTGGCCTTTTTGCATACAGCACAATCTAGAAACACCTTACACCCCTTTAGATCCAAATCTTTTGCGAACTCCAGCATCTTCCTAAGAACACGGAAACTGGCATGCCCCAATCTTCTATGCCATTTATGGATACACCTGGAATGCAAAGGTTTACCAGTTAGTGAATTCTCAACATTAACATTTTTATGCGGAACCTCAGGCTTGCTCTGAGCAACCTGTTTATCAATTCTATTTTTGTTGGCTTTAGGAGCCTTTGGAATAGCAACAGGATCTCTCTCTGGAGCATCTCTATCTGGGCCTGGGCCTTCCCTTTTTGGAGTTTGCATACTTGCCTGTGTTTGTGGTTTAGGCTTTGGCTTTAAGTAATAAACACCACCAATTAATATGGTTTCAGCAACAATATCTCCATCTTTAACTATGTAACTTGCTTTTTCAAGGTGGTGAACTTGGAACTTTAACATTCTAGACAAGTGATACTGACTAAGCAAATTACAGGTTGCTGTTGGTATGTAATAAACATCAGGAATGAATGCATCGAGCTCTTCAACATAAACAGTTCCTTTTCCTTTGACCTGACAAGGATGATTGGAAAAAGAATAAAGTTCACGTAGTTCAGGTTCAGGTTCGTGCATTTCTGTGAAAAGTTCCTTTCTGTAGGTAACGTGCAATGCTGCACCACTGTCCAAAGTCCACAGGAGTCGTCTGTCGTACTCTGGTTGAGGTTGTGGATCATTGGTTAAAGCCAGTGTGGCGAGTGGAGTTTGTGGATCACGCTGGGGACCACGACGACCTTGTCTTCCGTCTCTGCCTCTGCCTCTGGAGTCTGTTCCTCTGGGCTGGTACGTGACGGGAGCTGGAACTCGTTGGGGACAATCCCGGGTGGCATGTCCCACATGGTTGCAGGTGTTGCATCTTGGCATCCTTGGAGCGTAGGTCCTTCCTCGGAAGGGGCGCCTAGCTGGAGCTCTTGATGCGGGTGGTCCTCTCAAATGTGGCGTGGCCAACATGAATGCCTCTTCTTCAATTAAAAGTCTACAGACATTGTCCACTGTACGCTGAGCAATTGGGACTTGGTTAATTTTTGTAACAGCATCTTTCCATTCATAGTTCAAAGAGTTAATAATGATGCTGATCATTTGAATATCTTCAATGTTATGGCCTCTTTCTCTCAATTCTGTTCTGAGACCTTTCAGTTTGGTCAAATGTCCTCCAATTTGTTCACCAGGTTTCAATCTCGAACCGTGGAGTTCAGACATTTTTAGTTTTGACTCACCAGTTAGTGGAGAGACAGAAAATGCCTGGTAAGGAGCCTGCACTTGGTATGCTGGCTGTGCTGGCAGAAATGCCTGTGGTATTTGCTGTGCCTGTTGTGGACCTAAAAATGGTCTTGGTTGTGCCATTAGAGGTGGATCAGGAGGTGGCCCTATTTGCACTTGTGGCTGGGGCACATATGCAGGCATTTGTAGCTGCTGTGGCTGATGCACTGGAATCTGCTGTATTCCAGTTGCCATTTGTGCTTGATCTGCAATATTGGCATGACCTGCTGGAGATGCAGTCATTTGCCTTTGCTTCATAAAGCGTGCCTGTGTTCCATCTAAAAAGGCACCATCACCGCCAGGGGGTGTTTGAGTTTGGGCCTGTGGAAACACTTGTGGCATTTCAGCTTCCTGTAGTAAATTACTTTTGCCAGCAGATGGTGCTGCACCTTTAGCTTCGGGCAGCTTTGCACTTACAAGGAATGATTGCGTGGCAGGTTTATATGTAACTTGATCAGGGAGACTTTCATGTGACATATGCAGGGCCCTCTATCTTAATTGGCCTGACACAGAATCCACCAGGGGGAGTGTCTTTGGCTCCGAGGAAGAAGACAATATGGCGCTTTTTGAAAATCTTAAATTATCTTCCTTATCTTGCTCGAGCATAGATATAGCCATTTTTGCCTGGGATAGCTGCTGTTCATAGAGTTTTATACGGTCACGATAGGCTTTCATAGCCAGCTCATCCAGGGTGAGCTTAGAGCTTCGAGGAGAATACTGAATTGTTTCTCTCTTTGCGTGGGAGGAATTTTGCTCAGCAGTTTGCTTTAGCCTTGCACCGAGCGTTACAAATTCAGAAGGTTCTGGGGAGACAGGTTGAGAGCTGGCATAATTAGAAGGGGGAGTTACTGACCTCAGTCATAGTGCTTCTCCTTCAAAAACAGCTTCTGTGTTATCTCCCTCCATTTCTGTTCCCACGGCTTTTTCTTGTTCCAGGCGTGTGGCTGAAGTAAGGGGCTGGAAATCTGAAAATCTCCTGTCTGCCACCTCTTCGTTGGAAAAATCAATCAAATCATTTACGAAGAGTGGTCTTAGTTTCATTTTGCCTTTTTTCTTCTGTTTCGGCATCTCAGCAATATAATTAACGTACCTCAGTAGCTAAAAACTAATTGCCTATGCGCTCTTATCAGAAATAACAAAACAAGGAAAAAAGCCATAAATCAACCATCCTCTGCTACCAGATGTCAGGGCTTCGATTAATCCCATGTTTGGCTCTGGGACTAATGACCCTGGTTTAGAGGAGATGGATCGTGGCTTATTCCAAGTTGCAATATTCTGATAAAGAAAAACGCGAAGGAAAGTTTCTAATAAAACTCATTTATTTGTTATAAAGAAAATAAAACACCTCACTAACTAAGAAAAGTAATTGTTACATTTTGGCAAGCGAGATCTCCTGCCAGTCCAGCCGGACCTCTGGCAAGAGAACAAAGGAAAAGTGTGAAGCAAGTGAAGGAATGCGGACATGCGTAGTAAAGTACTGATAAGGAACTTGGCAAAACTACAGTAAGTCTATTAGTCCAAAAATAATGAAGCTCAGCTGGGAAATAAAAAAACGCTGTGACACTGCAGGCTAACTCACTGCTCATTGCCAGGAGTTTGATCCTGACCAGCTCAAGGTTGACTCAGCCTTCCATCCTTCCAAGTCAGTAAAATGAGAACCCAGATTGTTGGGGACAATATGCTGACTCTGTAAATTGTTTAGAGAGGGCTATAACGCACTAGGAAGCAGTATATAATTCTAAGTGCTGTTGCAATTGCTATAAATTAATCAGTTCAAAGCCTTGTTCATTTGGCTACGACAAGCTTGCTGGTTTCCTACTGTTTATGGTGAGCAGAAACAGTCTACAGTTTTTATGACTAAGGTTGTAGATGGTCCATGAGTGGCTGGTGGTGGAGGCTCTTGGCTGTTTTTTTTTTTTTACAGGACATTAACAGAAAACAGAATATATAACAGACCTGAACTGAACTTCTCTTCTAAGGACAGATAATTGCATATTCACATTTGTCCCATAACAGTCCATGTGATCCTATTCCGATCGAAGCAGGATCTTCTAAGAAAGAGCTCTTTCTCAGAATAAGATTGCATAATGGTCTTCCTTGAAACTAGATCGCCAGTTCTTGCACAAACTGTTCTGACATTTACCAGACCAAGGCTTGTAGTTTAATAAAGTCACTGAAGCTTTTCATAAACTCTTAACGATAATCAATACTCATCTCTGTTCCATTCAATCATACGTATGCTCTGCTTGCTTACTTTCAGGCCAACCACAGCTTTCACAGCAAATGCATTTAAAAATGCAATAACTGATAGAAGAGCGTATCTGTAACTCCGGGTTGAACTGTGGGGGTAGGATCCTTGGTGCTCTCTGAGCAACGACCACTCCCACCAACACTGATAGGGCAATCCACTAGACTATAAAATGAGAGCAAACCCCACTCCCTCCTAGCACTGATGATGTTACCTAATATGGTAATAAAATGTCTGCAAGAAAACCACCAAACTCAGAGGGGACTAAGGTCCCCATAAAATGCAATAAAAATGGCATTTAAACTTCAAAATATTACCAGCAGTAATACATCAAAGCTGTTAACATCATAACATGATATCTACCATTTTTTGATATAAGTTTTTTTTTCCAGAAAAAACTAAGCTCACCCCTCATAATATATAACATCCTTCCTGCCACAACGCCAATTCTATTTTTCATAAGGAATAACTATTCTTAAAGCCTAGAATGCAGCTCATTCCTTCATGTTCCTTGGTTCAGCCCTTCAATTTTAATTTCATTTGCTCAGCTGAATACTTGCTTTGTTTTTTAAAGACCCAACCATTCCTTCTTGACTGGGAAAACAGACAGACAGACATTTCAGTCAGTGATCAGATAAAATAGAGCATATATGAACTAAATACAGTCAAGAGAAGCAAACAAACCACCCACATAGCCATAAGATAAATTAATCAGATATAAGGGTACAACCATTCATTTAGGGACTGTTCGAAGATAGAAAGGCACTGAAAAAAGTGACTTATAACCGTTTTCACACTTCTGATCGTTGCAGCATCCCCATGGTCCCGTGATCAGAACTTGCATACTTGGCAAGTGGTTCATATTTATGACGGTTGCTCTGTCTTGGGGTCATGTCAGGGGTGAAATGCTTCCAGTTCGGACCGGCTCAGGTGAGTAGGTAGCGATGGCGGCGGGCAGTTTGGAAAACCGGTAGCAAAAATCCCTGCCCCCGCCCCCCATGCCCAGCTGAGCCGCGCGATCATCAGAGCCTGAGCCAAGCTCTGATGATCCAAGCTCTGAAGATCCCAGCTGAGTTGCCTGCTAATCAGGCAACTCAGCTTGGATTGTCAGACCCATTTAAAAGAAAAGGTCGCAAAGCCTGCCTTGCTTCGCTTGCTGTAATACTTGCAATACATTGCATCAGCAAGCAACTGAATCTCCCTGCCTACAATCAAGTTCATCGGTGAGCAGCTCTATCTGCAACTTTAAGACTTGTGGACTTCAACTCCCAGCAATGCTGGCTGAGTAATTCTGGGAGTTGAAGTCCACAAATCTTAAAGTTGCCAAGGTTGGAGACCCTGTTCTATTGGGTAAGTTTTTTCCCCCTTTGGGAGCTTTAAAAAAAATAGTTAATTGGGGTTTTTTTTTTAGTTATTCTTTTTTTAGACCTAGCCATTTAAAGTTTAGGAAGTTTTAAATTTAGCTGCTTTTATATAAACATAAAAATAAATTAAAATGGAATAATATTTGTGCAGCTTTATGAGATTTATTGTGTTTCTGTAGTGTTTCATTCTAACTACACAAACACACAAAATTTCACAAAGCTGTATGTGGAATTTTGTGTGTGTAAAATGTGAAAGTTAGTTTTTTGGGCTTTTTGTGGCTGTGTGAGGTTCCTGCTTGTTGCAGGGGCCATTTTGGGTCTAGCACAGCTGCCTTTACATTGTGGGTGAGCCAGTTGTGTTGTGTTATGTTTTGTAGGTTAAAAAAGGGCAAAGAAATGACGGCGACTTGGCCACGCCCACCTGACCACCAAGCCACACCCACCCAGTCACCTGACCACCAAGCCACGCCCACTAATTAAGCCATGCCCACAGAACCGGTAGCAAAAACGTTTAGATTTCACCCCTGGGTCATGTGATCCTCTTCTGCAACCTTCTGACAAGCAAAGTCAATGGGGAAGCCAAATTCACTTAACAACCGTGTTTATTTCTTTTTATTTCTTTCTTTTTATTTATTTATTAGATATATATTGCTGCCTATTCGCCCATGACGACTCATGGTGTTATTAACAACTGCAGTGATTCACTTAACAACTGTGGCAAGAAAGGTTGTAAAATGGGGCAAAATTTACTTAACGAAGACTGCCTGTAATCACATGGGGTACTCAGTTATTTGTGCACAGGCACTGCAGCCATACAGATCATTACTACATTACGGTTAATAATACTTTTCTTGGCTAATAAAGGAGAAAGTGGTAATATATAACCGTGATGGCGGTTATGTGGCCAGCACACACATGTGACCAGCACGTGTGTGTGCTGACCAGCTGATTTTCAGGACTTCCAGGCCTATCTGAAGTTAGGAAACAGGCTGTTTCCGGCCTCTGGAGGGCCTCCAGGGGAGAGCGGGGGAGGCAATTTTCGCCTTCCCCAGGGCTCCTAGAAAGCCTCTGGAGCCTGGAGAGGGCGAAAAACGGGCCCATCGGTCTATCACGTGCCCAAAGCGTGGGGAGCATGGGGAGAGCGTGCGCACATGCGCGGGATGCATTGAATTATGGGTGTGAGCACATGTGCGCACGACTCCCCGCGCTCCCTCTGCTTTTGGCACGCGACGGCAAAAAGGTTAGCCATCACTGATATATAAGGTATTGTATGTGAGTTTCTGATAATACAAAAGAGTTTACTGAAGGCCATTGGTTGTATCTGAAAAAAACCCAAACAATTGTAATCCACGGTGAGACTGAATACTATTCCTGAACAAACATGTCAGCTATGATCTCTCTCTCTCCAAAACTATTCATGTATAAAAAAATAGGGGGTGGGTGGGTTGAGCTGTCTTCCATGTCTTAATTTCCTTAGGAGATATTAAAGCCTCACAGTTGCAGTCATCTGGATGGTTTCCTTCCATTAATTCTTAAGCACATCAGTGGTAGCACCTGATTTTCTTCTATGCCCTACCATATTATTTATGGAATGAAGGATTCATTCGGATCATTATTCAGAAGGGTGCAAGTCATAAGGTTTAGAGTACCTGAAATACGTCTTTTTTTTTTTTTTAACTGTGCCTGGCTAGGAACAAAAATGCTTTTGTACAGAAGTCACTATGCAACCTTTTCTTTGTCATCTGATAGATTTTTTTCCCACAGCATGCTGTAGAACTGTAAATCATTCTACTATTCAGAAACCGCATTTATATGTGGAATTAAGTGCATCACATTTGTGTGTAATTACTCTCCGGATTTAAGTAATCCATCATTAATAAAAATAACTTTGGAAGTTAATTTTGCTCGCATAAGACACACATGCAGCAGTAGAGATTGCTTCTTAGGAATATAGCAAACATTACAAGGAAAATGCATAAAATTGGGAGGGCTATATTAATAATTAGAAATCGGTTGTTTTACCTCATAATTTCTATTAATGTACAGCTAGGAAAATAGCACATTTTTATTCTCTTTTTCTTTTTTACTTTGGAGTAATTAATCTTTATTAGTGGAAGCTTGGGAAAAAACATATTTGGCTAATTTTTACAACTACAGGATTACATTTCATACTATGTTGAGGGAAAAATTGTAAATGTTGAAGCAGAATTCCATATCCAAGAGACCTGTGAAATGACTTTGTGGATACAGCTCCTTTGGGAGTATTTTCTTATATGTTTGTACTTACCCCCATACTATGAACTTTCCAGATCTTCTGTTTAGTGAAATAGAAAGCATAGCAAACAATTCTTTCATTATAATCAAGTCTTCCTTCAACACAATGATTAAAGAAATGATGTAGCTCTCCAGGAAAAGTTTAAGAAGATTGGGACTTCACAATAACAAATAACAGAGTTGGAAGAGACCTTGAAGGTCTTCTAGTTCAGCCCCCTTCCTCAAGCAGGAGACCTTATGTCATTTCAGACAACTGATTGTCTAATCTCTTCTTAAAAGCTCCCAGTGGTGGAGCACCCATAACTTCTGGAGGTAAATCGTTCCACCTATTAATTGTTCTCACAGTCAGGAAATTTCTCCTTAGTTCTAGGTTGGATCTCTCCTTGATTAGTTTCCATTCATTGCTTCTTGTCCTACCTTCAGGTGCTTTAGAGAATAGCTTGACCATTCTTCTTTGTGGCAGCCCCTTAAATATTGGAACATGGCATTATCATTGTTGGGAAAGGAAATTTATAGAAGGTTAAATCTAAAAGACCTTTGCTTTGAAATTGCAGCTGAATATCCTCTCAAATAGTATTTGGCTCAAAACCAAATTAATTAATTATTTGGACCATTACTTAATCAAAGATTAAAACATGGCATAAACTCCAAAATTGTATTGGTAGAATGATCTTCCATAAACCATTCTTCCAGTCCCTGTCAATTCATGAATTTTAGAGACCTTCCAAAAAACAAATGCTAATTGAAGTAAAGCAGACACAGGCCATAACAAAGATTATGTATTTCCTCAAATGTAGACCTTCAGTCCGTTTCATTTATCCTTTTAAATTGCTCTCTGTACATGTACTGATTGTGAAAGATAATATACTGTACCTGCTCTTTAGTCTAATAAATGCCACATGCTGAGGAAATTGAGATACAGTTCCAGGCGGATGGTTTAGTCGCTGTTTAGAGACTGCTTTGTTTAGTGACTGGAGTTACAACAATGTTGAAAAAGCAAATTTGCGACCAATTTTCAATCTTCACAGCTCTGTAAAGCCACAGAAAGCTGAAATAAGGTCAGAAGCAAAGTCATGGTTTTACTTACAGCTGCCTTGCTTAACAACTGCGTTGGTAAGTGGTTGCTAAGTGAGGACTACCTTTAATTTTATTAAATGACCAATACCCAGGGTTTCAAAGTAGTTACATTTTATTTATAGCCTTAGTTTATAAAAATGGCTTGGTCTCTTCAATGTTAATTTTATAAAGTTTCTTCCTCTTATACATGTACTGTATGTACTGTACAATATATAGTTACTTACAAATGTATTAATGGTGTGCTATCTTTTGTAACTTAGTTTTGGACTGTGAATAATTAGTAACATTTTAGGATGAGTATGGTTTAATCACTCTCATCCCCTCGTTTTTAAAGACGGGAGGTTGTTCCTTCCTTCGTTTTACTCTTCATATGATTCTAGTAAGCAGCTTTTTGCCAAGATGGAAAAAAAAATGTTTTCTTTATGTTTGGAAAAGAAAAAAAAAACTTCTTCCAAACAGAATCTTTCAGAAGAGAAAAGGAAAAAAAATGGAAGTGCTGTAAGTACATTAGAGATTTTAATATTGCTTTGTACAGACTTACAACAGAAAATTCATCAGACTCGAGGCAGTGTTGGCAGAATATTTACAGCTCTGGAAATAAACGACTCTCTGCTTTCCATTGTCTCTTCAATTAGAAATAAAAATGCTTTATTTGCAGAAGATATCTGCAGGACTTTTCCGATTCAGTGCACAGTTGAGGCAGACAGATCTTGCCCGCGCAGTAGCATTTGTAGGGGGTTTCAGCTACTACTCTAAACCTCATGGTACCGTTTCCGCCTAAGTTTAGTGTTCAGTGCAAGAAACTAAAAACTCCAAATACCGGGATATAAATTAGCAATTCTTTCTACCATCTGATTGCTTGAAGCACTACAGGTAGTCCTTGACTTACCACCATTCATTTAGTAACCATTTGAAGTTACAGCGGCTTTGAAAAAAGTAACTTATGACTGTTTTTCACATGGCCCTTGTGACATCCCTGTGGTCACAGATCAAAATTCAGATGCTTGACAACTGTTTCATATTTATGACGGTTGCAGCGTCCTGGGGGTCATGTGATCATCTTTTGTGACCTTCCTCTACTAGGGAAGCCAGTAACAATCATATTACTAACAACATAAGTGATTCCCTTTACAATCATGGCAAGAAAAGTCATAAAATGGGGCAAAACTCACTTAACCACTGTCTTGCTTAGCAACAGAAATGTGGGGCCGGTTGCAAGTCAAGGACTACCTGTATTACTTTCAGGCTGATCTTGTGTTTACCAGTTAATTAGTAGAAAAGCAGGGGTGAAATGCTATTAGTTTGGGCTGGTTCGCCCGAACCGGTAGTAAAAAATGCTACTAGTTCACTGAACCGGTAGTAAAAAATGTAAAAAAAAAAAAGTTCTGACGATCAGCTGAGCGACGCGTGATCATCGGAACTTTTTTTTTTTTTTTACTTTTTAAGCATTTTTTACTATGGGTTCTCTGGAACCGGTAGTTAAAAATGCTTTAAAAAGTTTTTTAAAAAATGTTCTGACGATTGTGCGTAGCTCAGCTGATCATCAGAACTTTTTTTTTTTTTACTTTTTAGGCACTTTTTAATACCGGTTCAGGCGAATAGGTAGTAAAAAAATGCTTTAAAAAAGTAAAAAAAGAGGCTCTGATGATCGCAGCTGTAAATTCTCATATCTTATGGAAAAGGTTACAGATAGATGGTTTAGTATTCCTTTGAACATTTGAAGTAACATAAATGTCATTAAGATTAACTTTATTCAGAAGTTGATTTATATTTAACAGATTTTCATATCTTTTCTTCATACTACTTCAAATACATTTATATGATAGTAAATTACTCCCTCAGGCAAAGGTGTTCCTCAAGAGTTTTACTGTGTAAAGTATGACTACATGTTGGAAAAGTAGATTTAATTTTCCATACTTTCAAGTGTTTCACTGGTTCATTTAGATATTGATTGCAATTTAAAAAAAAAACACCTTCAGAATTCAACTTCTCTTTGAGCTCAGCTTGAAAGCTTTTATGTAGCCTCCACAAAAATCTTGATAAATATTAGATTTTCTGTTCGGTATTCAGGTTTAATACTCTATAATATGGGATAATCATAGTTTAAAAATAGCTGATTTGAGTTTAAACTGGAAACACATAGCAGTGCTTCTTGATAGTACTAAAATTAAGTACTTGTTTGCAGTTATTTGACCTGGATGTTATTTCTGTCTTCCACTTTCTACAATTCTTAGAGATAAGAGTATTCCTAGCCAGCAATCAATAAGAAGCAGAAGTTAAATTCATGACGTTTATCTTAACTTTTTAAATACAAATCTGGAATTATAGGCTTGTATGTTCCGGTTTTGTAAAAATGATTTTTAAAAATGCAAAATTACTAATTTTTACCTCAAAACGAAGTTTAGAATGGAAAACATTTTCCGTATATATGGGAGACTTCAGATAATGTTCATGAAAAAAAATATGACGCAGGGAAGTCCCAAAAAAGAAAAAAATATATAGTGATTTCTTCAGGAAGGAAAGAATGTTGGAAACTTTTCCCTTAATAAAATACATGCAAATATTACTTATTTATACTCCTTCTTTGTTATTTCTATAAATAACTCGGCAGCAAACATACCTAATAGTTTTCCTCCTCTTATTTTCCCCACAGCAACAACAACCCTGTGAGGTATGTTGGGTTGAGAGAGAGTGACTAGTCCAAAGTCACTCAGCAAGCTTGCATGGCTAAGGCAAGACCAAAACTCATAACAGGTATTGGTGATCAAGATTTTGTGAAAACATTGTCTTCGCAATGCACAAAGAACATGCTTTTCCTGATACTTTTCTACATTTCTGATGCCTGGAGTATCACTAATGCCAGTGGTGGGTTGCTACCGATTTGCCCCCGTTCGGGCAAACCCGTAGCGGTGGCAGTGGAAGGCTCCGCCCACCTGCCCAGACGCTTCTGCGCAGAAGCATCGTGTGCATGTGCACATGCGCAAGTGAATGCACGTACATAAGCGAACCAGCAGCAAACTAAATTGAAACCCACTATTGTTAAGGACATTTGAAAATAAGCATATACCTACAAATTGCGGCTTTTCAAAATATTTTCTTTAAATTTAAAGATGAGGCAGAGTAAACCCCAAGCACAGTCATGCTTGGCAGTGAAAATAACACAAATGCATAAATCATGCTTTACTACCGCACATTTGTTCTTGAGGCTGCCATTTTGCATTGCCTAATAATAGATTGAGGGCAAAAGAAGAATGGGTCGAAAGAGAATGAGGTGGCTGGATGGAGTCACTGAAGCAGTAGGTGTGAGTTTAAATGGACTCCAGAGGATGGTAGAGGACAGGAAGGCCTGGAGAATTGTTGTCCATGGGGTTGCGATGGGTCGGATACGACTTCGCAACTAACAACAACAACAACCACAACAACAATAATAGGATTATGGTATAGCTCTGATTCTGCCTGACAGTTTTTAGCAGTCAGATGGGCAGGTGTCCAAGTTGTGTATGGGACATCTCATCCATCTGATCCTCTGGTTGCATTAACTGACATAACCAGAACAACAGAACCAGGTGATATTCTAGTTACATTTATTTCTGACTGCATCGAAAAATACAGTAAGCTCTGGAGCAACTAATTTAATTCACAAATCTATCTTTTTGATTGAAGCAGGGCAAAAGCATCTACACATAATTAATAAATACGTTTAATGCAGCATGGCCACAGGTTTTTATTACATAAGCACAGATCCATGTTTTTTGTTTTGTTGGGTGGCCTAATGGGAAAGAAACATCATGATCTCCATTTCTTCAGCCCTGCATTAAAGATGAATGTTTATGGCTAACAATTTGGCACACTGGTCATTAGCCAAGATGTTTCGTCATTTTCATTTCTTAGAATACTGAAGAACTGTCATAACTCTCCAGTCTGGTCAATAATGTCTAGGAACAACCAAATTGCTGACCACAATCATTCCCTCTGTCTGGGCAACTAAAATTGTAGGAAAATCCAGAGAGACAATAGAAAATCATTTGTCTGCATCAGTCTCAAGCATACGCAGCAACTGGTTCTACTACTCTAATAGTTATAGATGTGGATGACTCATGTGGAAAACAAAATACAAGAATAACCAATAATGTTTTTTCTTGATATAACTGGATATTTCTACCTTTTGTCAGACAGGAATATAAAAGGGGAAAAATCTAACTTATCTAACACCCTGTTCCTATATTGATTTTTCCTTTTTCTTTGGAAACACACCATCCAGGACATGGTGGAAACCCCATTCCCTATTTCTTGGTTCCAGAATCTGAAATTTATATCTGTACTAGAATAGAATAATAGAGTTGGAAGGTCTTCTAGTCCAACCACCTGCTTAGGCAGGAAACCCTACACCATTGTCCAATCTCTTCTTATAAACTTCCAGTGTTGGAGCATTCACAACTTCTGGAGGCAGGTTGTTCCACTGATTAATTGTTCTGTCTGGAAATTTCTCCTTAGTTCTAGGTTGCTTCTCTCCTTGATTAGTTTCCACCCATTGCTTCTTCTCCTGCCTTCAGGTGCTTTGGAGAATAGCTTGACTCCCTCTTCTTTGTGGCAGCTCCTGAGATATTGGAACGCTGCTATCATGTCATCCCTATTCCTTCTTTTCTTTAAACTAGATATACTCAATTCCAGCAACTGTTCTTTATATGTTTTAGCCTCCAGTCCCCTAATCATCTTTGTTGCTCTTCTTTGCATTCTTTCTAGAGTTTCTAACAGGAACATCTCATTTCACTGTTATGATTACTGATTACCAGAACTATCTCTAATTAGATTATTGTGAGGAGACACCAGGAACAAAGCTGTATGTAGAACAATTACATTGTCCATGGAGCCAATAAATGTCGCTTTAAATTCTCCAATCACAGTCTTGCATGAATTGCTATGAGGAATACAGACAGAACAGAACAGAACAGAACAGAATATTCTTTATTGGCCAAGTGTGATTGGCTACACAAGGAATTTGTCCCCCGTGCATAAGCTCTCAAGCCACAAAGTGATAAGTCATAAATCATAAAATACAATCATATGAATAGCAAGTATGCATGTAGAACACATTCATCTGTTTAATTTCGCAGAGGGATTGGGATTTTACTAGAAGCTTATTTCTCTGCAACGATGCCCCTCACTGGATCATGCTAACTGTATTTGAGGTTGCACGATGCACTTGGAATATTGCATGGCAGTAGAGAAGATATCAATGACTGGTAATTTGGCCATATAAAAACAAAACAATGAAATAAATATAGAATGGATAAAAATCTCAACTTCTTCAACTTAATTTTAGTGTTTGTGAGTCATGTGTACAAAATGAAAAATGAGTTTTGTTTAAACCTATGGTAGATGCTTTCAGTCTCCAAAGTTCTATTAATGCATTCTGGGCAAGTTGTAGATGGGCAGAACCAAAACCCACAACATTTAGTGTGTTCTGGATTTCAGCTGAAATAAAATCTAGAAATGTTTTGTAGGGTAAGCTGGGCAAGTTTGATATGCTTGGCTCCCTCTCTCCCATCCTCTACATGTCCTCTGTAGTAGTCCACCCACCAAACATCCTGGATATTTTAAACCAAGGACCTTGACAGTAATTAGCTAATTAGACTGTCCAACCCTACTTTCCTAGAGCCTTCTTTTTTCTAATGCTACATAACTACATACCACATCCAATGTCTTTGGCTTTAATTGTGGCATATCTAATCACTCTGTCAACCAAACTTCAGTCTTCCCAGAGCCTTTATCCCCCCCTGCCCCCCCACCTTAGCTGCTGTACATAGACTCCTTACTTTTTTGTATAGCATACGGGAATGTAAGGAATTGAAGATATTGGAAAGACTGGGAAGTAAGTGGGGAGCTGGAAGGGCTGCAGTTTAGGCTAAGAATATTGGTGTAGTGGAATCTCCAGCTAGACTAGAGAGAGTATTAAGAGGGGGCTGAGTTTAGAGTCCTTGCACTGCAGGAAGCAGCACAGGCCTGACCTCCCCCAGAATTTTTAAAGCATTAGCTGATCGTTAAGGGAATGCAATCAGTCTGATAAGATTCTTGTAATATGGGCAACTAGCAATAAAGTTTCTGCTTGAGACTATCCATAAGTGGTTTCTGATTGCTTGTGCTTGACAATTGTCAATGATAGTTGCTATACAACCAGCCTAGTGCCCTCTACCCAATCTTCTCAATGTCTTTCTTACCCTATCTGCCTTAAACTGCTACCCTGAGTGTCTTTTTCCTGCTTCAAAACACTTCTGTCCAGAAGATGACGTTCTAGTCCAAACATGTACCAAATGGCCCATGTTACACAACATTCCTAGGGCTTTCCTCCCACCCTCATTTTTAAAATTACATTACCATTTTTAAAAAATATATTAATTTTCCCAGATATTAGAAAGCCAATAAAACTCAAATAGTTAAGATTGTTTTGAAAACTTTGATTAATTGGAAAGAAAAACAATTATGTGTAATGGGGGAAAAGGGATACCAAGAATCTTAAATCTGTTGACTTGTGAAATGAATCTAATTTAATAGTGTCTAAGCATGGATGCTTTGTACAATATATTAAAGAGTAGACAAATTAATTTCCCCACTTTTCAGTTGACAAACAGGTACATTGAGTACATCGTGAGAAAACAATGATACACTTTGTTCGATATACAGAAATATTCTGTATTTTTTTCTTAGAAGAACTGCAGATGAATTCTATGTACAAGCTAAGGCAATCACCCCATCAAACTACAGTCATGCAATATTTGCCAAATAAATACTTTAAAGGGAATAACCATTAGTTTACACACTCCCTGTGGAAATTTCCACAGAGCCTGTTTCCATTACTGCTATGTTGGCTCCCCACACCTGTGATCCCATCCACCCCTGTCATCCCTTCCACCACTGGTTGATTTCCTTCCACCACAGTCATTGTCCAAGAAGAACTGCTTTGATGCTGGTTTCACCTGGAAATTCTGGGGCTCTCTGGCGCCACAAGCATAGGCTGTTTCCCATGAAACTCTAACCTCATCCCTTTATCTGGTTCTTAAATTTGAGCCCCAGAAGCATACCCTGAAAAGGGAATTATGGCTTTGGGGTCTTCTCAGTAGCCTAAGAATGAAATTGGCGTCATGATGCTGTCAGTTTTCTCCTTCTGTGGCAAGGGGTGAGCTGAATGCAAAAAGCCAAAAATCTGCGTCATTTTAGCTTCCATTCTCTTGTGGGAAGTGGAGAAATGTGAGAATTTTTTTTTTTTAGCTAGAGGACATGCAACAGCTTAGAACACAGCTGTGTTTTCTGCTGTGTGAGCTCAGTGTTTCTTGGTGAAGACAATTCCTGGGTATTTTAAGGTGGCCTTTGGGGGAATTAGGAAGTGAAAGGGGGAATAGTCTCTCCTCCCCTTATGTATTCTTAATTTGATTTATTTAGGAAATTTATATACTGCCCACTCCTTTAAATGGGAATTTTAAATTTGGTTTTAAATTATTGGGGTTTTAAAACGGTCAGCCAAATTTATTTAATTTGTTTTATCTCTATTTTAAATTTTGTATTTATATGTTTTATTTTATGGCTGTTCACCGCCCTGAATCCTTCGGGAGTGGGGCGGTATACAAATTTAATAAAATAAAATAAAATAAAATAAAATAAAATAATAAAATAAAATAAAATAAAATAAAATAAAATAAAATAAAATAAAATAAAATAAAATAAAATAAAATAAAATAAAATAAAATAAAATAAAATAAAATAAAATAAAATAAAATAAAATAAAATAAAATAAAATAAAATAAAATAATAAAATAAAATAAAATAAAATAAAATAAAATAAAATAAAATAAAATAATAAAATAAAATAAAATAAAATAAAATAAAATAAAAAAATAAAATAAAATAAAATAAAATAAAATAAAATAAATAAAGGTGCTTGCAGCTTATAAAAATACTGTAAAAACAATCATAAGCATAAAGCCATGGTTAAACAAGAACAATTAAAACATGGAAAGCTAGACTTGTATACATTAGAACGTTAGACACGCTGGGTAAATAAATATTTTTACCTCTCTCATAAAGCGTAACATGGAAAGAACATACTCAGTTCTAATATATGGCACAACTGTTCAATAACATGGCCTTTCTTCCTATCTTGAGGAAATCAGAATTAATCATTGATATTAAATGTGTATTTTTGGGATTTGTAAAGGTTGCCATTGTGCAATGAGTTATGTGGAAGAAGGCTATGAAGCCTGGGTACCATGTAAGTGTTTATATACCATGGTGAGCAACTTGAACCGGGCTCAGAAACAATAGGCAATCAGTGAGGTTGTTTTAAAATGGAGTTAATTTATTATCTTCAAGAAAGCCCCATCTATCACCAATGTTTTGGCAATCTGGGCAGCTGCAATTTCAAGCACATCTTCAATTCAGAAGTTACCAGCAGATGGATGTTTTCCATCAGGGAGAGAAGTAGCTTGTGGATTAGCCAAAGCTGATAAACAGTTACTAATTTTCTTTTTTTTTTCCCCTCATAAACATATCTTAAATGTACAGTTTCTTATTTAACATACATATTTTCTTTTAACTTTCATACTAATACAATCTTCATCCTAAGCAATTTAAGTGTATTCGGGGTTGCTCTTCTACCATTTCATCTCTCTTGTTTTACAACAATCCTTCTTCTCCCTCTCCTCTCTTTCCTTTCCCTCCCTTCTTCCCCCCATTCTTCTACTTTCTTCTTCCCTCCTCTCCTTCTCCATTTCCCCTTCCTTTTCCCCATACCTCCCTTCTTCTTTCCTTCTAACCAACAGTTACTAATTTTCTAGCATTAGTGTTGGATTCAGGAGGACCTGTGGGCTACAAATCTGATTCTTAAGGAATTATGCAATCCCGCTGAGACTAGGTTATCCCTTGAATCTTGAAATCCCCTCCTGAAATCAGTAGCAGTTCCATCTTGCCTGAATTTAGCTTCAGATTATTTTTACACAATCACTCCTTTACATTTTGGAGAGGCACTCAGGAATCGTGTGGAGATGTACAACAATAAGCCCACAAGAAAGGAGATACGTACTCAGTTTCATCAGATATTAATAGCAATTAGCTTCAAAGCTGTGAATAATTCTTCCCAATGGCTTCAGAGATGGGTTTCAGCAGGTTCTGACCAATTCTGGAGAACCGGTAGCGGAAATTTTGAGTCGTTTGGAGAAGCAGTAGTAAAAATTCTGACTGGCCCCGCCCCTGTCTATTCTCTGCCTCCCGAGTCCCAGCAGATCGGGAGGAAATGGGGATTTTGCAGTATCCTTCCCCTGCCATGCCCATCAAGCCACGCCCACCAAGCCAAGCCATGCCATGCCCACCAAGCCACACCCACAGAACCGGTAGTAAAAAATTTTGAAACCCACCACTGAATGGCTTCGTATAAAAACTAAATGACATGGGAGACAAGACACAGCTCTGCAGACCCCACAGGACAATGTTCAAGAATCCAAACAGATGTCTTACAATTCATTTAGTATCTATTTGAGGTTATAATGGCACTGAGAAAAGTGACTTATGACCAGCGATCGCCATATGTAACCTTCTCAATTGACTTCTGACAAGCGAAGTCAATGGAGGAGCCCAGATTCATTTAATCACATGATTCACTTAACAACTGCAGTGATTCGCTTAACAACTGTGGCAAAAATTGTCGTAAAATGGGGCACAACTCATTTAACAATTGTCTTGCTTAGCAATGGACATTTTTGGGCTCCATTATATCATAATTTGAGGATTTGTTGTTGTTGTTAGTTGCGAAGTCATGTCCGACCCATTGCGACCCCATGGACAACGATTCTCCAGGCCTTCCTGTCCTCCACCATCCTCTGGAGTCCATTTAAGCTCACGCCTACTTCTTCAGTGACTCCATCCAGCCGCCTCATTCTCTGTCGTCCCGTTCTTCTTTTGCCCTCAATCTTTCCCAGCATTAGGCTCTTATCCAGTGAGTCCTTCCTTCTCATTAGGTGGCCAAAGTATTTACCTGTAGGTAAAAAGTGGTACAAACCAATCTAAGAACATGATTCATTTCCTCAGGAAATAAACAGTGAAACTGATTGGGTGGCTGTACTGTTCCTCAGTGTGCTATCAAGTCCACCATGAAACTGAATAGATGTGAATAGAGCAAAATGGAGCTCCTGTGGTATCAGATTTCCATCCAGAAGATGAGGTCATTTACTTAAAACCTCTTTTAGGCTGTTCTCCACAGACACAATCCAGTTCTTCTGATTGGCACAGCAGAGGCTATGTAATGCTGCTTCCACTGAGTCTGATCAGATTTCTCCACTGCATCGATTTCTATCCTGCTAGCTCACCAGACTCTGGGGCTTTTATTGTAAAGGCTCTGTAATTTCAGTCTGCTGATTTACTTGATGCTTTTAAGTGCCTCGATGCTTTAATAAGCACTGTATTGTTTGAAATGTATTGCTTTAGTTCTTTTTTTAATATGATTGAATTCACTACATCTGTAATAAAGAAGAGTATGGAACATCTGTATGGAAAATTATCTCTAATTCAGCGTAAATTAAGATTTGACCCAAAAGAAAATTCTGGGGAAATATTTGCCCAGGAGTACAACATTGTTCATTTTTGGTCACTGTGGGTTCCATCTTTGGTTTTAAAGGCTAATGCTATCTCCAAACAGACAAAACAGTATTCTGCAATAATAAACTAGCATTGGATGTATAAAACTGTCTCTCCAACCAAAGCTGTAGGATTACTCTCCTGATGGAAGAAAAGAATGAGGAAAGCCACAGGTTATGAAGGATGACCAGTGTAAAATATTTGTTTGATTGGAGCACCTTTCATCTATACAGGTACTCCTCAACTTACGACCACAATTGAGCCCAACATTTTTGTTGTTAAGTGAGACATTTGTTAAGTGAGTTTTGCCCCATTTTATCACTTTTCTTGCCACTGTTGTTAAGTGAATCACTGCAGCTGATATGTTAATAACCCAGTTGTTAAATGAATCTGGCTTCCCCATTGACTTTGCTTGTCTGAAGGTTGCAAAAGGTGATCACATAACCCCAGGACACTGCAACTATCATAAATATGAACCAATTGCCAAGCATCTGAATTTTGATCACATGATCATGGGGATGCTGCAAAGGTTGTAACTATGAAAAACATAAATCACACTTTTCAGTGCTGTTGTAACTTTGAACAGTCACTAAATGAACTTTTGAAAGTTGAGGACGGCCTGTATATGTATGGAAATTGAATGGGCACCTTGGCAACTTGAAGATTTGTGGACTTCAGTTCCCAGAATTCCCAAGCAAAGCTAGTTGGGGAATTCTGGGAGTTGAAATCCACAGGCCTTCAAGTTGCCAAGGTTGTACATCCCTGGAGTAGAGTATGATATTTACTGTATTTACTCTCCACCTCTCCTCCAAGTTTTTCCATACCTCAGAACATCCTTGTCATATTAGTACCATCCTGAATAGAATCTGGAACAAAGGTGTACTGAGAAAAGAGAGGCAACAAGTATAACCATGATTGGTTGGTTTAGAGCAGGGATGTCAAACCCGCGGCCCGGAGGCTGGATGAATCACATGCTGGCACCACCCAGTTTAGTGAAGGGGGGAAAGTCCCGATACATCACCTGACGTTGCCATGACGATGCAAGTTTGACACCCCTGGTTTCGAGAGTACAAGGACAATCATTGCTTGCTCAGCTTTATCATTTTTGAATCAGCAAACACCCAAGTATTCCCCACTCAATGAAATGAGTGAAATTTATCAATATGTCTGTCAGGGCAGGAAAAAAATGATATAGATAGACCAGTATTAATTCCTTTGTATTTTCCATTACATGACTGCAGTAAGGCTCAGAGAAAGGGATAGGTTTGTTCCTCTGGAAATTGTGTCAAAGGAAAGGTAAACCTTAGATCAAGAAAGATTGACTGAATGAATGAATCAATCAATCAATCAATCAATCAATCAATGATCGAAGAAATGAGTAAATAAAAGATATAATATCAGATTGTGCTTCCCTTCTGGGGACTACATAGATAACTCTGCCTTCACCTTTGAACCTTTGTCACAGGGGTGAAATGCTCTGGGTTCGGACTGGTTCAGCCGAACTGGTAGTGATGGTGGCTGGTAGTTTGGAGAACCGGTAGTGATGGCGGCGTGAGGTTCTGCCCGCCCGCCCAGTCTTTACTTCCTGGTTTTAACCAGAAGGGTTTGTGCATGTGCAGAGGATCTGTGTGTGCATGTGACATACACTTCCAAACCAGTTAGGAAGGTAAGTAGATTTCTTCCTGCTTTGTCGTCACATTCTTCTCTCTCTCTTCAGTCTAGTCTATAGACCTGCTATTCCCCAGAGATTCCTATCTATGAATTTATCAGATCTAAACCTGCTTAGGTTTTGAGCCCAGTCAGTCAACAGATCTTTTTAGGGCAGCTATAGAAGACAATAACATTAATTGAAAAAGATTGACGATGTGCTCCAATGAGAAACATAGGAAAATGTTTGCATTGTGCTGAAACAAATGTAATTTAATGAGGAAAATGTGTAAGGACTTTGATGAGCATATGACAAGAAACATGAAAAAAAAAGTACAAAACCTAATTGAAGAAAACAGCAGAGTTTATAGAACCGCTAATTGACACATGAGTGAAATTTTCCCCAAAGGGAGAACACAAAGAAGCTGAATTAATTTCTTGCAGCAATCTTCATAGCAGATGACATACCTAAGCCTCTTAACTTCTTTTTGGAGGGCACTGGAAGAACTAAAGAAGCAGAAGTGATCAGAAAAAAAAAATTCTAGGACAAGCTATTAACTTTGGGAGCACGCAACAAAATAATAAATTGAGTTCAGTATAGGTATATTATAAGTAAATAGGATGCTCCTATACATTCTACTTTCACTGTGTGAAGTGGAAGATTTCACTGGTTTTGAACCATCCAACTCTCGACTGAAACATAAAGGAGAAACTAAAGGATGGTTAAAACTTTAAGATTGCAGGTAGTCCTCAACATATGACCACAATTGAGCCCAAAATTTACATTGCTAAGTGAAACATTGTTAAGTGAATTTTGCCCCCCCCCTTTTTTTCTTTTTACTTTTCTTGCCACAGTTGTTAAGTGAATCACTGTGGTTGTTAAGTTAGCAACATGTTTGTTGAGTGAATCTGGCTTTCCCATTGACTTTGCTTGTCAGAAGGTCACAATAGGGCATCACATGATCTCGGGATACTGCAACTGTCACAAACACATGCCAGGTGCCAAGCATCTAAATTTTGATCACGTGACTATAGGGATGCTGCAAAGATTGCAATTATGCCATTGTAACTTTGACAGTCACTAAATGAACTGTTGCAAGTTGAGAACTACCTGTACTTGCCTAAAACCCAGTTCCATCAATAAATAGAGTTGGTGAAGTGATTTCTAAGTGATGCTGTGAGAGACCATTAAATTCACTAGGCATGTTGCTAGCTTCTTCAGAGGGTATCTGCAGCCAAACAAATATCATGTTCTTGTATTCTTTCTTTTTTCAAGAGATAGGGAAATAGCCATGACCAATTGCTGATCTCCATGTAGGTAAGAATTAGTAGCCTTGCTCTGTATTTATTTGGATGTATATGAATTTCTAATGCCTCTGTAGTAATCTAGGGGAAACACTTGTTACACCATGCAAGGATCCTGAGGTTCTCTGGGTCTATTTTGTAATTTGGATCTTATGATTCGGACAGACTTCTGAAAGTAGGAACCAGGGGAATGTGTGAAATAAATACCCAGTATGTAGGTAGTTACATTGGAAATACTGGATGCTCAGTCTAACTAACATAAAGAACGTGAATGTTTGGCTAAAAACAACCTATAATACAGTCAGGTCCAGAAATATTGGGACATTGACACAATTCTAGCATCTTTGGCTCTATACACCACCACAATGGAGTTGGAATGAAACAAACACAATGTGCGTTAACTGCAGACTGTCAGCTTTAATTTGAGGGTATGTACATCCAACTCAAGTGAACGGTGTAGGATTTACAGCAGTTTGTATATGTGCCTCCCACTTATTAAGGGACCAAAAGTAATGGGACAATTGGGTTCTCAGCTGTTCCATGGCCAGGTGTGTGATATTCCCTCATTACCCCAATTACAATGTGCAGATAAAAGGCCCAGAGTTCATTTCAAGTGTGCTATTTGCATTTGGAATCTGTTGCTGTCAACTCTCAAGATGAGATCCAAAGAGCTGTCACTATCAGTGAAGCAAGCCATCATTAGGCTGAAGAAACAAAATAAACCCATCAGAGAGCTAGCAAGAACATTAGGCGTGGCCAAAACAACTGTTTGCAACATTCTCAAAAAGAAGGAATGCACCGGTGAGCTCAGCAACACCAAAAGACCTGGGAGACCACGGAAAACAAGTGTGGTGGATGACCGAAGAATTCTTTCCCTGGTGAAGAAAACACCCTTCACAACAGTTGGCCAGATCAAGAACACTCTCCAGGAGGTAGGTGTAAGTGTGTCAAAGTCAACAATCAAGAGAAGACTTCACCAGAGTGAATACAGAGGGTTCACCACAAGATGTAAACCATTGGTGAGCCTCAAAAACAGGAAGGCCAGATTAGAGTTTGCCAAACAACATCTAACAAAGCCTTCACAGTTCTGGACAAGATCCTATGGACAAATGAGACCAAGATCAACTTGTACCAGAGTGATGGGAAGAGAAGAGTATGGAGAAGGAAAGGAATTGCTCATGATCCTAAGCATACCACCTCATCAGTGAAACATGGTGGTGGTAGTGTCATGGCGTGGGCATGTATGGCTGCCAATGGAACTGGTTCTCTTGTATTTATTGATGATGTGACTGCTGACAAAAGCAGCAGGATGAATTCTGAAGTGTTTCGGGCAATATTATCTGCTCACATTCAGCCAAATGCTGCAGAACTCATTGGACGGCGCTTCACAGTGCAGATGGACAATGACCCAAAGCATACTGCAAAAGCAACCAAAGAGTTTTTGAAGGGACAGAAGTGGAATGTTATGCAATGGCCAAGTCAATCACCTGACCTGAATCCCATTGAGCATGCATTTCACTTGCTGAAGACAAAACTGAAGGGAAAATGCCCCAAGAACAAGCAGGAACTGAAGACAGTTGCAGTAGAGGCCTGGCAGAGCATCACCAGGGATGAAACCCAGCATCTGGTGATGTCTGTGCATTCCAGAATTCAGGCTGTGATTGACTGCAAAGGATTTGCAACCAAGTATTAAGAAGGGAAAGTTTGATTTATGATTATTATTCTGTCCCATTACTTTTGGTCCCTTAACAAGTGGGAGGCACATATGCAAACTGCTGTAAGTCCTACACCGTTCACCTGAGTTGGATGTACATACCCTCAAATTAAAGCTGACAGTCTGTAGTTAACGCACATTGTGTTTGTTTCATTCCAACTCCATTGTGGTGGTGTATAGAGCCAAAGATGCTAGAATTGTGTCGATGTCCCAATATTTCTGGACCTGACTGTAAGTGTTCCTTAATTTCTGGAATTTGATAATAATACTTTAACTGGTAATAATAAGTATAATTAGATAATAATACTTTAAAGAGCCTCTTGATGCGGGTGAAGAAGGAGAGTGCAAAAATTGGCTTGAAACTCAACATTAAGAAAACTAAGATCACGGCATCCGGCCCTCTCAATTCCTGGCAAATAAATGGGGAAGAAATGGAGGTAGTAACAGATTTTATTTTCCTGGGCTCCAAGATCACCGTCCAGTGGTGAAATCTAAAATTTGTTACTACCGGTTCTGTGGGAGTGGCTTGGGGGGGGGGTAATGTGACTGGGTGGGCATGGCCATTTAAAAAAAAATTAGAACCATTTTTTCTACAACCTCTTTGTCGAAGAGGTTGTAAAAAAATGCTTTCAAAAGGCTCTGACAATCCCAGCTGAGTTGCCTGATCGGCAGAGACTTTTTTTCTTTTAAATGCCTCTGACGATCAGGCAACTCAGCTTGGATCGTCAGAGGCATTTAAAAGAAAAAAAAGGGTTTTTTTCTTTTAAAAGCCTTTGATGATCCCAGCTGAGCTATGCGATCATCAGAGGCTTTTTTTTTAATTTTTAAAAGCATTTTTTCGGCTGAAGAGGTTGTAGAAAAAATGCTTTTAAAAGTAAAAAATAGCCTCTGATGATTGTGCGGCTCAGCTGGGCATTGGGGGTGGGGGCAGGGATTTTTGCTACCGGTTCTCCGAACCACCTGCCTCCATCACTACCGGATCGGGCAATCCAGTCCGAACTGGGAGCATTTCACCCCTGTCACCATCGTTGGGGACTACAGCCAAGAAATTAAAAGATACTTGATCCTGGGGAGGAAAGCTATGGCAAACTTAGACAACATACTAAAAAGCAGAGACATCACCCTGCCAACAAAAGTGCGTATCCTCAAGGCCATGGTTTTCCCAGTTGCAATGTATGGCTGTGAAATTTGGACCATAAGAAAGGCTGAGCGCCAAAGAATTGAGGCCTTTGAACAATGGTGAACTATTGAGGCCTTTGAACTATGGTGCTGGAGAAGACTCCTGCAAGTCCCTTGGACTGCAAGGTGATCAAACCGGTCATTCCTAGAGGAGATCAACCCTGACTGCTCTTTAGAAGGCCAGATCCTGAAGATGAAACTCAAATACTTTGGCCACTTAATGAGAAGGAAGGACTCACTGGAGAAGAGCCTAATGCTGGGAAAGATTGAGGGCAAAAGAAGAAGGGGACGACAGAGAATGAGGTAGCTGGATGGAGTCACTGAAGCAGTAGGCGTGAGCTTACTGTAAATGGACTCCAGAGGATGGTAGAGGACAGGAAGGCCTGGAGAACGTTGTTCATGGGGTCGCGATGGGTCAGATATGACTTCGCAATTAACAACAACCAAAAAAAAAAACTTTAACTGGTTGAATTGCATTTAATCCTGTGGTGCTCTCAGAAGAGAACCAGCTGAAAAACACAATATTTTCTCAACCTAACCCTAACCCTCACTTCAGGGGTGGGTTCTACTTACCTTTACTACTGGTTTGCAACAGGAGCGCACGTGCATATGCTTCTGCACATGCACAGATTATCAATTATGACATCCGGGCGGGAGGGCGGAGCCTCCCGCCACTTTTACTATTGGTTCTAAAGAACCGGACAGAACCGGGAGCAACCCAACACTGCCTCATTTCAATCCTGACCTACACCTAGTTTCCTTTATTGATTTTCTGAGTTTGTTTCCATACAGAAGGTCCTGGAGTGTACCAGATTTCCAGTTCCAAGCACCCAAAAGGTCAGTTTTATTGTGTCTGAATCATGCGACTTCTAAGTAGTTCTGTACAAATTCAGTCCCAAGTATCTGGGCAGCCTTGTCTTGTGGGAAGACCGCCGTTCAAGTGTGAATTTTGTTTTTATGTGCATCAGAAGTATTTTTCCTTTTTCTATCTACCTCCATTTCAAGCAATTGTCATGTTTCTATAGATAATTTTCTCCTGACAAGATATTACCTGGATCTTTTCTTCTTTCAAAGCTAAAAAGAGATACTTCCATAAAATTCCCTAAAATATATTTGTGCATAACATTAAAATGGAGTTTTCCCTTAGTTCCTCTGTGTGGAATCAGGACAGCTGCTTTTTAGAGTGATGCTTTGAATGTAGATGCAGATTGCCATCATCATCAAAGGCTAAAATTCTACTCTCTCTTTCCAAGCTTATAGTGTAGATACTTGAAGTGTGCATGTGTGAATTCAACAACTAAGAATACCAAAAGCTGCGATGACATGGTAAAGCTAATTCCTCTTATCCCTTAGGCTTTCTTACCTTTCCTACCTAATTTTATGCCAGTTGTTCAGAAATAAATTATCCTTAAACACCTAATTGTGCTGAGCGAAAAAATATTAAAAAGGTATTTCATGTTTCAGATATTCCACGTTCCAAATATTGGGCTAGGCTACTTTTTGTTTCTTTTAACAGCGGGAGACATCTATACCCAGTTAGCATATTTCCAAGACAGATCCAAGTGCATAAGAAGAAACAGGTTTCCAGTGATATATAACACTACCTACATATAAATAAGAATGGCTGTTCCATGTAATATTCAGCAATCAGACTGCCTAACTGTAACTGTGCAAATCTTCAGAGGTCTAGCTGGTACTGTACTGTGCGTTCTCATTTGTCCTCCTATTTTTCTGCATCTCTGCCTATGAGTGAACAATGCAGACATTCAGCTTTTAAGGGCTGCATTTCCTGTCCAATACCCTTGGGAACTGCACATACTATACAGTGGTGGGCTTCAAAAATTTTTACTACTGGTTCTGTGGGCATGGCTTGGTGGGCGTGGCAGGAGAAGGATATTGTAAAATCTCCATTCCCTCCCCACTCCAGGGGAAGGATACTGTAAAATCCCCATTTCTAGTGGTGAGTTGCTCCTGGTTCAGTCCGGTTCTATAGAATCAGTAGTAAAATCGGCAGGAGGCTCCGCCCACCCACCACGATGTCATCATGAGTGAACTGTGCATGCGCAGAAGTGCGCACCCATGAGCGAACTGAGCATGTGTGTGTGCTCCCATTGCGAACCGGTAGTAAAGGTAAGTAGAACCCACCCCTGCCCATTTCCTCCCGATCAGCTGGGACTTGGGAGGCAGAGAATAGATGGGGGCGGGGCCAGTCAGAGGTGATATTTACCGGTTCTCCAAACTACTCAAGATTTCCGCTACTGAAATCTGCTGAATACCACCTCTGATACTATACTATATATACTATGCAATGAACAAGGGCACACATTCAACTTTGCAGTTACTAAGATTGTTGGACGAGTAGGCACAAAAACAGCCAGGGAAGTGATTGAAGCCTGGGAAACAGGTCCCTCGTCAGTCAACAGGAATGCTGATTTACCACCAGCATATCTAGTACTTAGAAGGCAAAGGCCAGGCAGCACAAGCAAACGACAGCCAATGACTTAAAAGCCAGCCATCAACACACCCCAATCAGCATCTAAAAAGCCACATATCACAGGCACCATAGAAATACTATATATAGAACAGCACACACTCTGCTAGAGAGAAGTTCCCTGAAGATGGGCTTCAGCACGAGTCTGAAAGTCAAAACTGGTTCCAGTGACCGACCCTGATTGGATTGTGCATACTATACTATATGCATACTGTGCTATACCTTCCCCTGCAGAGATACATTCAATTCTTGCATATAAAGGCACAACCTCTTCCAAGCCCAATACAGCCGATTCCCTACATCCTGAAACTCCCACTAAAAGGGTGGAGAGATTTCTCAGTTTTCTCCAAGGAACATTTCTTCTGGTCCTTCCAATAATTATCAGGGAAATCAGTTATCTTCTCCCCATTCTCCCTGGAAGCAACAATCTCTGGCTGGCAATCAGTGAAGCAACGAGCTGGTAAGATGGCTGCATGTGAGCTGTTGACTGCAGATTGCTCATTCCTGAGCCAGATGCATCTGAGCAGGTCGCAGGGTGCATTTCTCTTTCAATATCTCAGTTTCTAGCCTCTCAGCATCCAAGCATGTCAGAGGCACATGCAATAGGCCTGTGAAAAGAGGCTTTCCTTCAAGACCCCTTCACACAAAGCATCCGTTGGAAACTACAGGTAGTCCTTGATTGAACAACAGTTCATTTAGTGATTGTTCAAAGTTACGACAGCACTGAAAAAAGTAACTTATGTCCATTTTTCACAGTTGCGACCATTGCAGCATCCCCATGATCATGTGATCAAAAATTCAGATGCTTGGCAACCGGTTCAGCTTATGACTGTTGCAGTGTCCCAGGGTCATGTGATCCCCTTTTGCGACTTTCTGACAAGCAAAATCAATGAGGAAGCCAGATTCATTTAACCACCATGTTACTAACTTATCAACTGCAGTGATTCACTTGGCAACTGTGGCAAGGAAGGTTGTAAAATGGGGCAAAATTCACTTAACAAATATCTCACATAACAATAGAAATGTTGGACTCGGTTGTGGGTCATACGTTGAGGACTACCTGTACTAAGCAAGATTCACACTTACAGCTGCTTCTAAAGCAGGGATAGGCAACTATGACCCCTTCATGACGCATGGACTTCAACTTCCAGAATTTTTGGGCCAGCGTGGCAAGCGCAAGAATTCTGGGAGTTGAAGTCCACAGGACATACGGTTAGTTGCCTGCCCCATTCTAAAGGCTAAGTAAAGTTGTTGCATTGCTTCACACTGCATTTTCTGATGTTTCGCTCAAAATTCCATTCTTTGGTACTATCTGAGACTTATTGCATAGAACAAAAAATATAGTGGACTTCCGGTTGGCACCGCAGGCTTTGTGGACAGTCTCTTTAGACCGCCAGCCCTGTGACTTCGTAAAAGCCGCTTTGACAGCGCAAATCGGCTGTCTGGCAGCTGAAAAACCTCACCTTCGGGAGAAGAAGGAGAGAAGAGCTGGTGGGCGAGATTAGAGCTCCCCGAAAGTCCTCTGGAATAATTCCAGAGGCTTGGAGGGTGAGAGCTCCCCAGTCAGCCCACCAAGAAGCTCCGAATCCGGGACAACTCTGTGTAAACAGAGCTAGAAGCCACGACCGATCCTGGTGTCAAAAGTGAGTCTGATTGATTACAAGCGCAGGCAGAACGGAAACAGGAGAACAAGCCTTAAAAGTAACAGAGCTTAACTCTGGATTTACTTTGTTTCAAATTGAATTTCTTTGAGCTGGAGGCTGAAGATGGTGTCTTTGTTATGGTTTTGAAAGTGAAAGTCAGAAACGAAAGTGCTTATTGAGAACTTTCCGTGAGAGTGTATTTAAGCTGCTGGGAATTGAGAGCTTGTGGAGAAAAGACTATTTTGCCTGATAAATTAGAGACTATAAATTACAAGCTTTTTTAAGTTGTTCAAGGGACTTTGTGGCTTTGAAAGGAAAAAAAAGATCTTTTTAAAAGAAAAAGTTGGTTTCTAAACAAGTTAAGCCAGGAGTTGTTAAAGGAGGGGGAGGTTCTCCAGTTGTGTCAGTGGTAACACAGAAAGCACAACTTCCGGCTGATTCACAGAGTCAGGAGGCTGCTCTTAATGATCTTAAAGAATTTATGAAAGAAGCCATGAATAATCAAGCTGCAGCAATGAATAACCTAACAGTAATTCTGGAAGGGAAATTAAAGAAAGTTGAGGAGGATATAAAGTCAATTAAAGAAGTTGTTGCAAAAAAGCATGATGAAATAAGAGATATTGTTTTTGCAGTATCAGGATTGTCAAAACTTGTTATTCAGGTAGACAAGAGAGTGGAAGAAATTAACGAAGCCAATTTAAATTTGGAAAGCAAAATGGGAGATATCATGACTAAAACAGAGAGAGTGGATGATGAATTGGTAATGCTACAATACAGATCTATGGAATTTGCCTTGAAACTGAGAGGCCTGAAAGAAAACAGCAAGGAAAATCTAAAGGATATTTGTGCTGAAGCTTTTGCAGAGATAATTAAAGAAAGACTAGAAGATGTGGCAAGCCGAATTGATAAAATCTATAGGGTTAATTCTTGGCTGGCAAGACAAAGACAGCTGCCAAGAGATGTGGTGATTTATTTTACAACCAGGAGGATCAGAAATGATATTTTACAAGCTTCTTACAAGAATAAGGTTCAGGTGGCTGGGCAAGAAGTGGTGGTTTTGAAAGAGATCCCTCCAAAAATGTTGAGAAGTAGAAAGGACTTTGGTTTTTTGGTAAATGAGCTGAGAAAACAACAAATGGTGTACAGATGGGACGTTCCAACTGGTCTAATAGTGACTTATAGTGGAGAAAGATATCGGTTGAACACAGGTTGGAAGGCAAAAGATTTTTATGTCAATGTTTTAAAGACTGGATACCCACCCTCACTGGGGGGGGGGGGGTAGAAAGAAAATGGAGATACTACAACAAGAAAAAGATGGAAAGCAGATACAAACTTATGCTGAAGTTGCAACTGGAGGAATCACCATGGAAGAAGACCTGGATCTTGGGGGCCCACCCCCAACTCTGGAACCACTTAAGAAGGGAGAGCCAAAAGAACAACGACTGACCTGATCAACTTATAAACTTCAAGAACAACAAAAAATGCAACAATCTCAAGATTTATCTCAAGAAGTTCAAAAAACACAAGCCGTGGGGGGCGCGGGGCTAGGCTGAAGAGTAAGGTGGGGGAGGATGTTCAGCTGATGCTCATGGCTTCGTAAGGCTAAAGATGGCAACTAAATTCCTATCTTGGAATGTTAATGGACTAAATTCACCACAAAAAAGAAAGAAAGTATTTCATTATTTAAAACAATTTAACAATGATGTTATTTGCCTGCAAGAAACACATATTAGATGATTAGATCAAAAATATTTGATAAATTCAAGATTAGGCACACACTTTGTGGCATCAGCATCAGAGAAGAAAAATGGGTTAGTTATATATGTAAAGAAAGGATTATCAGCTAATTTAATTGAGGCAGATGATCAAGGGAGATATATTGCTATTGAACTATTAACACAGACTGGAAAAATGCTTTTAATTGGAATATATGCCCCTAATCAGCAACAAGACAAGTTTTATAAATTTTTACATACTAAAATAATACAATGGGATTATAAATCTTTTATATTAATGGGTGACTGGAATGGAGTAATAGACACACAGAAAGATAAAAAAAGTTTATCAAAGTTCTCAACACGTGCAAAATTACCTAAATCCTTTTTTGATATGATGGAAGATATAGAATTGAGAGATATTTGGAGAGAACACAACGTGGAGGAAAGAGACTTTACTTTTTTTTCTGATAGACATCAATCCTTCTCCAGGATTGATTTTATACTAACCACAAATGATTTTATTTCCAGGGTGAAGAAGACGAAGATATGTCCAAGAACTCTAACTGATCATAGTCTGGTTTGGGTGGAATTTGAACAGGAGAGGGGAGAAAGGAGGTCCTGGAGGCTAAATGAAAATTTATTTAGATATGAAGATAACATGAAAGAGCTTAAAAAACAAATGAAAGAATTTTTTGCTATTAATATGCATAAGGGTACTTCTATGGAAATGGTTTGGGATGCTAGTAAGGCTTATATGAGGGGTACGTTAATACATATGAATAATAAACATAGATTAAAACAACAAAAGAAGCGGAAAGAGATAGTGGAAGAAATAAAAAAGAAAGAACGATTACTTATACTCAATCCAGGAGATAAGAAAGTGAAAGAAACAATAAATATACTACGAGGGCAATTTAATATGTTAATGGCTGATCAGGTGGCAACTAGTTTACAATATGCTAAACATAATACATTTTGTAATGCCAATAAACCAGGTAGGTAGTTGGCCTATATGCTGAGGAAAAAACAGAAATCACGAGTCATTGGTAAGATAGAATTTAGAGGTAAGGAAGTTTACCAACAGGATATGATCAAAAAGGCTTTTTTAGAATTTTATACAAAGTTATATGCTAGTGACTCAATACAAGGTACAGATATAGATAGATACTTAAAGGAAGAGAATTTTTCTGAATTAACATTAGAACAGAGGGAAGGATTGAATCAACCAATAACTTCTGAGGAAATTATTGCTGCAATTAAGCAGTTAAAAACAGGAAAAGCTCCGGGAACAGATGGACTAACAGCTATTTATTATAAGAATTTACAGTCTAAAATGGTAGAACCGCTTAGAGATCTATTTTGTAAAATTCAATTAGGGGGAGGAGTTTCACCCTCTTGGAGAACAGCTTTTGTTTCACTGATCCTGAAGGAAGATCAAAATTGTACCAAACCTGAAAATTTTAGGCCAATTTCACTTTTGAACACTGATTATAAAGTTTTTGCTAAGATATTAGCGAATAGACTAATGCCAGTTATGCAGCAAACAATTCATAATGATCAATCAGGTTTTATAAAAGGGAGGCAAATGAAATATAATGTTAGACAAATTATAAAATTATTGGAATATTTGGAAAAAAACAACCAGGTCCCTGCAGCGTTCATATTTTTGGATGCAGAGAAAGCATTTGATTGATTGAAGTGGCAATTTTTGTTTAAGATAATAGAAAAAATGCATTTTGGAGAGTATTTTACACACTCAATTAGAGCAATATATCAGGAACAAACAGCACAAATAATAGTTAATGGAGGCCTAACAGATGTTTTTAAAATTGAGAAAGGCACAAGGCAGGGTTGTCCCTTGTCGCCATTGTTGTTTATTTTAACTTTAGAAGTTTTGTTGAACAAGCTACGTGACTCTGATAAAATAAAAGGAATTGTAATTAGACAGCAGGATTATAGACTAAGAGCGTTTGCAGATGACCTGGTTGTTACTTTATCTCAACCTATAGAAGCGGCTCCATATATGTTGGACATAATAGGTCAATATGGTAAAGTATCTGGATTTAAAATAAATCAACACAAGACAAAGATGATAATTAAAAATATGTCTATATCTCAAAGAGAAGATTTAGGGAGAATAACCTGGTTTGAAATAGTTAAAAAGGTTAAGTATTTAGGAGTATATATTGCAGCCTCAAACACGAAATTGTTTAAAAACAATTATGAAGTTCTTTGGCAAAAAATGCAGAAAGAAATGGAAAACTGGAAAAAGCTACAACTATCATTACTGGGAAGGATTGCAGTAATAAAAATGAATGTATTAACTAGGTTTTTATTTTTGTTTCAAATGATACCAGTGCTTAAGAAAGACGCAAATTTGATGGAATGGCAGAAAGGGGTTAATACCTTTATCTGGGGTGGGAAGAAACCAAGAGTGAAATTGAAAATTATACAGGATGTACGTGAGAGAGGAGGTCTTAAAATGCCTAATTTAAGATTGTACTGTGAAGCAGCTGTTTTATCTCAAATTAGCGATTGGTTTAACTTAACTGAAGAAAGAATGTTAAATATAGAAGGTTATGATTTGTTATATGGATGGCATGCTTATCTGTTATATGAAAAAAAAGTGGATAAAGTGGATAAGGGTCATATACTTAGAAATGCGTTGCTGAGGGTTTGGAAAAAGTATCAATATAAGCTAAATTATAAAATACCCATATGGGCAAATCCCAGACATGCAATAGAAAATATAAGTATAGAGCAAAAAACAGAGGTGATTACTTATAAAGAGCTTCTTTTTTTTGGAAAGGGGTAAACTGCAATAGAAATCTTTAGATGTATTAAAAGAAGAAGGGATAATTTATACTTGGTTTCAGTATGGTCAGCTTCAAGCTAGATGGAGGGAAGATCAAAAAATTGGTGTTATGCAAAATGAGGAAAATTTGGTGAAATAGATTAGAGATCAAAGTCAGATGCATATTAAAAGGTTGTATATTGCTTTATTGGAAATAGATTCAGAAACGGAATTGGTTAAGGATTGTATGATAAAATGGGCACAAAATTTTCAGGAACCAGTGATGATGGAAACATGGGAAAAGATTTGGGTTAGAAATGTTAAATTTAGGCAAGCACAAAATTTGAGAGAAAATTTTTATAAAATGTTTTATAGATGACATTTAGATCCTAAGAAATTATCATGTATGTACTCGAATTTGCAAGCTAAATGTTGGAGATGTGAATGTGATGACGCAACTTATTATCATATATGGTGGACTTGTAAGAAAATCAAGGCATTTTGGATAAAAATTTGGTGGGTGATGCAGAACATTTTGAAAAAAAGGTTGAAATTTACTCCTCAATTGTTCCTATTGGGTATAACTACAGACTGTACAGTATTAGAGACTAAATTGATTTTGAACTTCATATCAGCAGCCAGACTTGGTAGCGCAATACTGGAAGAAGGACTCTTTGCCTACTATTGAAGAGTGGATACTGAAAGTAACGAATTTGGCAGAAATGGCGAAAATTTCAGCGTATTTGAAGGACTATACACAAGAAAAATACATATTGGAATGGAGAAGGTGGATTGATTATATTCAAAATAAGTATCAGACAAGAAAATATCAAATAGCTTATGAATGAATGCTAAGTACTAAAAGTATTATGTTATCTATAGTGGAGTTAAGGCTTCAGGGGGGGAATCTAGTAGTCTAAGGATAGATAGTTTAATTTAGCTTATGACTGTTTTTTTTTTAAATTTGATTTATATGCTGCCCTTCTCCGAAGACTCAGGGCGTTAATTGAAGAGACTCAGATTGTTAATTGAAATACCCTGTATTTTGCTCTGGGAAGTCTGGGGGGGAGGGTGGGTTGAGGGTAGGGAAAGGGTGGGGGGAATATTGGGGGGGAAAACTTTTTCTTTTTATAAAACTTTTCAATAAAAAAAAATATATAGTATATATACAAGGAGCTACTTCTGTGAAGGCACCTATGCAGGGGTGGGTTCCACTTACCTTTACTACCACCAGTTCACAGTGGGAGCGTGAGCGCTTCTGCGCATATCACCCATGATGACGTGGTGGGCGGAGCCTCCCGCCAGTTTTACTACCGGTTCTATAGAACAGGACCAAACTGAGAGCAACCCACCACCGCACCTATGTTGTCTATGGTCATGCCAATGTTTGGGGGTCGAACGGATAGAGAAAATGTTGTGTCAGACATGCCACCGCAGTCAAACTTGAAGATGGTGAAACTTCCTTTTCCCCCCCTTCAGATTATGAAGTTTTAAATAATCTTCTCTTATTTCTAAAATAGAAATAAAGTCTTCTTTAGACTTTATTTTGCTACTGTTGCTACTGTTTCTTTCTTTGGCTACAGTGCAACTTGCCACATCTTTCTCCAATGGGGAAGAAGAATGGGGAAGCAGTCCCTCCAATGGGGAAGTAGAATTGCATCATTGCAAAAAAAAAAAAAAAAACACTACCAAACCTTAAGAAATCCTGAGTTTGCAGGGGTTTTCACTATGCACTCTAAAGTTAAGGAGCCCTGGTGGTGCAGCAGACTAAAGCACTGTTATTAACATCAGCTGTCTGCAATTACTGTAAGTTCAAATCTCACCAGGCTCAAGGTTGACTCAGCCTTCCATCCTTTCAAAGGTAGGTAAAATGAGGACCCAGATTGTGGGGGCAATAAGCTGACTTTGTATAAATATACAAAAGTATGAAGGCTATTGCTTAACGCATTGTAAGCCGCCCTGAGTCTCCGGAGAAGGGCAGCATATAAATAAAAAAAAAATAAAAAATAAAAATTGAGGCAGGAATAAATAAGCTCTCACCTGCCTCAGTGATTGTTCTCCATCTTACTGTCTTGACTACCATATGCCATGTGCCTGAAGGTGAGGAAAAATTTGATCCACTTTACCTGCAGACTATTAGGCTGTGAAGACTGCTTATGGCTTGGCATAATAAGTAGACTTTTTTCATGGAGTCAGAGCCTTGAGGCCTGCATCAGTAATGAAATTTTCTCTGACTAGCATATGGTCCGTCTTTCAACAAATTATCACCTCAGCAAAACCAGTGGGTGAATTCAGCCCAATACACTAGCAACCCTCATCTTCCTACTACTTTTCCTCTTTTCCTTCTCCTTGTCTGCCACTCTAGTCTTGTTTTTCTCTTATTTCTGCCTTTATGGTTCTTCCTTCCTTGCCTCTTCCCGACTCTTTATTGTATGTCCAACGAATCACTCCCCTAGGTCTTATAGAATACACACCCATACACAGTTCTGTTTGAGTTGTTGTGGGCAAATATTCGGGAGCCCCTTTCTGTATTTCTTTCATCTTTTGTCCAGCTGAAACTGAAATCCTGTTGAATCCAGCTGACTCCATTTGAAAGCTGAAATCATTGCTCCTGGCTTGTCAAAAGGCTATCAAAAGCAGAATAAGAGTGGGAAGGGACCTTGAAGGCAGTGGTGAAATGTAAAATTTGTTACTACTGGTTCTGGGGCGTGGCTTGGTGGGAGGGGTAATGTGACCTGGTGGGCGTGGCCAACTTTTTTTTTTAACTTTTAAAAGCATTTTTTCTACAACCTTAAGAGGTTGCAGAAAAAAATGTTTTAGGAGCCTCTGACAATCAGGCAACTCAGCTGGGATCGCCAGAGGCTTTTAAAGGCATTTTTTTCCTACAACCTCTTCGGCTGAAGAGGTTGCAGAAGAAAATGCTTTTAAAAGCCTCTGATGATCCCAGCTGAGCTGTGCGATTGTCAGAGGCTTTTTTTTTTTTTTACTTTTAAAAGCATTTTTTCGGCCGAAGAGGTTGCAGGAAAAAATGCTTTTAAAAGTAAAAAAAAACAGTCTCTGATGATCACACAGCTCAGCTGGGCATGGGGAGGGGGGGGCGCAGGGATTTTTGCTACCGGTTCTCCGAACCACCCGCTGCCATTGCTACCGGATCGGGTGATCCGGTCTGAACTGGGAGCATTTCACCCCTGCTTGGAGGCCTTCTAGCCCACCCTCCCCGACTGCCCAGGTAGGAGATCCTATACCATTCTGAACAAATGGCTGTCCAATCTCTTCTTAAAAACATCCACTGTTGAGCAGCCACAAGTTCTGAAAGTAAGCCGTTCCACTGATTAATTGTTCTACCTGCCAGGAAATTTCTCCTTAGTTCTAGGTTCTTTGATTAGTTTCCATCCATTGGCTCTTGTCCTACTTCAGGTGCTTTGGTGAACTTAAAGATGGATAATATGGAAAATCTTGTTTAACTATTTGCTGTAGTGCAAAATCTTTTCCAATCAGGCACGTTTGTCATTTAGAGAACAAAGAATATGGCTGCCCTTGAGAAGCTTTGCTAATGCAAAAATGATTATTGCAATGCCCTATTCACAAAACCTCACTTTATTATAAGGCAGATTGATGAAGCGGCTTCCTGTTATTCTCTTTGCCTCTCAATGAGCAACAAAATTTGGGCTGTAGATAAATATGAAGACTATCTTAGTAATGTATTAGAAGTCAAGATTATTCTCAGAAATGAATAGACTTCTGGAACCAGATGCACTGCTTTTCAGCAAACTACCTTCCTCTTAAATTGTGCAAAATTAAAATAATTTTTAAAAAGAGGTAAAGATTACACAGTATGGCAGATACTGGAAGGAAGGCTATGTTATGTTGACAATTCCCAGAGCTAATGGGAGTCAATGGGCAGCGTGCCATCAAATCTCCAGATCCTAGCTTATTGTGGTGAGTGAATATGGCCAATGTTTTTGAAACAGAATTTGTTTAGCTTTTATAAGCCTTGGGCTTATCTCTGGGGGACAGAAAGGTAAGTTCAAATAATAATAGTAAGATGACATTTCTGTATAATAAACAACTCAGTTTTTAATAATACTGTGAAAAAAATGTATTGTTCAAAGCCAACTCTGTTTCTCTCTATGTTTCTTTGTGATAACCTATGAGTTATCCGGGGGAGAAAAATAAGGCTGAAGTCTATTCAAAAACATGTTTTGAACTGAAAGTGCTCTACATTAAAACTGGATAAATGTTAATGAAAGGTCAACCATTTTAACAAGAAGAAAGACATTATCAAGCTGAAAACTTAGAATCCCTGTATTTTTAAAAGCACCCTGTTGTGGTTTTCTATAAGACAGCCTAATATATTTTCTCCAACTCAAGGCTTTTGATTCTCTGATTCAGATGCAGAAATGGTAAATTGCCATAGTCAGTCCAATACATTTGCTGACCTGCAATGCAGTCCATAAGTCAATCCTAAAGGAAACCAGTCCTGATTGTCCTGGGGAAGGATAGCTATTGAAGCTGAAGCTCAAATATTTTGGCCACCTAATGAGAAATGAGGATTCATTAGAAAAGACTCTGGTGTTGGGAAAGATTGAAGGCAAAAGGAGAAGGGGACAGCAGAGGAGGAGGTGGTTAGGCAATGTCATTGACCCAATGAACATGAATTTGGGCAAATTCCAGGAGACAGTGGAGGACTGTGGGGCCTGTTGTGCTGTGGTCCACGGTTGCGAAGAGTCGGACATGAACAGATGCAGTCCATTCACATTGATTAAAACTCAAATGCCCCATTTCTGTTTTGCTCTTTTGTATGTATGTATCTTTGTGTGTGTGCGTGTGCAAGTGCACATACACATCCATTTATATATGTATATATACAATTCATACAACAATCCAAGGCAGTACCCTTCAAGCTTTAACATTCTCCTAATGCGGACAAGATAATGTGGGAGGCCATAGTTAGGGCACCACAACCAAGAAGACCTGCTTGCTTCTACATTCCCATCCCTTTAGCAAGCTTTCTTGGAATGTAACACTGTGTGTGTATGTGTGTGTGTGTTTAAAAAAACTGGAGAGAAGGGCAGGCCCTTAGGACTTACATATTTCAATTTTTGCTCACTTAGTGATGGCATGAAAAGTAGGTAATTGGACTTCTAGGAGAGGCATGGCAAATTGAAGATGTCTCAAAGACAGTGAGTAGACTGATTCTTCAAAATCTCTCTGGGCAATAAGAGGATAGGAGATCACTCACATGTGCTCCAGATGGTGGTTCTTCATGAAAACACACCGGTGGTCTTCAGCAGAGATGAAGGGATTAGCCATGTTGCTCACAACCACAATGGAGTTAAGAGTAAAGACAGTTCATAGATCTCACTTTCTAACCATTTATGGAAATTATCTATTAACCATATTTGGAAGCAAAATGAAGGAATATGAAATTGGTTTATTTGATCAAGATTTAAATAAGATACTTTTTCTGCAAACTTCTGGCAACTTTTGATGAACTTTTTGTTGACACCAGGTTTGAAAAGTTGGTTTTGTGGATTTGTTTATAAATTAGGGATGGGATATGAGATAAAGAGATATCTGTGTATAACCTTAAAAGGTGAAAAGTTACTAAATTCGTCTGGATTGGAGCTGAAAGGCGAAAGGGATGCAGTATGCTCCCTCCCACATGTTGGGGTAGACCAGGTATCTCAATAGAAAAACACTTAATCTTTCCCTTGGTTCAAGCTGATGAAGGGAGGAGAACTTGTGACTCAGAGGTTAATACAACTGCCTAACATGCAGGCAGCCCAAGTTTGAATCCAAGTAAGGATATGGCTAGCTGATGAGAGCTAAATAGCTTGAAATAGATCTATACTAGTCTCCCTTTATTTCTTTATCAGTGGAATATAAATTTGATATATATGTGTATATATATTTTTAATGTGTTAACTATAAGTACATATTAACTGCTTTATCTGATTTTATTTAAATCGGGTCAAATTTTGTTTTGGTCTTCTCTTTGTGTCGTTCTCTGTCTCGATCCTATATCGCTTTTTAAAATGTGCCTCCCAGGACCCATTTTAATGACTCTCAGCCCGTTAAAATTTGCACAACAAATAGCAAAAGCATTCTTGCCAATGACCTTCTAAAATGTCTTCTAAATGATTAACAGATCCATGTTGTTTCTTCTGATTTGCTTTTCTTCGATTCTAGCCGGTATGCATGCTTATTCTGCTCCTGCTCTCTGAAATGATCAAGACCCAAATTGACAAATAAACCTCTACTGACGTGGAAGAAACAAGATTAGCTCACTTGACAACTCTAAATATGCAAAGCAAATACAGAGTGTTTGTCACCAAGCTTCTCTTCTATAAATAGGGAATTACTCTCTATTTCTCAAACATATGAACTGTGAAGGCCTTCTGGCTGCTGGACATCATTGTCTCCACTGAAACTCTGTTAGGACCAGCCAGCCTTCTTCTTTCATCACTGTTCTCTTGATAACCAATCAGCTGGCAATGTTTCTACGTGCAGGGTTTAGTTTTTCCAATCCTAAAAACAATTTTCTGGGGGTGGGGTGGGGTGGGGGGAAATCCCACTGAAAATAGTGGAAAGTATTTCTAACTTTACATGCATGGAACTCAGCTATTACTCCCTTTATCCAGTATCAGGCCAAATCTCAGCTATATTATCTGATACAATATTCAGTTTATATTCTCTTACTTAGATGTTTTTAGATTTTTTTTTTGTTATATCCCTAGTCACTTTTCTCAGGTAGGATGCAGAAAAGTATGTAGGATCCTTAAAAGCTCTCCCAAGACGTCCACTTTCTGACCACATAACTAATGTAAGTGGGCTCATTTTTTTAAAAAAATGTATTTTTAATTAGTTTTCAATAAAAAGCTTAGTGTATTGTGTAATCCCAGTCGGTTTGGTTAATTTATTATATGAACCCAGTAAATGAACAACTTCAGTAACTAAATTAAATATACTGCATGAACACATACAGCATATGGTATACTTTTAGAATGGGTTTTTCAAATATCCTTTAAATTCTCATTATAACACAATGTTACTTGGCTAATCATAATCATAATAATTAATAATTGCACCAATTGTACAAAACTTTATTTTCTACAGGATTACAGGCAGTCCCCGACCTACATCTGTAACTGATCCCGGAATTATGGCTGTAAATTGTGTCAGTGGTTAAGCAAACCACCATATAACCAATTTTGCAAGCTTTTTTGTGGCAATGGTTAGCCATGTCATTAAGCAAATCCATTGTCTGCAATGAGTGTTTTTTGCTAGAAGGAAATACTGGTTTCCGGCAAAAAAACATTGCAAATTGCGATGTGGTCATGTGACTGGGGGGACAATGCAAACAGCTGTAAATGCAGAGTTCCCAAAATGAGATCACATGACTGAGAGGGGCAACTGTTGGAACTTCAGATCCAGGTCATAGGAGCTCTGGAGAGGCCCTTTACAACTTCAAATGGTCACAAAGCAACCAATCGTAAGTCAAGGACTACCTGTATGGGTATACTGAAAAACAGAGGAAGCTGTTAGAAATGTGAAACAAGAAATGCTATTCCACCTCTAAATAAGTCCTCCCCACTCACTCACCTGTGCTTTATAAATTATCAATGTCTTTTAAAAGTGCTATGCTTGATGTGACTGTGGAGAATAAATGTTTGTGTGTGCACCTCTGATAGGGGGAGTGAGAGCCCATTTTTCCCAAGTATGTGAATCTTGTCTTCATGGCTGCTGTTGTTTTTGACACAACAAAGGTTGGATGATGCTAGGTAACATTAGAAGAAATCACTGGTAGGAAAAGCAGAGAGAGAAAATGTGCATGTACAGATTCTGAATTTATATACAGTTTGGGGGATATATGGATGAAAGTTCATGAATTGGCCTCAGCCAAAGATTCAGCGAAAATAACCTTGCCCCCAAAAGAGAAGGGGAAAGAAGTGTAGTAAAATAACAAAGATTAAATTAAATGGAAGGTCATTTGAATTTCTGAAATGGCAAGAAACTTTGTGTTCAATCAGGAAATTTCTCCATCTGTTGTGTGGAAATTCTTTCCTACTTTACCTCCCTGTGACATATTTTATAAATGACTTTATTAGGCTGATTTCCTCTTCCCCGTCACCTTTCTTTCTACTCTTATCACTTCTGTAGTGAAACAACAATATGTTTCTAGATTACGCTTTCTTACTTTTTCGTTTCTCTTTTTCTAGAATTGTAAAAGCTAGAAGTATTTTCCCTTTGATCAAATTTTCATACCCTGCTCCAATCGTTCATTTGTACTTATTTCTGCAGATTCCTTAGTCTACTGCTTGTTAAAGCATGACTTGTTCGCTAAAACAGGGAAAAGGGGGAGGGATACAGGAAGGACTTCCCCATCTTATCTCACCAAGTCTGGACTTCTCAAAAAAGGGGCTTATCTAACCTAAGAACTTGGTTCATCAGAAGAAAGGAAACAGATATGCTTTTCATGGTAAAGACCTGCCTTCTGCAACCTGGCATGTGCCAGCTAAATTAAGATTACAGCTAGGTTCCTGATGCCCCTGCCAACACATTGCCAGCACTTGTAAGCATGAGATTAAGGAAGACTTCTTTGTTTCCAATTATGTACTAGGTAACACATTCATACATGAAGCGGAGCCGCTGAGTTCATTCTCCAGAGACCTTCCTTCCACCGCCTCTAAATATTCCAATGAGTAGGAAAAACAAGGAAATAGTCCACTAAGACATTCTACTATCTAAAAATGCCCCCCAATTTTAGTTAGCCTAGTTTTCTTCTTAAATTTCCTATGGAAGTGTTCTTGTTTTCTATGAAAATTTCTCCTTCTGGAACAGGATTTCTTTGTTCAAATGTATATTAATAGTGAAACTGATGTCATTGAATTTAAAACAAAATTAACACCAACTAAATTAGCCCATACTTTGTCAAATGCCAGCTTCTGAGTTCAGAATGTCAGACTCACAGTCTACATACTGCCTGTGACCCTCCAAGTCATTCTGTGCCCACACCCTGAATCAAAACAGAGTCACAACTTAGGACAGTAGTATCCATGAGTGATAAGGGGTGGGAAGTGGTAAGGGGGGACAGAATGAGAAAAAGTGTTACGGCATTGTGCTCTAAGACACACTCCTTTTGTATGTGTATTACAACATCCACAAGTACATATGGAACAGGAGGAGCTTATGAAAGCAGTATTTCCTACAGATGCCCATAGTTTAAGATGGAGTCCAACATATCATCAAGCCTGGGATGTACCAGAAGCATATCCTAGCTCTTACAACTTGTTCTATCCTCTTAATTGAAAGTGTATTCTCTTCCTAGTCAAGTTTGCTAGGGTTTATTGAGAGATGCCTGTCAGGCACAAGCAACCAGATTCACAAGCTAACTACTTTATTATATTCTGCCTATAATACAGGAATCTCCCTAGACTGCTTGTGTTCCCTTGGGAACAGATAGATAAGGTTCATGGAGCTTGGTCAGTCATGGAGTTCTTGTGGCTGTGCAATGATTCAAGGCTAACTCCCCACTTGATTCCTCCTTCTTGCCATTCTTTTGACCTTGACTAATAGCTGCAGAGCACAGAAGCCCTGAGCAATACCATCCTTGTCCTGCTGTTCCCCATCTCGCTGAATGGGGAGAAAGGAAACCACTGAGAAGGAAAAGGCCCCTTGTGGGAAGGAACTTTGCCATGGTGATTCCCACTTGTCTACCCTCCACTTTTAATCTCTCTCCTTCCCAGCAGTTCTCTCCCTACACTTCAGCTGGAATGGATTATAGTGGCTTTCCCATTAATTATAAGTGAGAAATATCAAATAGAAATTGCTTTTTTTCATGGGACAGATTTTAATTTTGTTTTAGTTTACTTTGCATTCAAAGTCATCTGAAATTGAACTGGATTTGGCAAATTTGCCGCACTATACTAACTAACATGAAAACCAAATTTGACTTTTTCTTTCCTTAACTACCAATTCCATTTTTAATTGATTGGTAAAATTGGAATCAATTTTCTGACCATAATTGTTTTTTGTGAGGTGATAAAGCCAGCCAATTTTTAGAAGTTCAAGTCGTCATTCAGTAACAACAAAACGAAATCCTGATAAATTGGTTAATGGAAAAGGTTGCCAGGTAAGTGGCCAAAATGAAGTGATAGGAAAATAGCTCAGTTTCATAGTAAAGTTAATTTATGCCCAAGTGCATAGTGTGATAATCTTTTTTGATTTAGAGACTTTTGAACAAGGTAGGGAAAAGCTTCAGTAGTGCTGCCCAGATTCATCTGTGATGGTGAGATGGGCGGCATATAAATTAAAATAGATAAATGATAGATAAATGATAGCTAGGTAGCTAAAGAGAGAGAAATCCTCTGCTACTACAGATTTTACAATTGAATCCCTGGTCTGAGTAAATCTACTCCCTCTTTTGGGCACTTTAATCTAGCCTGAAAGAAACTGTGGCCGGGAAAGCATGGATAGCCCCAAACAGAGACAAGTTTTATTCCCAAATTCCTCCAAAGTAGATTCCAGAGGAAACTGCCTCGAAATCTAGGCTACTATGGACTTCTAATTTCCTCAAAAGCCGCGCCATCCATCTCCGCCCCTTTCAAGCAGTGCCTTCGGCCGTTTTTCACCGCGCCGTGAGACAATCTCTTCCACCTGCGCGCGGTTCGCCGACTGAGGCTGTACGGAGGGGCGGTCGGGAGCGCGCGGCCAAGCTCCGACCCTCGCCCCCTAATTTCCTTCCATTGCCCTCTCTTTCTCTCTCTCTTCTCTCTCTCTCAGGGAGGGGCGGAGCCCCAGTAGCTCGAGGGGCTTTTAGGCGGCCCGCCTCCTCTGCCTCTGCCGAATTTAGGCGGCGGGAAGAGGCAACTCGCGGCGTGTGCCGCCGGGCGCGTGGCGCGCTGGAGTGGCGAGGGAGCGCCTCGAGGGGAAGGAGCCCCAGGGCTCGAAAGGGGCGCCGGCTGGCAACGTCGCGGCTCTTCTGACTCCTGAAAGGGCGTCGACCTTTCCGGGGGCCACTTTTTTTTTCCCCTGCTGGGCTTTGGCGCGAATCTTTTGGCGCGCCCTCCCCTTCCCCTCCCGCCCATGTCTCGGCTTCTTTGCCACGTCCTGGGTGAATGGAAGGAGGGAGGCGAGGGGGAGAAAGAGAAGCGGGAAGGAGGGGAAGCCACCGCTCGGGCGCGGCGGGGGGGGAGGCAGTGCTCGACTGCGTCTGTCTCTTGCTGCCCCCTGAGCCCGTCGGGTGGAGCATGAAGCACCATGGTGTGGTGCGACCGTGGGATCCAGATGCTGCTGACCACGGTGGGTGCCTTCGCCGCCTTCAGCCTCATGACCATCGCTATCGGCACCGATTATTGGCTCTACTCGAGCGCCAACCTCTGCAACGGGACCAATGTCACCGCCACGGACGAGACGGCGCAAAGCCAGCCGAAAAAAGTGAAGGGCGACCTCACCCACTCCGGCCTCTGGAGATTCTGCTGTATTGAAGGTAGTAGCCCCGGCAGGAAGGGCGAGCGCGAGCGCTTCAGAGACACGCGGGGCGAGGCGAGGCGAGGCGAGGCGGGAACGTGGTCGAGGGCTGGCTCCGTCTGCGCGCGGATCTGCGGGAGCGATCGCAGGGGAAACAAAGAAAGAAGGAAAAAGATTCAGGAAAAGTGCCCAACTTCCTCGCTCGGAATAGCTAGTGAGGAACAATGCGAGGCTTTCATGTGGAGACCGGAGGTTGGCCAAGGGATGGGGAGTTTTCAGTTCTCCCTTTTTCCTGTCAAAGCTTGCTCTCTCTCTCTCTCTCTCATTCATTCTCTCATTCTCTCTCTCTCACTTACACACATATACACACAAACACACACACCCTTTCCTCCAGATACAGCTGGCCGCAGCCGAGTTGGTACTTCTGCTCTGATACTGTCTGGGAGGGAGGACGTTGTTGCCTTGGCAACCGATGTCTCTCTGATTGCTATGGGAACCGGACAGAGGGAGTGATGCTTAACCCAAGGTGTCTGCTTTGCCTCAACCCTGTCTTGTTGAGTCTTAACCCTTTTTCCTGGACACTTTAGCTTAGCCAAAGATTGAAAGAAATGCAAAAGAATGAATTTTAAAAAAACAAGTGGGTGAGAAATTGGTGATGGGGGAGACAAAGAAAGAGGCTTTGCTACTGTCTGCAGAATACTAAAGATCGTTTGTGAATGTATATATGTTTGTGTATGAGCTAGTGAAATGTTCTCCAACCTGGTGCCCTTCACATGAGCTATAGAACAATGCTTACAGAATCTCCAACTAGCATTCCAACTGGGAATTCTGGGAGCTGTGGTACCAAGCAAAGGGGTAAGGGGTTACATTGGGGAAGGTTCAGCTAGAGAGTTTATTTCAAGGATGACAAATGTTAGACTTGGAAGATTGTTCAAAAGAATGTGCAAGTATTTAATTTTTCAGTGACATTTGCACATGACAAATTATTAGTGGAGTTCATCATGATCAAATCATTTCAACAACATAGAGCTGATTATGGATTATGGAGTAGGTTTAGCACTTTATCAATTGGGGGGAGGGTCAACCTCCCACTTACTGCTGATCTTTCCCCTAAGCAGATCATGCTCTTTCAAGGTAGACTAATGAACAGGATGGGGCTGCCCCTTCCTTTTGGAGCACAACAGCACCAAGCATTTCGAACTCCAGCTTGAGACTCATTGTTGTACCCTCCCCTGGACCCAGTTCAAGCAAGGAAAAAGAGGAAACGGTCCTTACCTCTGCAGCCCCACTCTTTCACCCTAGTCCTTGGGTGGTTTTTTTTTTTTTTAACTCTGTGTCTCTGGATGGGAATACTAGGGGAAAGTTGACTTAATGAACTCATTTCTCACTCTAGTCTTCCCAAAGGATGAACTCAGGAAAGTGAGTGAGATGGTTGCTCTGGGACAATAGTGAATCAATAGAAGCTGCAGCTGGTCTTTCCATTGCCCTGGGTAGCCCAAATATAAACTCTTCTGATTTTTTTTTAATGTTTGCGGGACCTCTGATAGAATTGTAAAAATGGGATTTCTGGGGGACAATGGAACTATTTGGAAAAATCCCTTGTCCCGCTTCCATTCTTTTCCAATTTCTTCCTTTCCCTACTATACCACCTTTTAATTTTCTGTCTGACAGTGTTGGGAACTAGTCTCTCTGTTTCATCATTTAGAGAAGCAGTAGTCAATTTGTTGTCTTCTGGATGGTTTTCCATTACCTTCTGTAAGTTGTAACCAACATAGTAAGCAGAAAACAATGAGTTATTCAGAATTCATATTCTCCCTGAATGGGGATAGTGTCCCTTTAGATATTACTGAATTATATGATTCCCAGCAGTGCCACACCACGTGGTGTAGAGTGAAGGATGTTGGAAACTATAATTGTGTAAATTCTGTGATGCTAAAGCTGGGAAGGATGAGTAATGAGGATCATGAAAGAACTTGGCTTCCATTCTTTGGGTGACAGAGGCTGAGTGACAGGTTGACCATCCTGTTTACGTACTGGTTGCCCTGCTGCCGTACAGGATCCCTTTCTGAACTGCATTGCTGGGCTGGTGTTCAGGCATTCATGGCCTCTTTAACAGCAGTGAGCTTATCCCAGGTGAGGTCTCACCTGTCACAAACAAAAGGACACATGTTTGTTGTTTTCTTTGTTTCGAGCAGTTGGTGTGTGATCTGAAGATGGAAGAAGTTACTTTCATCCTTTGCCAAGATATCATCACTTTCTGACCCATATTCGATTTCCTGCCTTCAAAGACCACTTTAGGGGTGATGGGCGGATTAAGATGGTTCATACTAGGTACATTATAGATTCCAGTGAATGGTGAGAGATTCTGTCAGGCACTTCTGCTGAGTGCTTGGTTGAGAGCTGGAGTTGATGTAATTGCCCCTCAAGTAGTCTCTGTCACCAATCTGGAATGTCTCTTGGTTTACAAAGAGCTCTGGAGACAAAGCAATAGACGAGATGACTGGTAGAAAAAGCCAAAATTGAACTTGATCAAACAATTTGAGTCTGCATCAAGCACCAGTACTACTGCGAATTTATTGCATTAGCAGGTTGTTTGTCCAGCAGCTTTATTTAAGCTATCCTGCTCTGTCTGGGAAATAGCAGATAGAAAGATCTGCTGCTACCCTGTGACATGTTTGCTTAAGAAAAATCGCTCATATTCAAGAGGTTTGACCCTTCCGAGGCAGTGTCTGAAGTGGTGACTGGAGTAGCATCTTGTAATGTCACGTACGATTTATTTGGTCTGTAGACTCGGA